>SJYA01002682.1:206293-589705 GCA_006410615.1 Neotragus moschatus
AAGAAAGCCTTCCTCAGTGATCAATGCAAAGAAACAGAGGAAAACAATAGAATGGGAAGACTAGAGATCTCTTCAAGAAAATTAGAGATGCCAAGGGAACATTTCATGCAAAGATGGGCACAATAAGGACAGAAGTGGTATAGACCTAACAGATGCAGAAGATCTTAAGAAGAGGTGGTAAGAATACACAGAAGAACTGTACAAAAAGATCGTCATGATCCAGATAATCACAATGGTGTGATCACTCACCTAAAGCCAGACATCATGGAATATGAAGTCAAGTGGGCCTTAGGAAGCATCACTATGAACAAAGCTAGTGGAAGTGATGGAATTCCAGTGGAGCTATTTCAAATCCTAAAATATAATGCTATGAAAGTGCTGCACTCAACATGCCAGCAAATTTGGAAAACTCAGCAGTGGCCACAGGACTGGAAAAGGTCCGTTTTCATTCCAATCTCAAAGAAAGGCAATGCCAAAGAATGTTCAAACTATCTCACACACTAGTAAAGTAATGCTCAAAATTCTCCAAGCCAGGCTTCAGCAATACATGGACCGTGAACTTCCAGATATTCAAGCTGGTTTTAGAAAAGGCAGAGGAACCAGAGATCAAATTGCCAGCATCCGTTGGATCATTGAAAAAGCAAGAGACTTCCAGAAAAACATCTATTTCTGCTTTATTGATTGTGCCAAAGCCTTTGACTGTGTGGATCACAACAAACTGTGGAAAACTCTTCAAGAGATGGGAATAACAGATCACCTGACCTGCCTCTTGAGAAATCTGTATGCAGGTCAGGAAGCAACAGTTACAACCGGACATGACATGAAACAACAGAATGGTTCCAAATATGAAAAGGAGTACGTCAAGGTTGTATATTGTCATCCTGCTTATTTAACTTATATACAGAGTACATCATAAGAAACACTGGGCTGGTGGAAGCACAAGCTGGAATCAATATTGCCGGGAGAAATATCAATAACCTCAGATATGCAGATGACACCACCCTTATGGCCCCAAATGAAGAAGAACTAAAGAACCTCTTGAGGAAAGTAAAAGAGTAAAGAGTAAAAAAGTTGGCTTAAAGCTTAACATTCAGAAAACTAAGATCATGGCATCTGGTCCCATCACTTCATAGCAAATAGATGGGGAAGCAGTGGAAACAGTGGCAGACTTTATTTTGGAGGGCCTCCAAAATCACTGCAGATGGTGATTGTAGCCATGAAAGTTAAAGATGTTTACTCCTTGGAAGGAAAGTTATGACCAACCTAGACAGCATATTAAAAACCAGAGACATTTTGCGAGCCAAGATCTGTCTAGTCAATGCTATGGTTTTTCCAGTAGTCATGTATGGATGTGAGAGTTGGACTATAAAGAAAGCTGAGTGCCAAAGAATTGATGCTTTTGAACTGTGGAGTTGGAGAAGACTCTTGAGAGTCCCCTGGACAGCAAGGAGATCAAACCAGTCCATCCTAAAGGAAATTGGTCCTGAATATTCATTGGAAGGACTGATGCTAAAGCTGAAACTCCAGTACTTTGGCCACCTGATGGGAAGAACTGGCTCATTTGAAAAGACCCTGATGCTGGGAAAGATTGAAGGTGGGAGGAGAAGGGGACGACAGAGGATGAGACAGGTGGATGGCATCACGACTCAATGGACATGAGTCTGAGTGAACTCCAGGAGCTGGTGATGGACACAGAGGCCTGTTGTGCTGCAGTCCATGGCCTTGCAAAGAGTCGGACATGATTGAGCAACTGAATTGAACTGAACTAATGTTTTTCTATTGTGTGTCGCTCTTTTCGACCCTGTGGATTATAGCCCTCCAGGCTCCTCAGTCCATGGGATTTTCCAAGCAAGAATCCTGGACTGGGCTCCCATCGTCTCCTGCAGGAGATCTCCCAGACCCAGGGACTGAACCTCCATCTCTTAGGTCTCCTGCATTGTCAGCACGATATATGTATATAGCCAAGACACCTTGTTATACAGCAGAAATTAAACAACATTGTAAATCAAGTATACTCCCATAAAACTTTTTTTTTTTAAAGAAGTGGGTTTTTTTGTTTTTTTTTTTGAGGAATAACCTGTTTATCTATACGAGGAAGACTTGACTATTTAAATGTAACATTTGTCGTTATCGTTACATACCTCCTACAAAATCTACTTATTTGTCTATATCACTGTTGTCTGTCCTCTGTTAAACATCCTTAGAACAGAAAGTTCTCAAACCTCCTAGTTCAGCACTTTATCTCAGTCATTTTTCACACACCCATAGACCAAAAGAAACACCTAACAATTACCATCTACCGAATACTAAGAACCAAACAACTTAATGAGTATTCACGTCCTAACATCTTGGTAGACATATGAAGAATCATACACATAAACTGAAGGGAGTGCATTTTCATTTCGTTCTTAAATAACACACTAATAAAGTGCCTATACCTGTGCCTACCCTGCACAACTTCTAAAACCTTGGAATCAGACTGGACATGGCCATCTTCACCCTGTGGTACACTGATTTTTGTGTAGCACTTGCTTTTTATCACAGCAACCACAGAAAACAAAGCCTTGTAAAAATAAGACATCAGTGACAGAAATGAACCACAATCTAATGTTGAAACTTTGAACTCCTTGGAGCTGGTAGTTCACTCTATGACTGACCTATGCCAAATATCACTGTTTCCCTTTAAAGTTAAACTATTTTGGAATGCTCTTTCTTTTATTTATTTATTTTTTCAGCCACTCTGCACCAGCAGGTGGAAACCTAGTTTCCTGACCTGGGATTGACGCCATGCCCCCTGCACTGAAAGCATGGGAGTCTTAACCACTGGACCACCAGGAAAGTCCCCTGGAATGCTCTTGGTGAGTTTCTGGCAGCACACTGCTGTACTTGAGCACACAGTTTAGGAATCTTGGCAGACATATCTGATGATGCTTGAGTTATCAGAGAGACAAAGAGAATAAGAAACAAAAATAGCAGCTCATACAGGAAGAAGGCGTAGGTCTAGTGAGAAATGGATTTCACGAAGGCCATTGCTCAGCTTGACACTTGTTAGGTCTTTTTCTTAATAAAATATTTATTTTCGGCTGTGCTGGTTCTTCCTTGCTGGGCAGGCTTTTCTCTAGTTGCAGTTAGCAGGTGCCAGAATCCAAAATAAAGCAAATTTTACTTTCCTTAAGCCCAAAAATGCGTCCCCAGTTGTGGTGTGGGGGCTTCCCCATTACAGTGGCTTCTCTTGTTAAGGAGCACGGGCTCTAGGGTGCATGGGCCTCAGTAGTTGTGGCCCCTGGGCTCTAGAGCACAGGCTCAGAAGCTGTGGCACATGGGCTTAGTTGCTCAGTGGCATGTGGGACCTTCCCTGATCAAGGATCAAATCCTGTGTTTCTGCATTGCCAGGTGGATTCTTTGCCACTGAGCTACCAGGGAACCCTGACATATGTTAGGTCTTTTAATCCTCCAAGCAGTCCTGTGTGGAAGATATATCGCCATTTTAAAGATGAGAAAGCTAAGGCTCAAATGTTAAGTCTCCAGCCTCACTCTTGAGTTCAGATTCATGATTTAAACACAGGATATCTGGCTTCTCCCCAGCAGATAATTTTAAAGGAAAGAAAATAAGCAAAAAATGTTTGTAATTTACTACCAAAATAACAACACTCCTTATATATAACAGTCTTTCTTTGACTATCTAGGCAATAATTCTACTGAGAATCTGCTTTCCTCTAAATTGCTGTTAAAAAGAAAAGGACAAGGAGACGAAGGAAATGGTTAGAAAAATTAAGGGAAAAAACAGCGTAAGAAACAACTACATTTTTTTCATAATCAGTCACTAAATGTATCTGGGAGTACAAGTTTATTTTTAACTGGCAACAGGACTGAAATAGATCATATAAATACAGGAGACTGACTTCCTGACCTATTTGTTCATTATTTGTGATAATAGTGGAAACTTTGAGTCAACTTTGTTCTGACACTGGACTTTATTTTCCACATGGAGACTGACAGACCAATCGCTACACTGCTGGTTTAAAACTATACTTCCAACAAATATCCATCGAGGGGGGAACTGTGTTAGTGATACTAGAGTGTGGGGGTTGGGTGGCTTACCAAAGACAGATCACAATCTCTCCTCAAAGGTTAAAAGGTGTTCAGAGTGTTAAAATGAGTGTTCAGAGCAGCTTTATTCATGAGTCCTAGCTGGAAACACCCCAAACATCCACCAACTGGAAAATTGATGACTGTGATACATAGCCATACAATGGAATTCTACAAAGCAATAATAAAAAAAAAAACCTACTGATGCACTTGCCAATGAGGATGAATCTCAGAAACACCATGCTGAGCACAAGAAATCAAATATACACTCTGTGATTCTATAATCAAAAGTGCGATCCAGCTGCCCACCGCTCAAAAGCCATTAAAGAGGCAAGGTTGTTGGAAAGGAAAGTTTGCTTTATTTTGGATGCTGGTAACTTGGGGCTGGGGGAGTAGAGGGCATTGCAGATGCCTGTCCAAAGGCCGACTCCCCTCAACTGACCACCAGTTGGCAAGAGCTTTAATAGGCTGAGGGAGAGGGCTGGATGCAGAAAAGTACAGTCAGCAGTGACAGACGTCTTGAAATTGGTCATCAGCGGTCTGGTCAGTGTCATCTTGATTGTTTTAGGCAGAGTTCATCTTCAGTTCCAGGACAGGTTTTTTCCATTTCTCTGAAGCCAGTTCTCAGAACTGTGCAGCTTAGGTCACGGCTACTCTCCAGGTAGCGCAGTGGTAAAGAATCCGCCTGCCAATGCAGGAGATGCGGGAGACTCAGGTTTGATCCCTGGGTTGGGAAGATCCCCTGGAGAAGGAAATGGCAACCCACTCCAGTATTCTTGCCTGGGAAATCCCGTGGAGAGAGGGGCCTGGCAGACCGCAGTCCAGGGGGCTGCAAAGAATGGGACGCAAAACTGAGCTTGCGCACACGCATGTCATGGCTCCCGTCTGGTCTTCGTGCAGTTAGCTTCTCCACCTGACTGGGGTCTCAGTATCTATCAGGTTACTCACAGGATATTCAGAATATCATCTACAGTCCTTAAGGAGGAACTGAAGGTCCTTGACTCGGCTCAATGACTAAACCATTGTTATTTGCTCCCCTTTGACTGTTCTTTGTTTCTGCATGTTCTTACTTCTCTTATTAAAGTTATTCCTTGGCCAAAGTTTTTCTACAGACAAAAGGCGTGGGGGACAAGGATCTGCTCTATTTCAGTCCTGATTACAAGAAGTTCTAATACAAGGAAAACTTAGGGATGGTGATAAAAGTTAGAAGAGTGGTTGGCACAAAGAATGGCCATTGGTGGGTATTGACTAGGAAAGGGCCTGAGAGAACTTTCTGCAGTAATGGACATGTTCCATATCTTGACCTGAGTAGTGATTATTGAAGTCCATGCATAACTGTCAATTCAACAAGTTATGCCCGTAAAACTAGTACGTGGTGCATTTACTATATTTATGTTAAATAAAAAGTAGTTAAAAAGTTAAGAATCAATTAAAGGAAAATAAGAGATAAAAGCTTTATGGTCTATTGGAGTGCTATCCAGTAGAAATATAAAATATATGCAATTAAATTTTTTCTGGTAGCTACAGTTTGAAAAGTAAAAAAAGAATGAGGTTATACTTAGTAACTATAGATTATATTTCATAATATTTTATTTACTGATATGTTAAAAATAACATTTAATAAAATTATAGGCCATGTTTTCAGATTTATATTTAATATTTTATCAATATTCAGATGTTATTTAGACCTGTGATCAAAATGAAAATCATTAATAAAGTATTTTATATATTAGATAGTACATGCAAGTCTATTGAAATTAACCCCAATTTAGAATTAGAAAACTCAACTTATTACATGTGTAACTGATTACTTCACTGTATACCTGAAATAACATAACACTGTAAGTTAATTATACTCCAACAAAAAATTTTAGGTATTTTAAAAAAGCAAAAAATAAAAATGTATCATATTCCTAAAAAAACTGAAGAAAACTCAAGTTCTGAGTTCTTAGTTATGTAAACTATCAATTTGTCTGAGCATCAGTGTTTCAGTCTAAATAAAGGAAATTAATAATGCTTGTGGGGAGAGACTCTCCTACATCAGTCTCACATATGTCTTGCTCTGTATGCCAACAAAGGAGACCCTGACTGTTACTGACAACGGTTTTTGGTTTCCTTAATCAATAGAAATTGATAAGTGACTTCTCTGGTGGTCCAGTGGTTAAGAATCCACCTGCCAATGCAATGGACATGGGTTCGATTGCTGTTCTGGGAAGAGTCTACATGCCACGATGCAGCTAAGCCCACAGGCCACAACTTCTGAAGCCGGAGCACCCTGGAGCCTGCGCTCGGCAACAGGAGAAGCCAGCTCATTGAGAAGTCCATGCACCACAACTGCACACCTGGAGAGAGCCGCATGGAAGACCCAGCAGAGCCAAAATTTTAAAAATTAACTTAAAAAAATTAAATACAAAATAGACATTGATAAGAGGCCATATAAGAAACTCAGGCAAGGCTTTATTGAGGGCCTCTGTTGCAGCAGGGCCGGGAGCTTTGCTTGCTTGCTCACTTCCTGGGCTGCAGCATGGTGAGCTGGTTTCTTATATGGGGTTAGGATAGGGGCAGGTCCAGGGGTGGGGCCAGAGGGCTGGTGTGGGTGGTTTGCCCCCCTCTTTGGGTGGTGTGTGCATCTTTCACTTCCTAATGTACTGCCTACATGCACAGTACCGTGTTCTTGCTCCTGGCTGATCGGAAATGGCAGTTGGGGTTTTTGGTCTTTTTGTATCTTGTCCATAATTTGCCCCAACCACGCATACACGCAGTTATTTTTAGTCCCTTCTAGTGTCTTTGCACTTTGCTGCTCAAGGAGACATTAGTCTGGGTAGGAACACTGAGGTGAAGGTTCCCAGATCCTGGCTTCCAGCTTGCCTCCTGGCTACTCTTCGCCTGGTATGTTTGCAGTGAGCAGCCTGGAGGGGTGAAATGATGTCTTCCTCCAGGACAAAGAACAGGTTACTTAGGGCTTGCCATAGAGTGGAAGATTTCCCAGCCTCTGTTTCTCTCCTGTAACAGAGCCCTCTGAAATTTGGGTGGAGACAAAGGGGAAGGGTGCAAACATGAAGCTTAAGTACTGGAGAACTGATGCTTTTGAACTGTGGTGTTGGAGAAGACTCTTGAGAGTCCCATGGAATGCAAGGGGATCCAACCAGTCCATTCTACAGGAGATCAGCCCTGGGTGATCTTTGGAAGGAATGATGCTAAAGCTGAGACTCCAGTATTTTGGCCATCTCATGTGAAGAGTTGATTCATTGGAAAAGACTCTGATCCTGGGAGGGATCGGGGGCAGGAGGAGAAGGGAACAACAGAGGATGAGATGGCTGAATGGCATCACTGACTCGATGGACATGAGTTTGAGTAATCTGAAAATGTACTGTTCTACCTCTTTGTCAGCATTCAGCACATCTCTACTTAATCATTATCCCACACAGCACTTAAAGCAGGTAAAAAAAATATATATATATATATATCTCCATACATTTAACTGTTTGGATTCTAGAAGTATCGTGACACCAACAGCAAAAAGAAATTGCCTAGTCTGAGCTGTCAGGTCTCTGTTATTCAGCCTAATTATCCAAAATTGATGCGATAGCTTTCATCAATTAACCAAGGAAACAAGTAGGAAAAGTCCCTTGAAAACTTTCCTGATTAGCAAGAAGTGTGAAATGCTTCTGAAGTTAAAATCAGCATGGCCAGGTTATGGATCAGAATGTAAAGTTGACATGAAATTTTGAGAGCCTAGAATTCAAAGACATTTCTTGCTTGTGCTTCATTGTCTTACTTTATATATATATCCCAGGGCATGTGTTTTTGTTTGTTTTTTTGTTTGTTTTTTCAGTACTTAGGAAAGGTATTTCTGTAAGAAACTTAGGAAAGTCTCACAGTGGAAATAGAGACCTATTAAAAACTTTGAAAACAAGCAGAGACTTGACCAGAGCTACTAACAGCAGTAGGTAAGATGGTCTGGAAAAAAAGGATGTTACAGATGAGACCCCTTTGGAACTCAGTGCAATTGTCTAGACAAGTATTAATGACAGTCTCAGTTAAGATAAATGATTTTCTGTTCTGGTTTCTACCTGACCCATCCAAGTGCCAACCATAAAAGGGAAAGGACCTACTAAATATTAAACAGTCAACATATATAAAGTACTTCATATAGCAAACACCCAGACAGCATTTATCATGAGACAAACACTATTCTAAGCACTTTACAAATATTAGCTCATTTAACGCTCATAAAGTTACAAGGGAGTGGGACTTCCGTGATGGTCCAGTGGCTAAGACTTTGCGCTTCCAATGCAGAGGGTCTGGGTCCAATTCCAGATCTGGAAACTAAGATCCCACATGCCGAGTGATGCAGCCAAAAAATAAAAAAATAAGTAGAAATGAGACCTTGTACCTTGCCCACCCCTGGGTAGATCCCAGGGACCCACCTCCCAGACCCACCAGTCTATGTGTTCCAATGTTGCATGAGAGGAGCAGAAAGAGCAGTGAGCTATAGAGGTGTCTTGAGGGTAGGGATGAAGGACAACTTGGCAGTGAACTGCTCATGTCTGATAAGCCAAGTGTCAGATGCCTAGGTGATGGAGAAGATTAGGGATCCTACCAACTTCTCCAGAAGGCAGGAATTTGGATGAAAACTTAGGAGAAAAGGGTAGCAGGGACCACACAATTTGACCAAGATTAAATTTCCACCACTCCAAGCGGAACAGAGGCTTACAAGAACAATTATAAGGGAAATTATACAGAAAAAAAAAAAAAAAAAGAATGCAGGGACTTCCCCTGCAGTCCAGTGATTGAGACTCTGTGTTTTCACTGCCGGAGGGCCCAGGTTCGATCCCAGTCTGGGAAATGAGAACCCACAGGCCATGTGGTGTGGCCAAAAAGTAAATAAATAGAAAGCATATTAAAAGAATGAATGTAATATCTTTGCATATCTGAACATGTTGCCTAAGATTTGCATCCACAAAGCACAGAAGCACAGAGGCTACTGACCTGCATCCTATCATATGCCCATAGAATAGCGTGGCGGAAAGAAGGAAGTTACAATGGCAGGAGTCAGTCTTTGAGACGATAAAGGATCCTCTCAGGGCTCTCTTAACACTGTGGCTCGCTGTACCTTGTCAGCCTCACATGCTCAACTTCCCATACTGTTTCTGCCCAGTTAATACGCTCTCCGCTTCCAACTTTTTGTTTGGAAATCTTGTGTGTCCTCCAGATCCCAGCATATGAAACCATGAAGCTGTGAGCACTTGTTTTCAATCTTTCTGAGATTCCATCATGTATACATAGAGGGTGTGTGTGTGTGTGTGTGTGTGTGTGTGTGTGTGTGTGTGTGTGTCCTAAGCCACCTCAGTCATGTTCGACTCTTTGTGACCCCTTGGACTGCAGCCCACCAGGCTCCTTTGTCCATGGGATTCTCCAGGCAAGAATACTGGAATAGGTTGCCATGCCCTCCTCTAGGGGATCTTCCCAACCCAGGGACTGAATTCATGTCTCTTATATCTCCTGCACTGGCAAATAGGTTCTTTACCATTTGTGTCACCTGCGAAGCCCATATATGGAGGATATTCCATATTTTCTGCATGAATAAAAAAGCACTTGACCTCGTCTTATACTTCTGTCTCTCCATGTCTCACCTCACTAACTAATTTTTACTTTTTGTGAGGGTCTGGACTATATTATATATATCATCATAATTATTTCTTTTTTTTAAATTATTCTCTTTATTTTATTTATTCTTTTATGAAGTATAGTTGATGTACAATATTATATGTTACAGGTGTACAGGTATATAGTGATTCATAATTGTAAAGGTTATACTCCATTTACAGTAATTGTGAAATATTGGCTATATTCCCTGTGTTGTACAATATATCCTTGTATTTTACTTTTACGTAATAGTTTGTACCTCTTAATCCTTCACCCCTATATACTCACCTCTCCCCCTTACTAGCTTCTTCTCTATGAGTCTGCTTTTTTTGCCATATCTAGCAGTTTAGCATTTTTTTAGATTTAAGATATAAGTGATATCATACAGTATTTGTCTTTCTCTGTCTGAGTCCTCACTTTCAGCATTTTTTTCATAACAGCATCGAATAAATAAATGGTATTCACTGTATATATATGAAAGAATGAATTCCCAGGGTGTCTGTGCAGTAAATTAGAATACCTAGTGTCTTAGATTGGGTTCTTCCAGAAGCCAGCTGAACCACAGATTCAAGTTGAAGTTCTCCTGGCACTGGTTAATAAGGGAGTAAGGGAAGCAGGACAGTCAAGGGGAGGCAGACAAGAAAAGGGTGCAATTTTTGATGAATTCTTGGACATGGTCTGAACATGTAGGGAGCTCTGGAGCATAAATTGCATCTTGAGTTCCTGCATTCTTGAGGTTAGGGAGCTGGGCTTCGTCCACCCTCACTAGTAAGGGGCTGCCTACCAGCCAGCTTGGGGAATGGGCGCTCTTAGGCATCTTGAACCTTCCAAATGGAGGTGGCTCCAATAGCCCAGGGGCAATTCTTTGAAGAAGGTTGCTGGTATAACCTGAGGAGTTTCTAAGGGGTTCTGAGCAATGTATCTCTGTATTCATTGCACCTGGGAACAAACAGGTCATAGAGGGCATCTTCGATTCATTTTGAACATTATGTTCCTGTTCATCCTTGGTTTTTTTTTCTGGTTCATTGATTTTTTTTTTCCTGGTCTGTTTGCTAATCTACATCGTACCTGCTTGTATTTGTTTATATAAAACAATAAAAAGAATTTTAACTATTCTTAAACACAAGCAAATACCAGATAGTCCAAAGATTTATATCTAAAAAAGGAAACCATAAAAGTCCTGGAGGAAGGCTCCCAGCCACTTTGGGTGGGAAGTAGGGACTTGAGAAGGTCAAATTACTCTCCAGAGGAAATGGAAAGAATTTGTTTTTTATGGTTTTTTTCTTCTGGGAGGGCAAGCGCAGAGGAGAGGGGAGTAAGGCAGAAACAACAGATACAGGCAAAAGACTGCCGGGGACCAGAGTGCCTGATGTTTGATTTTAAGATGCCGTGTGGCTCTGTTCCGCTAAGCGGTCGTTGTAGACAGCTCCCAACCTTGGGTAAATAGGAGCTGCTTCTGGTATAGAAACTAAGAGATGGATCAAAGAGGAGAGACAAAAGAACAATCTGGAACTGCACGATGGAGAACAAGGGTTCAGTGTTGGCAGCTCACACCAGCCAGGCCTAGAGACCAGAACTCCACAGGGAATTGCAGCGGTCTTGACCGAGGTACTGGATTTCCTTTTCCTGGAGGCATGGAATATGACCAAGCCAATCTTGTCTAGATCCTTCTGATAGCTGAACTGCACCGAGGAAGCTAAAAGCCCTTCAAAGTATCTTTACAAAATACTTTTATAAAATAATATCCAATCATAATATGGGAGAAGTTACATAAGTTGTGTAAAAATACGGAATAAAGCAGAATCAGAACCCGAGAGGTTCCCAGTCCAGGGTTCTGTTACATATTTCTGTTCCCCAGCAGCAGCTTGCAATGACTGGGACAAAGCTGCTGACTGCATCTGGTGCTTCTCTGAAAAGTTTCACAGGGAAACAGGGAATCTCAAAAATGGGTTCACTTAAATCCCCTCTGTGTCATAACTGCCTGAAAAGTTGCAGACTTAGGGAATAAGATAAATATATAGTCACCATGACAGATTTCAAGTTTTGGCCAAATCAGTAAAATGAATGTGTACCCTCCCAATGGGGGGCTACGGTGACAACCAGCTCTTAAGGGTGCATAGGTATGCAGAGGTTGGGACCAGTCAGGGAGGGAGGTGGTTTATTCAGAAAATGATCCCTGAAAGGATGATGGGAGAGTTGAAAAGTGAGACTGGGAAGGAGAGAGAGCCAGGAAGGGAGACGTTAATGAGTGAGTTACTACAGTGGGTAATCAGGGCTCTATCTTCGTGCAGAATACTTAAAATCGTCTCACAGAGAGGCAAGGAAGATGGGATATTTATTGACCAATTCCTGAACCTTTTTGGTTGAAGGCTGCTTTGGGGTTGTTTATTTGTTTGTTTTTCTTCATTTGGCTGCACCAGATCTTGGTTGGGGAACGCAAGATCTTTGATCTTGGTTGCAGCATGTGGGATCTTTAGTTGTAGCATGTGGAATCTAGTTCGCTAACCAGAGATCAAACCCGAGCCCCTGCATTAGGAGTATGGAGTCTTAGCCACTTTAGGGTCTTAATTCCCCAGCATTCCCTCATTGCCAGGGAAATGATCTGCGAGAGAAATGTGTGACTTCAGCTGTCTGCGGGTAGGACAGTGAGAGTTTTGAATGTCCTTCCCCTGGTCTATTAGTTATGTAACTTTTCTTCTCTGTGCTTCAGTTTACTCACCTACAGAAGCATGTTGATAATAATGGAAACTTACAGTGTTTTCATAAGAGTTAAATGACAAAAGATATATATGTAAAATGCTTAAAAGATTATCAGGAGCCAAATTAATAATACAACTACCATGTTAAATCTACCACATCCATTAAACTAAGTTGTTAAGTGAATTATAGCTATTCCCTCTTACTCTTTGGAAAGATAATAACTTATTTGCATTAGTTGCCTTTTTTCTAAGTAATCTAATGTTTTTTTCCTTAATAGATTTTCAGCTACATTCATGCTTATAACTGTGAATTTTATAATGTTCATAATGAATAGTTATAAAGGTGGGTATCCATGAAGCAAATGACAGATAAGGTAATTTTTATACAGCTTGAGCTGCAGATCAAGTTTTATGTACAGTCAGATTTTTCTTTTGTGTTTTGGTTTATTTTCTAATGTTGTCTCTGCTAAAGGAAATGACCTAAGCTTTGCTCCAGGTCCCTGGGACTGGCACTGTGTGTTGGGTATCACTGTCAGCTGCTGCTAAACATTATGACCGAAGGTGAATCTTGAAATTAGAGCAGTTTTTTTTTTTTAACTGATACTATTTCCAGCATTACGCAAAATCGATGAACATATACCGAAAACTAGAAAGGAAAATATTTCGACTTGACAGAAAAAAAAATGGATTCCTGGGAATTTCCTGGCGATCTAGTGGTTAAGACTCAGTGCTTTCACTGCTGGGGCCTGGGTTTGATCCCTCCCTGGTGGCTCAGATGGTAAAGAATCTACTTGCAATGCAAGGGACCCGGGTTCAATCCCTGGGAGACCCGAGTTTGATCCCTGGGTTGGGAAGATCCCCTTGAGAAGGGCATGGCGACCCGCTCCAATATTCTTGCGTGGAGAATTTCATGGACCGAGGAGCTTGGTGACCTACAGTCCATGGGGTTGCAAAGAGTCAGACACAACTGAGCAGCTAACACTGTGGGGAACTAAGATCCCACAAGCCAAACCACACAGTGTGGCCAAAAAAAAAAGAAAAGAAAGAAAGGCTTTGCAATCTACGTCTTGCTTTTTGTCTTGGATTTCTTCATGTTCAGGCTCAGCGTTTAGATGTTGTTTATAACCACACTGTGCATCTGTTTGTGTCCATGATGTGCACTGAAAGTCATCCATGGCTGAGAAAGGCTGAAATGCTCAGGGACTGAGCTCCTCGGTTTGATCATCGTGAGAAAATACATCCTCAATATTAAAAGTTACACTATGTCAGCTGTGTGAGAGCTAGAGAAGAGAGTGGATATATCCCTGGCGTGTGCTACTCAAGCAAGCCCCTTGAAAACTGGCTTTAAAAACGACAGACAGAAATGTATTCAGATGATCCCTCCTTAAAAAGACCAATGAGAACAGGAAAGATGTTTCTATAGGGAAGCAGTTATAGTTGTCGCTTTTTTTTTTTTTGCTTGAGGGCTCTCAGTTCCCCAACCAGGAATTGAACCTGGCACCTGGCAGTGAGAGCACTGGGTCCTAAGCACTGGACCGCTAGAGTAGTCCTTTGTTTTCCCTTTTAGGTAGACAAGTTTTAGAGCAGTGTTAGGTTCACAGCGAAACTGAGTAGAATGTGCAAAGATTTTCCATGTATCCCTGACCTCCACATACACACAACCCTCCGTGCTATCAACATTCCCCACCCACCAGAGTTGTCTACATCAACACCTCTTATAACCATAGTTGATGCTGGGATTTACTCTTGGAGACCCGAGTTTGATCCCTGGGTTGGGAAGACCCCCTGGAGGAGGGCATGGCAACCCTCTCCAGTATTCTTGCCTGGAAAATCCCATGGACGGAGAAGACTGGCGGGCTACAATCCAAGGGGTCGCCAAGAGTCCGACACGACTGAAATGACTTAGTAAGCACACGTGCGTAATGGCATGTATCTACCGTTATAACATAGTACAGAAGATTCACTGCCCTAAAAGCCTGTGTGCACTCTCATCTCTCCCTTGCCCCAACCCCTGGCAACCACTGATATTTTACTGTCTCCATTGTTCTTGCTTTTCCAGAATGTTGGAACCATACAGCCTTTTCAAATTGCCTTCTTTCCCATGGTAACATGCACATAAGGGTCCTCCATGTCCTTTCATAGCTTGATAGCTCATTTCTTCTTAGTGCTGAGTACTAGCCACTGTCTGGATATACCATAGTTTATTATCCATCCACCTACAGAACGACATCTTGATTGCTTGCAAGTTTTGGCAATTGGCCACCTCATGCGAAGAGCTGACTCATTGGAAAAGACTCTGATGCTGGGAGGGATTGGGGGCAGGAGGAGAAGGGGACGACAGAGGATGAGATGGCTGGATGGCATTACTGACTTGATGGACGTGAGTCTGAGTGAACTCCGGGAGTTGGTGATGGACAGAGAGGCCTGGCGTGCTGCGATTCATGGGGTCGCAAAGAGTGGGACACGACTGAGCGACTGAACTGAATTGAACTGAACTGAACTGAAAGATCTGTGTATAGATTTTTGGGTAGAGACAAGTTTTCAACTCATTTGGGTAAATACTAAGCTGGATCATTTTGTACCAGTGTATTTAGTTTCATAAGAAGTCTCCAGGCTGTCTTCAAAAGAAATTTACCATTTTGCAACCCCACTAGCGATGAATGATAGTTTATTGTTGATAATTCAAATATTACTATAGTTCATAGCAATAGTTCCTGTTGCCCCACATCCTCACAAGCATTTAGTATTGTCAGTGTTTGGGGTTTTAGGTGTGCAGTGTTAGCTCACACGAATTTTAATTTGCATTTCCTTAATGACATACAATGTGGGGCATCTTTTTGTATGTTCATTTGCCATCTGTGAGGTATCTGGTGAGCTTTCTATTCCAATCTTTGGCTTATTTTAAAATCAGGTTGTTTCCTTATTACTGCGTTTTAAGAAATCTTTGTGTATTTTGCATAACAGTCCTCTATCAGACATGTCTTTTCCAAGCATTTTCTCCCAGTCTGTGGCTTGT
This sequence comes from Neotragus moschatus, assembly GCA_006410615.1. Lineage (NCBI taxonomy): Eukaryota > Metazoa > Chordata > Mammalia > Artiodactyla > Bovidae > Neotragus > Neotragus moschatus. Next base: position 221,747 of record SJYA01002682.1, read on the forward strand.
CTTCTCATTCTCTTGGCAGTTTCTTCCATTGAGCAGAGCAGAGATTTTAATTTTAATGAGGTCCAATTTATCAATTGTTTCTTTCATGGATTGTGTATTTGGTATTGCTTCTAAAAAAGTCATCACCATGCTTGAGGTCACCCAGATTTTCTCCTATGTTACCTTCTAGGAGGTTTACATCAATAGTTTTGCATTTTACATTTAGTTCTATGATCCATTTTGATTTATTATTTTTGTCACAGTTCTAAGTTCTGTATCTGGAAATTTTTCTTTTTTTTTGCATTTGGATACCTTGCTGCTTGGCACCATTTGTTGAAAAAGATAATCTTTTCTCCATTGTATTGTCATTGTTCTTTAGTCAAAAATTAGCTGACTCTGTTTATATGGATCTATTTTTGGACTCTCAATTCTATTCCATTGATCTGTTCGTCTATTCTTCCACAATGCAGTCCTCTGACTTTGTGCTTTTCCTTTAATATTATGTTGGTCATTTTACTTCTTTATATAAACTTCAGAATCACTTAGTTGATATCCACAAAATAATTTGCTGAGATTTTGATTGAGACTGTGTTGAACCCACAGATCAAATTGGGCTGATCTAACATCTGGCATGCTGCAGTCGATAGGGTCACAAAGAGCCAGACACAACTAAGTGACTGAACAAAAATAAACATCTTGACAATCTGAATCTTCCTCTTGATGAACATGAAATATCTCTACATTTATTTAGTTCTTTTTTGATTTCTTTTATCAGAGATTTATAATTTTTCTCATATACATCTCATTGCTGATCTTTTTAAAGTATGTATTTGAAGACATACATACTAGCTGTACTTTTGTTGTGATTGTTCAGTCACTAAGTTATATCTGACTCTTTGTGACCCCATGGACTGCAGCACACCAGGCTTCCTTGTCTTCCACTATCTCCTGGAGTTTGCTCAAATTCATGTCCACTGAGTCACTGATGGTATCCAACCATCTCATCCTCTGTTGTCCCCTTCTCCTCCTGCCTTCAATCTTTCCCAGCATCAGGGTCTTTTCCAATGAGTCAGTTCTTCGCATCAGGTGGCTAAAGTACTAGAGTTTCAGTTTCAGCATCAGTCCTTCCAATGAATATTCAGAACTAATTTCAGGATTGACTTGTTTGATCTCGCAGTCCAAGGGACTCTCAAGAGTCTTCTCCAGCGCAACTCAAAATCATCGATTCTTTGGCACTCAGCCTTCTTATGGTCCAACTCNTAGAGTTTCAGTTTCAGCATCAGTCCTTCCAATGAATATTCAGAACTAATTTCAGGATTGACTTGTTTGATCTCGCAGTCCAAGGGACTCTCAAGAGTCTTCTCCAGCGCAACTCAAAATCATCGATTCTTTGGCACTCAGCCTTCTTATGGTCCAACTCTCACATTTGCACATGACTACTGGAAAAACCATAGCTTTGGCTGAATGGACCTTTGTCGACAAAGTAAAATGTCTCTGCTTTTCAATATGCTGTCTAGGTTTGTCATAACTTTCCTTCCAAGGAGCAAGGGTTTTGTAATTTCATGGAGGCAATCACTGTCTGCAGGAAATTTTAGAGCCCAGGAAAAGAAAATCTGTCCTTTTTCCCCTCTTCTATTTGCCATGAAGTGAGGGGACCAGATGCCATGATCTTAGTTTTTTGAATGTTGAATTTTGAACCCGTTTTTTCACTCTCCTCTTTACCCCTCATCAAGAGGTCCTTTAGTTCCTCTTCCATTTCTGCCATTAGAATGGTATTATCTGCATATCTGAGGTTATTGATGTTTCTTCTGGCAATCTTGATCCCAGCTTGTGATTCATCCAGCCTGGCATTTCGCATGATGTACTCTGCATATAAGTTAAATAAGCAGGGTGACGATATATAGCCTGGATGTACTCCTTTCTCAGTTTTGAGCCAGTGAGTTATTTCATGTCCAGTTCTATCTGTTGTTTCTTGATCTACATACAGATTTCTCAGGAGACAGGAAAGGTGGTCTGGTATTCCCATTTCTTTAAGAATTTTCCAGTTTGTTGTGATCCAAACAGTCAAAGGTTTTATCACAGTCAATGAACCAGAAGTAGATGTTTTTCTGGAATTCCCTTGCTTTTTCCGTGTTCCAGTGAATGTTAGCAATTTGATCTCTGGTTCCTCTACCTCTTCTAAATCCGACTTGTACATCTGGAAGTTCTCCATTCATGTTCTGCTGAAGCCTAGCTTGAAGGATTTTGAGCATTACCTTGTTAGTATGTGGATTAGGCACAATCATGTGGTAGTTTGAACATTCTCATTCCTTGGCATTGCCCTTCTTTGGTATTGGAGCAAAAACTGACCTTTTTCAGTCCCGTGGACACTGCTGAGATTTCCAAATTTGCTGGCAAATACAGTGCAGCACTTTAACAGCATCAACTTTTAGGATTTGAAATAGCTCAGCTGGAATTCTATCACCTCCACTAGTTTTGTTTTTAGTGATGCTTCCTAAGGCCCACTTGACTTCACACTGCAGATGTCTGGCTCTAGGTGAGTGACCATGCCATCGTGATTATCTGGGCCATTAAGACATTTTTGAGAGAGTTCTGTGTATTCTTGCCATTACTTCTTAACCTCTTCTGCTTCTGTTAGGTTCATACCGTTTCTGTCCTTTATTGAGCCCATCTTTGCATGAATGGCATGCTGTGATTCATGGGGTCGCAAGGAGTCAGACACAACTGAGCGACTGAACTGAACTGAACTGAACTTGCATGAAAAGTTCCCTTGATCTCTCCAGTTTTCTTGAAGAAATCTCTAGTCTTTCCCACTCTGTTGTTTCCCCCTATTTCTTTGCATTGTTTATTTAAGAAAGCCTTCTTATCTCTCCTTGCTATTCTCTGGAACTCTGCATTCAGTTATATGTATCTTTCCCTTTCTCCCTTGCCTTTTCCTTTGTCTCTCTTCAGCTATTTGTAAAGCCTCCTCAGACAACCACTTTGCCTCTTGCAGTTTTGTCATATTTGAGTTTCTTCCTCCTATTACATTATTTTTATTATTATACTTGTATTATGTGGCAAAAAAAACCACAACAAAACCCAAGCTTGTTTCAGAACATTTCCAATCAACATCAATTAAGTGGCGAAAAACAGCTACAAATTATAACAACTTTTGATCAATACCAACATGGAAGAAAAAGTTCTTTGGATACAGTTTCATCCCCAATAAGAATATAACAGGATGACCAGCAGAAATTACACCCACATTGACACTTAAAGCTGGTCACAATTTTGAATCTCTTTGATGAAGCTGCTGCTGCTACTGCTGAGTCACTTCAGTCGTGTCCGACTCTGTGCGACCCCATAGACGGCAGCCCACCAGGTTCCCCCATCCCTGGGATTCTCCAGGCAAGAACACTGGAGTGGGTTGCCATTTCCTTCTCCAATGCAAGAAAGTGAAAAGTGAAAGTGAAGTTGCTTAGTCATGTCTGACTCTTCGTGACCCCATGGACTGCGGCCTACCAGGCTCCTCCACCCGTGGGATTTTCCAGGCAAGGGTACTGGAGTGGGGTGCCATTGCCTTCTCCATTAATATGGATTAGTCAATAGCATTGCATCAGTGTTTCACTTCTGGATTTTGATCATTAAGATGTCCTTGTACTTTGGAAATATATACTGAAATATTTAGAAATGAAAGGCCTTATATTTTCAGATTTATTTCCTTTTTTGTTATACTCTAGTGCATGCTGTACATGTATAGGTGAAAAATGTACTTTTTTTTTATACAGAGGGAGATAATGAGAAATCTAATGCAGGAAAATGAAAATAAACTGGGTAAAGAGTACATGAACAATCTTTGTACTCATCTTGAAACTTCCCTGTGAGTTAGAAATCATAACAAAATTAAAAGTCACCAAGCCAATAAAAATGCTCTAAAATTAAGTCTAAAAAGTTTAAAAATCATGTATTTGACATATTTTCCTGATTTCATTCTAATATTTCAGACTTTAAAAAGCCAATTCAATGCAATATTTGGCCTAAAGATTTAGACATATGCGAAAAACAGCTTAAAATACTACATAATGTTTGATTAATACATGACCACTAGACAGAAAATATAAAATGAGAGAGAACACTTAATCTTAGATTCTTATAATCTATTGTTTCACTATTTGTGAAGTTAATGCTCATGAAAAGATAATAGTATCACTAGATTTTTTTTTCTTCAATGAAAGAGACCTGAGAGAATATATGCTTCTTTGCCTTCATGAGAAGTTGGAAGTGTTTAGAGGTACAGGGGCATTACATAACCAAATTACTCTCAAATGGTTTGGAAAATAATAATATGACTTCCCTGGTGACCCAGTGTTTAAGCCTCTGAACTTTCAAAGCAGGGGGTGCGGATTTAATACCTGATGAGGGAACTAGATCCCAAATGTCCAAAATATAAATAATAATAATGATAAGAGAAGCGAAAAAAGTAAAAAATGGCTTAAGGTTAACAAAATGGGACTGAGATGAAGCATGTATGGGAGTCCTTTGTACCCTTTTTTTCTCTCTGGCTTTTTCTTTCTGACTGAAGCTTTTCTGTAAGTTTGAAAATATTTTGATATAAAAGATTACAGGAAAAAAGTCCCCAAACACATATTCTGAGTCATCAGATAGTCCTTCTTATAGCCCTTCTGGTCTGTTCCATATTGCACAATCTGCTTTCTGAGGCAGCTGTCAGCACGGGCAGATGTCTGGATCCACCCCAGCTGGCTTTCTATCTTTCTGCTGCCTGCATCTCAAGCCCCGGGACTACTTGCCAGTGAGCCTGACTCAGGCTAGGACATCACTACGCTGAGCAACTCGGCCAAGACTGGTCCAACTGGTTAGGGTCCTCTGACCATGTATATAGTTAAGCAGGCAAGTAGCACCAACAGCACATACTCAGTCATTAAGTCATGTCTGACTCTTTGCGACCCCACTCTTTGCAGCCTGCCAGGGTCCTCTGCCCACAGAATTCTCCAGGTGAGAATACCGGAATGGCTTGCCATTTCCTTCTCCAGGAGATCTTCCTGACCCAGGGATCGAACCCACGTCTCCTGCATTGTCAGGCGGATTCTTTGCCACTGAGCCACCTGGGAAGCCCAATGGGCCCATTGCAAAATATATGCTGTTTAGCTGAAGCTCTAAAAACGAAACAAAATCAAGTTTGCTTCAGCAACAGGAGACCAGTGTGAGGTTCTCCGTTTGCTGATAGATCCTGAGCAGCTGGGAGCACCAGTCCTCGCCTCGGATGTCTGCAGCCTGGCTGGCATGAGGCTCTATGTCCCTTTCCTCCCTGACCTTGATTTCTGTGATTACAGCTTTTATTTTTGTGATTTCCTTCAGTATAAAATCAAGGTCAGGGAGCATATTCTTCCCCACAAAGATAGTGATTAAAGCAGTGTGTGGAGTGACATTCAATCTAACCTTTTTATTTGCATATCCTTTCTTGCTTCCTATAGAGCTGGTGTGTCATCAGCTGATAGGAAAGCATACTTTCCTGGTATGAAAGTACATTCTCCAGGCTCTCAATATTATTGTAAATATTAGGCAACATTCATTAAAGGGGAATTTACTGCATTGGATTTCAGATATTTAGTATATCACAAATGGGATAGCTATGAAGGATGTAAATTGTGGTTAACAGGATTTTAAAGGAAGGCGTATATTCATATGGTGATGCATGCTTGGTGAAAATTTTTTTGTGAATAACTTAGTGGGGGGGAAAAACAGTGCATTGAATCAATAGAAGAAGATAAACACATTTTAATCAGCAAGGACATAGGCACTGATAATGAAGAAGAGGTAGTTCAGTTTCTGCACTTTTTTACTTGAAAAGTAAAGGGAGAGAGAGCTGAGATTGCACCAAGGGGAACAGAGAGCTTGACTGAGAACAGACTGCATAACCTTATGAGTGCGCGCTAAGGGCTGCCCTCTATGCTAATTTCATTATAAAGAGCAAAACCACGTGGAAGCATTAATGGCATAAGTTGTAGTCAAGAGCCAACTGGACACTTGGAAGGTCTGCTGGGCATAACATTTAGAAGGAGCTTCAGGAAAAGATAAAAAATTGTATCATCTGGGAAGGGCGTAGATTTTATTTGATTAATTAATTTACTTACTGTATTTCATCAGTCTTATCTAAGTCATATGGAGAAAAAAAGGTTCTTTCCAGTGAGCCTGTTTCCCAGAATGCAAAAGGGTGGGTGAGGAGGAAGTACAGGTGTGGTTGACTTTCCCAACTCTCCCTGTTGTCCAGGAGCTCAAGTAAAGTTAAAAATTGGCCGTGTCTTTGGAGCACTTTCATCCCCTTCACTTCATCCTCAAATGAGAACATAGAGACTTCTTGGCGAGGAATTCTTTCTCTCTTTTTTGGTTGTGCTGGGTCTTCGTTGCTACAGGTGGGCTTTTTCTAGGTGTGGCAAGTGGGGCTACTCTCTAGATGTGTTGTGGGGGCTTCTTATTGCAGTGGCTTCTCTTGTTGATGAACAAAGGCTCTAAAGCGAGTGGGCTTCAGTCGTTGCAGCATGGCTCTGTAGTTGCGGCCCACAGGCTTACTTGCTCCATGGCGTATGTGATCTTCCTGGACCAGGTATCAAACCCATGTCTTCTGCATTGGCAGGTGGATTCTTATCCACTGTGCCTACAGTGAAGTCCTAGATGAGGAATTCTAATTCCCCAATTAATTGCAGCCTACCCTAGGACACTCAGAAGCTCAGAACTGGTTCCAAAGCTCTGGGTCATGGATCAGGTAGGAAACTGGAGAATGGGGCAAGAAGCAGGGAAACCAACAAAGGGGAAGGGAATAGCATACCATTAATGTCTCCTGAGTATTCCTTAGCACTCAAGTGTAGATTGCAGGGTGACAATATTGTCATCCTGCTTATTTAACTCACAAGCAGAGTACAACACGCGAAATGCCAGGCTGAATGAATCACAAGCTGGAATCAAGATTGCCGAGAGAAATGTCAACAACCTCAGATATGCAGATGATACCACTCTAATGGCAGAAAGTGTAAAGGAACTAAGGAACCTTTGGATGAGGGTGGAAGAGGAGAGTGAAAAAGCTGGTTTGAAACTCAATATTCAAAAAAAAGAAGACAATGGCATCCAGTCCCATCACTTCATGGCTAATAGAGGAAAAAAAGTGGAAACAGTGACAGATTTTTGGGGGGTGGCTCCAAAATCACTGTAGATGGTGACTGCAACCATGAAATTAAAAAACCCTTGCTCCTTGGAAGGAAAGCTATGACAAACCTAGACAGCATATTGAAAAGCAGAGACATCACTTTGCCAACAAAGATCCATATCGTCAAAGCTATAGCTTTGCCAGTAGTCATGTATGGATGTGAGAGTTGGGCCGTAAAGAAAGCTGAGTAAGGAAGAATTGATACTTTTGAACTGTGGTGCTGACAAAGACTCTTGAGAATCTCTTGGACTGCCAGGAGATCAAACCAGTCAATACCAAAGGAAATCAACCTTGAATATTCATTGGACAGACTGATGCTGAAGGTGAAGCTCCAATCCTTTTATGCTGAAGGTGAAGCTCCAATCCTTTGGCCACCAGATGCAAAGAGCTGACTCACTGAAAAAGACCCTAATGCTGGGTAAGATTGAAGGCAGGAGGAGAAGGGGATGACAGAGGATGAGACAGATGGATGGCATCACGGACTCAATGGACATGGGTTTGAACAAACTCCTGAGAGATGGTGAAGCCTCCAGGAAAGCCTCCAGGAAAGCCTGACGTGCTGCAGTCCATGGGATTGCAAAGAGTAGGACATGACTTAGCGACTGAACAACAGCAACAACAGATTACAGAAACTTTTAGAGACATTCGACATCCTGGAGAATCAGACAGCCCTCGTATACAAGGAGAAAACAGGTTCCTTGGTGAGCATAGATGTTAAATAAAAGGAATACACTGTACCTGTGTGTTCCGAGGTATCATGGACACTGCACACACCTGTAATTTCTCCCACTGGTAAGGCAACAACTTGTGAAAATCAACCAAGGACCAGGGATCTACAAGTCCACACGGGCCTTCCCAGGGCTACTGTGTGGAGAACACTTGGAATGGAGACACCAAACTCTTTCTTCTCATAGATTAAAAAAAAATTTTTTTCCCTTGGCCATGCCATGTGGCATGTGGGATCTTATTTCCCTGACCAGGGATCAAACCCACGCCGCTTGCATTGGAAGCACAGAGTCTTAACCACTGGACCACCAGGGAAGTCCTTCTCTTCTCACAGCTTTTCAAGATTGCTTTTTTTTAATAAAACTTTTAATTTTCTACAGGATTATAGCTAATTAACAATGCTGTGATAGTTTCAGAGGGATAGTAAAGGAACTCAGCCATGCATATACATGTATCCATTCTCCCACAAATTCCCCTCCCATCCAGGCTGCCACACAACATTGAGCAGAGTTCCCTGAGGGAAAGGATAGTTAAGAAGTTTGGGATGGACAGGTACACACTGCTATATTTAAAATGGAAAACCAACAAGGACCTACTGTGTAGCAGAGGACTGGTTTTATATGCATGTGAGAAGAGATGGTCACTCCTCTCTGCCCCAGAGGAGGTCAGAGGTGAAGGTGAGGTGCCTCAAATGAAACAGAATGTTCTCTTGGAACATGGGTTTGCAATAATAAACAAAACAAGACATCTTTGAGCACTTTTCCCTCATATATGCCAAGAGCACTTTTCCCTCCTGCTCTTACATAGTTTTGACCAACTCAAGAGCTAAATATCTGTGAGAATGCACACACGATGGCAATTTACTTTCTGTGTCTGACAGTGTCATTTAATAAAATAAATGTTGCCAACATTCATTCTGCCAGCACTCCAAGTCTAATGTTTGACATGAACTTTGTTGCGAGTATATGCTTGCTTTATGATGATAACTTGATGTACTCCTATTTGTTACTCAGACTGCAACTTTGAATGATGTTTTTCTAGTCTTAGTCTCTTCCCCTATGTTTGTAACAAGACCCATTAGCTACATTGCTCTGAAATTAGTTAGTAGTGATGACAACTCTGCAAATATACTCCAAACCACTGAACTGTACACTTTAAATGGGTGACTTTCAGAGTATGTAAATTATATCACATTAAAACTGTTCTTTTTTTTTTTTTAAGTGCTAACTCCCAATATTCATTGCAGCACTGTTTACAATAGCCAAGATATGGCAGGAACCTAAATTTCTATTGACAGAAATGGATAAAGAAGATATAGTACATATACACAATGGAATATTACTCAGCCATTAAAAAGATAAAATAATGCCATTACAGCAACGTGGATGGACCTAGAGATTATCATACTGAGTGAAGTAAGTCAGATAAAGACAAATATCACATGATATCACTTATACGGGGAATCTAAAAAAAAAAGATATAAAAGAACTTATTTCCCAAATAAACTCACAGACTGAGAGGAAGGAATTTATGGTTGCCAGGGCAGGGGTGGGGGAGGGGCAGTCAGGGAGTTTGGGACTGACGTGTACACACTGCTATTTTTAAAATAAATAACCAGGACTTCCCTGGTAATCCAGTGGTTAAGACTCTACACTGTCAATGCGGGGGGTGCAGGTTTGATCACTGGTCTGGTCAAGGAGCTAAGATCTCACATGCCTCGAAGCCCAAAACCAAAACATAAAACAGAGGCAATATTGGAACAAATTCAATAAAGACTTAAAGAATGGTCCACATCAAAAACATCTTAAAAAGAAATAAAACAAAATGGACAAACAAGGAGCTGCTGTATAGCACAGGGAACTCTGCTCAATATTATAGAACAATCTAAATGGGAAAAGAATTTGAAAAAAGAATAGATACACGCATAACTGAATTCAGAGAAGGCAANAATGGTCCACATCAAAAACATCTTAAAAAGAAATAAAACAAAATGGACAAACAAGGAGCTGCTGTATAGCACAGGGAACTCTGCTCAATATTATAGAACAATCTAAATGGGAAAAGAATTTGAAAAAAGAATAGATACACGCATAACTGAATTCAGAGAAGGCAATGGCACCCCACTCCAGTACTCCTGCCTGGAAAATCCCATGGATGGAGAAGCCTGGTGGGCTGTAGTCCGTGGGGTGGCGAAGAGTGGGACACGACTGAGTGACTTCACGTTCACTTTTCACTTTCATGCATTGGAGAAGGAAATGGCAACCCACTCCAGTGTTCTTGCCTGGAGAATCCCAGGGACAGGGGAGCCTGGTGGGCTGCTGTCTGTGGGGTCGCACAGAGTTGGACACGACTGAAGCGACTTAGCAGCAGCAGCAGCATAACTGAATTATTTTGCTGTGCACATGAAGCTAACTTTTTGTTTAATACTGCAGTTAAAGAACAGAAAGAGACTTGTTTATAGAACATAGCTCACATGGGTAAAAAATTACAATTAGATATTATCCCTGCTCATCTTTATTGTCTTAAAGAGAGGTTTTATATGGGGTTGGAGCAGCCACTTCTTTGAAGCAGGTGACTTGCTGAGAGGGAAAATCTCCCTTTCCCTAACACCATCTCTAAAAAAAAGGTAGAGGATCAAATTTTGCTTGTACATCTTACAAGTAGAAAGCTGAGGTTATTTCAAAAAGACTGAAACCAATGTGGTATTATCTGAACGTTGGACATTACGATTATGATAGAGCAATGGTTCCCAACCTTGGCAGTACATTGGAATCACCCGAGGAATTTTAACAATATAATGACTGGGTCACACTTGAAGAGACTCTGATTTATGTGGTCTAAGGTGTGGCTGAGGTTTGGAATTTTAAAAGCTTTGCTAGTGATTCTAATGTGTAGACAAGGTTAAGATACACTGCTGTGGGAAAAAAAAGGAGTAGCAGTATATCCGACTAGTTTATTAGTCCCTGGTGCTCTGAAATTTCCAATTACTGCCCATTTTTAAAAGATTAAATTTATGCCTAGGTCAGACAAGTGATGTTGGTAAGTGCCTAGAAACAGCCACGTTATTCTTAGTGGTTGTATTTAGGTTACTAATTTTAAAGTCTTTATTGAATTTGTTACAGTATTGCCTCTGTTTGATTTCATTACTAATTGTAAGCATCCAATAACCATCTCTCAATGACTGATGTAATGACTTGGGGATATGGAACAACATAGCAGAGAGCATCAAGGATAAAAGGTAACTTATTTCTTTGAAAAATTTCTCACCTCTATTGCTCTCTTCTTTCTTTCCGGAACTATCTATTAGACATTAGACTCTCTGGATTAGTTCCACTCACTGATTTTCATATCCTTTGTTCCTTTTATTTCAAATATCTTTTATTTTGATTCTACTTTCTAGGATCATTCCTCTATTTTGTTTTCCAAACCATCTATTGAATTTTAAAACACCGATTGTCATATTTTTATTTCCAAGAACTCTTTCTGAATCTCTTACTGTACTTTTAAGAAATCTCTTCTTGTGTCATGGATGTAACTTCTGTTGTTTCTCTAAAGGTTCTTACAGATTTTTCCCTGCTTCCTGCATATTCTACTTACCTGAACTTCCTTTTTTTCATCTCTGTCTTTCACGATAGCATGTGTCCTTAAATGTTTATTTAGTCGGAGGATAACAAAAATATATTGGAAGCTTTGTATGTATGGATCAGAGCACTAGGGGCTGATCAGGCAGGAACAGGATGTTTGATTTGTACTTTACCAAATGTCAGGATCTTCAGGTTTGCTCCTCTTGACTAGGTCAGTTTTCTCAGAGCGTAATCCTTCAGCCTCCTGCCAGGAATACAGTTATGGGTTGAATTGTGTTCCCCAGAAAGATATGTTGCAGTTCTCACCTCCAGTACCTCAGAATGTGACCTTATTTGGAAATGGTCATGTTGGTGTAGGGTGAGCCCTTAATGCAATATGATGTGTCCTTATAAGAAGAGATAGAGACACACAAACACAGGGAAAGAACCACCATGTGGGGATGGAGGAAGAGACTGCAGCGACACGTCTATGTACCAAGGACTACCTCAGCTTATCAGAAACTTGAAGAGACAAGGAAGAATCCTAGGAGCTTTGAAGGGACCATGACACTGCCTACACCTTGATTTCCCACTTCTAGTTCGTTAACTGTTAGCCAATAAAGAGAAAGTGAAAGTGTTAGTCACTCAGTCGTGTCCATCTCTTTGAGACCCCTTGGACTGTAGCTCACCAGGCTTCTCTGTGGGATTTCCCAGACAAGAATACTGGAGTGATAGCCATTCCCTTCTCCAGGGGATCTTCCTGACCCAGGGGTCAAACCCAAGTCTTCTACATTGCAGGCAGATTCCTTACTGTCTGAGCCACCAGGGATGTTGTTTTAAACCGGCTAATTTGCAGTGCTTTGCTACAATAGCCTGAGGAATTAATGTAGATGTATCAGCCTGGTTTCCACAGAACGGCGGGGAAAGGATGCTGCTGATCCCATGCAGTGTCTAGACTGTAATTAATTCCCCCTCTTCCCACTGTGGCACTTTACCCCTGCCCTCAGCTCTGCCTCATATCCTCTTGGGTTCAGCTTTGTCAGTATCTGAGCCTACAGTATTATGCGATTGTGGAGGAAAGGTAGCCTTCTGGTGGCACCAGGTGGGGAAAGTGACTATCTGTTTCTCAACTGTTGTTTTAACTGCTTCTTATTCATATAATCAGCCAATCCTCCCACACTCTCATCCTACTTTTGGAAGTACTTGGTCCTTCCTTTATATATATATAATCATATTTGTTTATTTTTGGCTGTGCTGGGTCTTTGTTGCTGCGTGAGCTTTTCTCTAGATGCAGTGATAATCGGGGGCTGTTTTCTAGTTGTGGTGTGTGGCGGGGCTGTTCTCCAGCTGCAGTGTGTGCCTTCTCATTATGGTGGCTTCTCTTGTTGCAGTCCAGGGGCTCTAGGCTTAGTGGTGGGCTCACAGGCTCTAGAGACAGGCGCAGTAACTGTGGTGCAAGGGTTTTGTTACTCCATGGCATATGGGATCTTCCTGGATCAGGGGTTGAACCCATGTCTCCTGCCTTGGCAGGCAGATTGTTTACCACTGAGCCACTAGGGAAACCCTTGATTCTTCTTTTTTAAAGTTTTCTTTTTATTTTTTGAAAGATTTTTTTTTTTATTTTTTAGTTTGTTTTGCTTTACAATACTGTATTTGTTTTGCTATACATTGACACGAATCAGCCACAAGTGTATATGAGCTCCCAATCCCAACCCTCCCTCCTTCCCCCCCCNGGCAGATCAGGTGGTCTGGTATTCCCATCTCTTTCAGAATTTTCCACAGTTTATTGTGATCCACACAGTCAAAGGTTTTGGCATAGTCAATAAAGCAGAAATTGATGTTTTTCTGGAACTTTCTTGCTTTGTCGATGATCCAGCGGATGTTGGCAATTTGATCTCTTCTGGTTCCTCTGCCTTTTCTAAAACCAGCTTGAGCATCAGGAAATTCAGAGGGTGGTGGAAAAGAGAAAAAAGGAATAAAAAGGTGACTGACAGCACACCAGAACAAAGCAGTCATAGTATTTTTCTCACATAGTTTGGAGACAATTAAGACTGTCTGTGTAATAGGGAAGAATAAATCAGATGCCATATTGGATCTGTCTCTCTAACTTTAACTTTTGTGTTCTATTGCTTTTGCTACAAATTAATTACAAAAAGGATGTTTCCTATATGCTTAAAAAAGAACATATTTTGTTGTACTGGACAAAAAAAACCCCTTTGAAAGTTAAACTTCTATATTCAATTTGTAATCAAAAGTAGGTTACCCTAGCCAATATTTTGTATGTTTTCTTCTGTAGTATCAGAGTTAAGAAAAAAGAGAACAAAATATCTTTGCAGGATGAAAAAATTGTTTAGATGTTGAGCAGGTTTTTTTTTTTTTAATTTAAGTATAGTGGGGCTTCCCTGGTGGCTCAGACGATAACGAATCTGCCCACAATGCAGGTGACCCAGGTTTGATCTCTGGCTTGGGAAGATCCCTTGGAGAAAGGAATGGCTACGCACTCCAGTATTCTTGTCTGGGAAATTCCATGGACAGAGCATAGCAGGCTACAGTTCCTGGGATCACGAGGAGTCGGACATGACTGAGTGACTAACACTTACACTTTATAGTTATTTTACAATGTTGTGTTAATTTCTGCTGTACAGCAAAGTGATTCAGTTATACATATGCGTCCATCCTTTTAAAATATAATTTTCCACTATGGTTTATCACAGGATATTGAATACAGTTCCCTGTGTTCCACAGTAGGACCATGTTGTTTGTCCATTCTGCTAGTGGACAAACAAAGTTTGTCTCCCCACAGACGAAGTTTACATCTGCTAATCCCAAACTCCCATAAGCAAAGTTTTTTAAAAATCAATCTAGACTCTGGTTATAAAATGTTTATGAGTGTACTTCTGGCCTGACATTGAAATAAGAGCTTTACAAGTGTTGCTGAGTACAAACTTGTACTGTTCGCCACAAGATAGGCCAATAAATTGAGAAATGAGTTGTTGAGGCAAAAGTAGCAACTTTATTTGGAAAGCTAACAGATGGAGAAGATGGTGGACTGATGTCCCAAAGAGTTGTCTTCTTTGAGTTAGAATTTAAGCTTCTTTTACACTGAAGAGGGAGGGAGTAAAGTCTTGGTTCTAGTCAAAGTCCCGAGGGGATGCATTCATTTTTTCCTTTCCTACAGCCTTTCAAAGACTTCGCTTGTGGCTCAGATAGTAAAGAATCTGCCTGAAATGTGGGAGACCCAGGTTCGATCCCTGGGTTGGGAAGATCCCTTGTAGAAGCAAATGGCAATCCGCTCCAGTATTCTTGCCTAGAGAAATCCATGGACAGAGAAAGCTGGCAAGCTGCTGTCCATGGAGGTGCACAGAGTCAGACAGGACTGAGCAACCACACTTTTACTTTCACAGGTGGGCCTGGTCTGGATGTTTCCTGTGAGCTAAACAAAGGTATTTTCACTTAACGTTCATTACATGGGAGACAAGATTACCAATATGTATAATTTAAGCTTACAGGCAACATCTTTTTTGTAATTAACTTGTAGCAAAAGCAATAGAACACAAAAATTAAAGTTAGAGAGACAGATCCAATATGGTGTCAGATTTATTCTTCCATATTACACAGACACTGTCTCCCTTAATTGTCTCCAAACTATTTGAGACAAATACTACTAGTACTGACATGCTAAAGGTGAGATGATCAAGGCTCAGAGAGTTTAATTCCTTTACTTGAGGTCATTCAACAAGTACCCAGCATAGTGAGATTAAAGCTCAAATCTATGAGATTCCAGCTTCCAAAATGTGTGAGCCACTGAAGATTGCTTCTTGGGCTTGAAGTTCTGCTCAGGGAAGCTCCTTTTCTCTCTTTAGGAGAATCTGGTCATCACCTTCAGTTAGTGCCTCAATATTACTAGGTCCGGACAGACATTTAAGCACAGCCAGAAGAGGTATGACACCCTCTTGTGTGGGAATGCCTTTGACATGGTTTAAGGATGAACCCTATGGGCTTGAAAAAGCACACCTGCTTGCAACCTAGGATGCCCTGGGATTACATCAGGATGTGAATCTACGGCATCATTTTGGGAAAGGCGGGCATGGTTTACATCAATCATTTTCTTAGCTGCTACCATTGCATCAGAGAAATCTCATCTCACATTTTTCCTGGTCCCCTGACTTTTCTGACTGGTGTCTCCACTTTATATTCCAATTCCAGAAGGACTCCTCAGCCTTCTGGATTCACATTCAATTGTCTGCTGATTCCCCCTGGGTTGACAACACATGGGTCTTAGAGAAGTTTCTACAAGTGCTACCCATCTGTGTCTGACTGCTCCCACTATGCCTCAGCACTCGGGACCTTGCTATCCACGTGTCCAGGCCTCAGTAAGTCACTGATGACGGTCACTAGTCATAACGGAGAGGTGCTTGGAGCTCAGAACTCTTCTCTGGCCACTGTAATAGTTTCTCCCCACAGAATAGAAGGGGCCACTGTGGTGTTACTTATCTTCCAAAAGATCTGGGGTTCAAGTCTTATTCTTCAGGGGAAATGTTGAGAAATATCAGAAGTGATATGACCAAATAAAGAGTTTTTTCCAGTGGTCAGTTGATGCCTGGATATACTGAGCTATCTCTGAAATATTGTACTTTCTCCAATTACTGTGAGGCACAATGGGAGTCATGGCTGAGTCTTCACTTTCCACCAGTTGGTTTTCATTTATCTGCAGGACAGACTTATGTTCTGAGTCTGACAGAGAGAAAATGGGTAGAAAATTTTTTCAAGTCTTTTTTTCTTAAGGAACAGAGACTATAATTTATTCATTTTCCAACCCTCAGTCCCCAATTCTGCTTCACAAGTGCTGGCTGCATGAATATATTCTAAATCTTTGAAGATTTAGTCCTTCTATCTCCCCACTTATTTAGCACTCACTGTGGGGAAAAGATGGTTACCACTTCTCATTTTCTTTAAGACACAAGATATTGCTTTGTTCTAAAAAATCTCTACTGAGAATTTTGTGATTAATGTTCTCAGAGGTGCAATGTTGTTGGTACATCTTCTGGAAATGAAGCCATGTCAGGACCATAAGCAACGAAATTATTTCACAGTGGGTGAGTAGGATGACTTTCTGTCCACTCAAATGTGCAACTCAAATGGGTAATAACAACTGGGGTGTTGTGTGGAGTCATTCGGCTTTCAATAATGACATGTTCAGAAGACACTGAGTGAGAATAGCTCATCTTTAGGGGACAATGNCCATAAGCAACGAAATTATTTCACAGTGGGTGAGTAGGATGACTTTCTGTCCACTCAAATGTGCAACTCAAATGGGTAATAACAACTGGGGTGTTGTGTGGAGTCATTCGGCTTTCAATAATGACATGTTCAGAAGACACTGAGTGAGAATAGCTCATCTTTAGGGGACAATGTCTAATATATGGAGTTTCTCAAAGGGTTAGGCCATCCAGAAGTGAAGGGTTAGTCAGTCAGTTGTATGCAACTCTTTGCAATCCCATGGTCTGGGACCCCTTAGGTTCCTCCGTCCATAGGATTCTCCAGGCAAGAATAATGGAGTGGGTTGCCATTTTCTTCTACAGGGGATCTTCCTGACCCAGAGATTGAACTCGTGTCTTCTGCATTGCAGGCAGATTCTTTACCATCTGAGCCACCAGGGAAGTTATCCAGAGCAATATTAATTACAGGACCTCAGGTAATTTGCATATTTTCCCATACGCCTGGATTCCTTCTCATTTAATTTTACATTTAAAAATGTTTTCTCTTCACTCCTCTTGCTAAATTTGCCCCAATTTTTTTTAAAAGTTTTTTTTTTTTTTTCCTGGGAAATAGGAAGCCAAAAATAGGTTCCTTGCCCTGCGATGAGTACCACAGTAGGCAGACCCGGCTCAGAGGTAAGAAGTGGAGATGAGCCGTAATTACAGGGTGTTGTGTTAGGGACTTAATTCCTTTCTTCCTTACCTGCTCCAGTCTGGTCTCCCCAGTCACTTTTCAGGTATTGATTGATGGATTTTTCTGCTTCCATTGTTTAAAATGAGATTTTTTTTTTTTGCTCTTAAGAGAATATATAAGAGCTCCAATTGGATTTCTGTTGGCTCCAGGCAGTCTGGATTCTTCTCTGAGTCCCCACAGCCTCTGCTCCATTGAATGAGCTCCTAAACTCTGATCTTTCAGGGCTTTGGACTCCAGAAAACTCCTTTTGTTTTAAGCTTTTCCACAGGCTGGTTCTTTATCAATTGTTTAACATGAACAACTTGCTTTTTCTCCAGTAAGCTGTGTAGTAGGACAGCAGTGAGCTGTCACACCGCTCCTGCAGGGACATTTTTCACGCTGAGGTCTCCCACTCTGGACTTCTCAGGTGGCACCAGTGGTAAAGAACTCAACGCAGGAGACATATGAGACACTGGTTCAATCTGTGAGTTGAGAAGATCCCCTGGAGAAGCGTATGGCAATCCATTCCAGTATTCCTTCCTTGAGAATCCCATGGACAGAGGAGCCTGGCCAGCTATAGTCCATGGGGTCGCACAGAGCCAGGCACAACTGAAGTGCCTGAGCACGCACGCACGCTCCCGTTCTGTCCTCTAGTCCTTATCGGCTAACAGTACGCTTTGCTGAAGAGACAGATTTATGGATCCATGTAATGTAATCTGGAGAAGGAAATGGCAACCCACTCAGATATTCTTGCCTGGGAAATCCCATGGACTTCCTGGCAGACTACAGCCCATGGGGTCACAAAGAGTCAGACATGACTGAGCGACTAAACAACAGCATAACATAATCTGTAGAATACTTATATATCCATGTAATATAATAATAGCTTTTTTTTAAAGAGAAGAATCATTTGCCCTTTTAGTTCAAAGGGTTCTGATATTTCTCGTGAAAGCATCACATCTTCCCCTAGAAGTAGAAATAGAAATCAAGGGTGTTATGATTCCATGGGACACCTTGAGATGAATCCATTAACCGATATGGATAGAACGCCTTCTGTGGGTTGGGCGCTGCCAGGGGGTCCTGGAGAGGTGACAGAAACATGCTGGAGAAGCTGGACCCTTTGAGTTGGGAGAACTGACATCAAACAAAAAAAATCCCATAACACCGTGTCCAGGAGGTGAATACTATAGCAGAGGGAGGGCCCTGAGTGAGAAGGTGAGCAGGCGTCAGGGAAGGATGCTGAGGGGTGTCATTGCTGCAGGAACCTGGATCCAGGAAACCGAGATGTGGCCTGGCTGAAGCAGATGCTCTGGGCTCGGGGCACCTCTGGGTGCCCAGCATCTCCTCACTCTTCCCCTCAAAGCTGCAGGAACTCAGCCCAGGGAGGGAGTGGCTTTGCCATTCCCTTCTCCCAGGGATCTTCCCGACACAGGGGTTAAACCCAGGTCTCCTGCATTGCAGGCCAATTCTCTACCTTCTGAGCCCTACAGCGGGTCCTTATTAGTTATCTATTTTATATATAGCAGCGTATATACATCAATCCCAATCTCCCAATTTATCCCTCCCCTCTTTTCCCCTTGGTAACCTTGAGTTTATTTTCTACCTCTGAAATTCGTTTTCTGTTTCGTAAATAGGTCCATTTGTACCATAGTTTTAGATTTCACATGTAAGTGATATCATATGATGTTTGTAGAAACCGATCCTCTTCTCTTGCACCTCGGCTACTTCCTTGCTAGACTGATACACTAGGAAGCACCAGACAAGCTAGCTTGATGAGAGACACCGTGCTTACTTCTCTTATTTTTATTTTTTGTGTTTTTATTTCTCTTTTCCCTATAACAGGTAATTTTAAATATATATAAATACACACACACACACACACACATATATATATTTATTTAAAGGCCTAGTAGCTTCTTTACATAAATATAGGATTGGAATAAAAATTAGAGCAAGTATTAAGTATTAGTGAAAAGGATGCCAGGTATTATCTTTTTGAATGATATTAATAGTAGGGTTTACAATGCACTTAATTATTTTAATGAACACCGACTCATCTGAGTCTCAGAGAACTCTTGCACAGGAATCTTAACTAAGACACTCATCTCCCAGGGTGAGTGTTCAAGAGAAAAGAACCCCTGAGGGCTGTGAAGTGTAAAGTTAATCCCATAAAATGAGAATGAAGCCACAGGAGAAAGACAGTAAATGCAACAGAGTCTCAGTTAAAAGATAGAATAAAAATAGATGAAATTTTCTCATTTTGGGTTGAAGTTCCAAGAAGTTGCATGAATCTGAGAGAAGGCCTGTCCAATGCAACCAGGGATTTGAAATTTCAGTGAAAGCTGAGCTACCTTAGATGGATTTTTGCATTATTTAAAATGTTAATTCTTGTTTGAGCTCTGTAATTTTGATCAAAGTTACTTTTTATTAGCCATGTGGTTAGGTCAGGGTTTGGTTCCTTCAGATGATAGCAAAGATTCAGTTCAGTTCAGTCGCTCAGTCGTGTCTGACTCTTTGCGACCCCATGAATCGCAGCACGCCAGGCCTCCCTGTCCATCACCAACTCCTGGAGTTCACTCAGACTCACGCCCATGGAGTCAGTGATGCCATCCAGCCATCTCATCCTCTGTTGTCCCCTTCTCCTCCTGCCCCCAATCCCTCCCAGCAAAGATTACTTACCAAATAAACAAAAACAAACAAATCCTGGTGACCTAAAATTCATTGGGAAAAAACCAAATTTGAAGTACAGAAGAGATTTGTATGAAATCAAACTTCCCTCAAGAAAGCTGAGTTTTAAATACAACAGAGCGCATATCTAAACAACAAAACCCTGAGACCAGTGACAAATAGTTAAGATAGGAATTTCAGAGTCTGAAGTAGGTACCAAACACCATGGTTCCTGTTTCTGTAGGCTGGGCTCTGTGGTAGGTTGTTTAATAAATTCAACTAATAGAGTCAGTCCTAATGAGGTGAATGAACCTAGAGCCTATTATATCAAGTAAAGTAAGTCAGAAGGAGAAAGACAAAAACTGTATATTTAACACATGCATATGGAATCTAGAAAGAAGGTACTGATGAACCTATTTGCTGGGCAGCAGTGGAGACGCAGACATAGAGAACAGATTGTGGACACAGTGAGGGAAGGACAGAATGGGATGAACTGAGAGAGGAGCACTGAAACATACACATTACCGTATGTAAAACAGATAGCAAGTGAGAACTGACTGTGTAAAAAAGGGAGCTCAACCCAGGTTCTGTGACAGCCTAGAGGGGTGCGATGGGGAGGGTCGTCGGAGGGAGGGGACATACACATACCCATGGCTGAGTCACGCTGATGTGTGCAGAGGCCAACACGATATGTACAGCAGGTGTCCTCCAACAACTGTAATTTGTTCTATACTTCTCAATAGTGTACAATTATACTCTTTGATAATTAAAAATAAAAAGCTAACAGAGTTCTAGATGACATGAGTGTAACAGATGAGGAAAATCAAGATCTGAGGTTGACTTATCTTGAACTCCATGCCTCATAAATATTGTAGCTGGATTGAAACCAAGAGCCATTCGGCAGCAAAGTCCAGCACAGAAAGTGAAAACGAGGGGAGGCTGGCAGCCAGTAAGGGCAGCGGAACCGCCCAGATTGCCTGTGCCTCTCTCTGTGTGGTTTGCTTTCTAACTCCTTGCTTCAAGTCTATGCTCTTTGCAGGCTTGCTGGATCTTTTTTTACATGATTAAGGGTCTCCATGGGCAGACCCACTACCTCTCCCGACTCTCAGACAAAGCTGCATGAGTCGATGGGACATAACGACTCCTGTCCATTCTCTCGGCCATGTCTGGGTCCGAAGGTATATAGGTCGCATTTGTGCTCCACACAGGTAATTTGCCTGGGGTCAGGTTTGCTTCAGTCCTGACGGGGGGCTTGTCTTTCCATGGCTGTGAGTACTAACTGGCACCTACCGCTGATTAGGACCATCCTTTTATTCTTGTGGAGTGAAATGGAAAAAACCAAATGCAATTCTCTCCTCTGTGGTATTTGATAGAGACTTCTGACCTTCTCACAGTGCTTCGGTGAGTCTCTTTGGGCATTAATTTTGTTTGACTGCTAAGTTTCTCTCTTGTTTCCATGGTTTATGAATTTCTGCAGGGTTGGCCCCTGCAGCCACGCAGAGCCTGACCAATGACCGGTCCTTTCACGTTATCTTTGTTCTTTCACGAAGGATTTGAACTTAAAGATCCAGAGCTGACCATCCTGAACTCTTTCAAAACCGTATCTGAGAAAAAGAGAACATGAAAAACTGCAATTTAGCCTGTAGTCATTGTGAATCTGGTTACCTTCATAGGCAGAGAGCACTTAGAGGGTAGAGTTTTCTTTGCCGACATCATCATCAGATTACTCAGGGTTTAAATGATTATGAGCCCAAATTGGAAGTGCTGGTAATCCCCCTGCCTCTCCACCACCCACATCCCCTTGCCCCCCACAGTTTATCCTATTTGTTCTGTAAATTTATAAGTGATTGAAAACAAAGGCCATTATTCATTCTTCCCATCTGAAACAAAGTTCCTGGGCAAATGAGCTTGAAAGTGACAGTGTTAGTCGCTCAGTCATGTCCAACTCCTTGGACAGTAACCTGCCAGGCTCCTCTCTCCATAGGATTTTCCAAACAAGAATACTGGAGTGGGTTGCCATTTCCTTCTCCAGGGCATCTTCCTAACCCTGGGACTGAACCCATATCTCCTGCACTGCAGGCAGATTCTTTACCATTCGAGCCACAAGGGAAGCCCCGATGAGCTTACAGATCATCATAAAAGGAACATGTTAGTTTTATAGGGTGAAAACCAAAACCATGATTTCTGCCCCATACAAATTATCAAGGGATAATTTTCCTCTTTTCACTCTGATTTCAGCCTCTCTTGCCCCTACTGCACTGCCTGACTTCCTCCTCTTCATTTGTTTTGGTTTTGTGGCTTGTGGGAATCTCAGTTCTGGACCACGATGGAACCCATGCCCTTTTCAAGGGAAACACAGAGTCCTAACCACTGGATTGCCAGGAAATTTTCTCTTCACTTTTTAATCCTCCCTCTTGGGTACTGAATTGTTGGGTTTGTCACCTAATCCCAAGATAGGGAAACATTAACTCCTGCATTACTTATTGTTGCTACAGAGAGGTGGTGGTCTCCTGGCTCTTGAGAAGAATACTTTACTGTTTTCTTTTTTTTTCTTTTTTTTAAAAATAAATTTATTTATTTTAATTGGAGGTTAATTACTTTACAATATTGTATTGGTTTTGCCATACATCAACATGAATCTGCCACAGGTATACACGTGTTCCCCCCTCCCTCCTCTCTCCCTGTACCATCCCTTTGGGTCGTCCCAGTGCACCAGCCCCAAGCATCCAGTATCATGCATCGAACCTGGACTGGCGGTTCGTTTCATAATATTATACAGGTTTCAATGCCAGTCTCCCAAATCATCCCACCCTCTCCCTCTCCCACAGAGTCCAAAAGACTGTTCTATACATCTGTGTCTCTTTTGCTGTCTTGCTTACAGGGTTATCATTACCATCTTTCTAAATTCCATATATATGTGTTAGTATACTGTATTGGTGTTTTTCTTTCTGGCTTACTTCACTCTGTATAATTGGCTCCAGTTTCATCCACCTCATTAGAACTGATTCAAATGTATTCTTTTTAATGGCTGAGTAATACTCCATTGTGTATACGTACCACAGCTTTCTTATCCATTCATCTCCTGATGGACATCTAGGTTGCTTCCATGTCCTGGCTATTATAAACAGTGCTGCAATGAACACTGGGGTACACATGTCTCTTTCAGTTCTGGTTTCCTCGGTGTGTATGCCCAGCAGCGGGATTGCTGGGTCATATGGCAGTTCTATTTCCAGTTTTTTAAGGAATCTCCACACTGTTCTTCATAGTGGCTCTACTAGTTTGCATTCCTACCAACAGTGTAAAAGTGTTCCCTTTTCTCCACACCCTCTCNTGCTATTTGCAATTTTTTAAGGAATCTCCACATTGTTCTCCATAGTGGCTGTACTAATTTGCATTCCCACCAAGAGTGTAAGAGGGTTCCCTTGTCTCCACACCCTCTCCAGAATTTATTGCTTGTTGACTTTTGTATTGCAGCCATTCTGACTGGTGTGAAATGGTACCTCATCATGGTTTTGATTTGCATTTCTCTGATAATGTGGACCATTCTTAAAGTCTTTATTGAATTTGTTACATTATTGTTTCTGTTTTGATTTTTTGGTTGTGAGGTATGTGGGATCTGAGCTCCCCCACCAAGGAGTGAATTGCATCCCCTGCATTGGAAGGTGAAGTTTTAACCACTCGACCACCAGGGAAGTCCCAGGACTTATTCCTTACTTATTCTGAGTTCAAGTCTTTTCGGAGGGTTTTGCCCTTCGATTAAGTTTGTTCTAAATTGTTCCCCCAACAACTGAAAAGTAGGCTTTCAGCTTTTTCAGTGCTGTTAAGTCTGGTTTTTTGGTTGTCAATATTTTGGCTTTCATTTTTTATGAGTCTTATCTTTTTTAAAAAAAAAATCGTATGTGATAATTTTGGTGAGGATTTGGGAAGGGGCCGATGAATCTATGTACTCAATCTAGCATGGTTAGCTAGAAATCCAACCACATAACTTTTTAGAGGATCTAGTTGTGAGTTAAGTAGAAAGAAGGAGAACTTGTTCAACTTGATTAAACCTACAGCTAATAAAATATTTAATTATATATAATGTTTAATGGCAAAAGTATTGAAAGCTTTCTCCCCTAAGATCAGGAGCAAAACAAGTATGTTTACTGTCCCTTTTACTCAGCATATCACTGGAGATGCTAGCCAGTGCCATAAAGTAAGTTTTGCTTTTGGAACTTTCTGGAGAAGAAAATTTTTTCTGAATACTTTCATATTAGCTGACTCTGTGGATGTGGAACCCATGAATACAGAACTTGTGGATACAGAGGGTCAACTGTAGTTAACTATATGTCAAATGTACCTTAATAAAGCTGTTAAAAATTCAACTCAGAGAAAGACAAATGTCATATTATATATGGAATAAAAAAACGATATACATGAACTTATTTACAAAACAGAAAGAGACTCAAAGACATAGAAAACAAACTTATGGTTACCAAAGAAGAAAGGGTGGTGAGGGAGGGATAAATTAGGAGTTGGGATTAGCAGACACAAACCACTGTGTATAACATAGTTAAACAACAAAGACATACTATGTAGTACGAGGAGCTATACTCACTGTTAATGTCAACCTTTAATGGAAAAGGATCTGAAAAAAGAATATATACCACACNGGGATAAATTAGGAGTTGGGATTAGCAGACACAAACCACTGTGTATAACATAGTTAAACAACAAAGACATACTATGTAGTACGAGGAGCTATACTCACTGTTAATGTCAACCTTTAATGGAAAAGGATCTGAAAAAAGAATATATACCACACTTATAGCAGAAAGCGAAGAAGAACTAAAGAGCCTCTTGATGAAAGTGAAAGAGGAGAGTGAAAAAGTTGACTGAATACTCAACATTTAGAAAACTAAATTCATGGCATCTGGTCCCATCACTTCATGACAAACAGATGGGGAAACAGTGACAGACTTGATCTTTTTGGGCTCCAAAATCACTGCAGATGGTGACTGCAACCATGAAAATAAAAGACACTTGCTCCTTGGAAGAAAAGTTATGACCAACCTAGACAGCATGTTAAAGACCTTGCTGACAAGGTCCGTCTAGTCAAAACTATGGTTTTTCCAGGAGTCATGTATGGATGTGAGAGTTGGACCATAAAGAAAGCTGAGTGCTAAAGAATTGATGCTTTTGAACTGTGGTGTTGGAGAAGACTCTTGAGAGTCCCTTGGACAGCAAGGAGATCCAACCAGTCCATCCTAAAGGAAATCAGTCCTGAATATTCGTTGGAAGGACTGATGCTGAAGCAGAAACTTTGGCCACTTGATGCGAAGAACTGACTCATTGGAACAGACTCTGATACTGCGAAAGATTGAAGGTGGGAGGAGAAGGGGATGACAGAGGAAGAGATGGTTGGATGGCATCACTGACTCAATGGACATGAGTTTGAGTAAACTCCGGGAGTTGGTGATGGACAGAAAGGCCTGGCGTGCTGCAGTCCATGGGGTCACAAAGAGTCAGACACGGCTGAGCGACAGAATTGGCCAAAAAGTTCATGTGGGTTTTATAAGCCCTTACTGAAATACATACATGCATACACACACACATATACACACATACAACTGAGTCACTTTGCTATACACTTGAAAGTAAGATAACACTGTACATTGACTATATTTCACTTTTTTCAAGTGGTGCAATAAAAAAAGTCCAACAAAAGTTAGACTCTTGTCATTTTGGTGTGTTTTCCAGATGGAGCAGCAAAATAGATGTGGTTCATCTATCATGTTTACCTGAAAATCCAATCACATAACTTTTTAAAGAATCCTGTTTCCATTCCAAAAACTTTTTTTGTAATTTTCTTGGTCTACTTCTCTCTATCTCTCATGAATTCTCCCATTCATTTATGCCTCATTTTGTTCTCAGCCCAACCAAGTTCTGGGTTGAGTCCTAGGGATGGGCTTCAATGCCGTGAATTACGGAAGGTACCTGGAATGTTATGGCCTGAGGATTAACTTCATAGTTAAATCAGGTACAGATCTGTCCCTGAAGCAAGAGAATAGACCAATCAATGTTTCAGGTTCTTTTCTTTTCAATATAAGCATTGATTGCTCATGTTATAAATGGTGACTCTTAAAAATGAAGGAGTTGACAAATTCGATAGTATGGCTTGGCATTTGGAGTTTCGTATATGCCCTCTCCCTCCTCACCCCTTCATCCAAGCGTAATCCAGGTCTTAATAGTTTCTGAAAAAGACCTTGACTCTACAGGCTCCCGGGATGGGTGGAGTGAGCATGAATGATGTACACATGTAAGGTATGCCCATCACATGTGTGGACATGTCAGAGGAACACCCATGTCATGATTGGTGAATCTAGATGGGAATTCTTTTCCTCAGCACTGCTTTAATCATGCATTACTTCTTTTTAATAAGAGGAGTCTCTGGTTTTACCAGTTATATTTTCCTGACAACACATTAGATAAATAATGGTTTTCATTTTAAAGGTTTTTGTTCTCACAGTGAATGGGAAAGTCCCAGGACGATCAGGAATTCTTCTTGAGTATAAATCTGAAACAGAAACTCCCAGATCTCAAAGACCTTTCAGATAGAAATCAGAAGGCTCCAGTCTGGAATAGCACCTTTCAAATGAGGTAAAGCCATTTACTAAATTGTTAAAGGAAAGAAAAGGAAGAAAATTGGGGGAAATGAGCCCGTTGAGGGTAGTGTCTGTGTTTTATTACATTTGTACTCATCTTGCCAAACACAATAGCTAGACATCTGTTGGGCACATATCATTTGGGGTGTAATTTGCATTTCTCTCCTCCTACTCTGATACCAGACTGCTTCTTTCCTGTGGGGAAGTCCTATCAAGTGGGTCTGGTGAGATTGTCAGTGTTCACTCCCCCACAGGTGGACAGGTCTGGCCATTCATTTCCCTGGGAAAATTAATTGATGTAGACTAACAGTTACCTGATCTGACCTAGGCCAAATGCAGTTTTCAATTAAGACTTATTTTCCCTGCTCGTTGGAGAGATTTCTCTGAGATATAGACACTGCTTTTTCATATAAAATTTTTTTTGAATTAGCTTTTTATTTGTTTACTTATTTATTTATTTGGCTGTGTTGGGTCTTAGTTGCAGCCTGTGGGATCTTTCATTGCAGCTGAAGGAAAGTTACAGTGCTCAAAATAGCCTGGAGTTAAAACTCCCCTCTGGGACCTCCCCACCATTCTATGCAAAAAAAAGAACTCTCTCACCGGAAGGAAAAAAATGGGCATTAAGGTTGATTACTCCCAGCTCCCAGCCGGTCCAGCCTCTGGCCGATCTCCAGAATTCCTTGCCCCAGCTATTTAAGAGATAACTACTCCGAACAACCTTGGAGAAGAACAGACTCCTTAAGAAAGTAGCTTTCCACATACACGCCTATGTGTACTTACTCTTTTCTCGGGTCAGTGCAGCCGCTCACTAATCTGACTGCAGCCCCTTCTCGCCTCATTAAAGGTGATCTGTTCCTGTAAAGTGCCCGCAGGGTCTTTTTCCAAACCTCACCTTCTCTAACTCCCTTACCCTACAG
This sequence comes from Neotragus moschatus, assembly GCA_006410615.1. NCBI lineage: Eukaryota > Metazoa > Chordata > Mammalia > Artiodactyla > Bovidae > Neotragus > Neotragus moschatus. The sequence goes on from SJYA01002682.1 coordinate 249,375, forward strand.
CAGCTCTTGGGGTTCTCTAACTCCAGAACACATGGGCTCATCTGTTGTGGCATGCAAGCTTAGTGGCTCCATGACACGTGAGATCTAGTTCCCCAATCATGGATCAAACCGGCATCCGCTGCATTGGAAGGTGGCTCCTTAACCACTGGACCACCAGGGAAGTCTTATGAGATACAGACATAACCTTTGATTGTAGGAGAAAAACATGAGCCCCGGTAGACAGTGTTTGAGCCCCTAATCCAGCTACAACTGAAAGTAGACACAATCCTTTACTGTTTGAGCTAATTTGAGTTGGGTTTCTGTTACTCACAACCAAAAGAATTCCAACTAATGCAATCATGATTTAATGGCACCCTCTAAAATATTGCATTTAAAAATAAACATGAAGGTCAACAGTCTCCCAACTCAAATGAAAACAAAATACAGGAAACTAAAATTTAACCCCATGTTGGGAGAGAATGGTTTGCAACTAGGATCAATTTTCAAATAATAAAATCTTTCAGACAATAAATAGAAGTAGTGAGGAAGTCTAAACATTTCTTTTGAGGGGCTTCTTTGATGGTCCAGTGAGCAAGACTCCATCCTCCCAGTGCAGGGGGCCTGGGTTAGATCCCGGTTTGGGGAACTAAGATCCCACATCCACAACTAAGCCTGTGTGCCGCAAGTAGAGAAACCCACACGCTACAATGAAGACCCAGTGCAGTCAAAATAAATAATAGAAAATGAAAGTAAATACATAACCATGTCTTTTTAGAATTTTTAGAAATGATCTCTCATCGAAAGTGGTTTAGCTATCTAGACCTGAAGAATAAGTGACAGCTTAAGAACTCTGAGAATGCAACTACAGCTTATCTGTCAAAGTTACACTGAAGTTAAGAATAAAATGAAGCCATATTGTCTTAAGGATCTTTAGTTGTTGTTTAGTCACAAGTCATGTCCGACTCTTTTGCGACCCCATGGACTGCAGCCTGCCAGGCTCCTTTGTCCATGGGATTTCCCAGGCAAGAATACTGGAGTGGTTGCCATTTCCTTCTCCAGGGGATCTGGAGATGGAACTCTTCTGCATTGGCAGGTGGATTCTTTGCTGCTGAACCAGTTACAAAAATTTTGAGCCCCTCCCTCCCACTAGGGTACCCAGTCTCTGCTCCTATATGCCCTGTCCTTTCTCAGAGTTTCCCAGGTATTGTCTCACTGCTGGTGACAAAATGACCCTCCTTTTGCTCCTATCTGATCAGCTTCCCTGGCTGTCTGGAGTCTTCAAGAAGAATCCAGAGTCAAGGAGCAGTGCTGATCTCCTGGACCCCCTACTGCACTCCTGAACTTCCAGAGGCTTGTGGTTGTCCTGTCAAAGTGGGAAGAATAACTTCTCTGCAAGTGCCTGCTGCCTATTGTCAACCAGGAAGTCTTGAAGTAGCACTAACGTCTCATAAAGTCATGAAAACTGGTTGAGGGACTTCCCTGGTGGGCCAGTGGTTAAAACTTTGCCTGCTAACGCAGGGAGTGCGGGTTTGATTCCTGGTCGGAGAGCTAAGATCCCACATGCCTGATAGCCGAAACAAGGAAACACAAAGCAGAAGCAATATTGTAACAAATTCAATAAAGACTTTGAAAAAAAAAAACACAGGTTGAGCCATAAGTTTGAACACGGACACACATCCACACCCCACACACATGTTTGTACATATGCACGCTGCTCTTTAGAAACAGAACACAGCCATTTTTATAAAGTAAATATGTAGTCTCTCCACCTACAGCAGCACGGACAAATTTTACTTTCGTCATACTGAGTACTCTAGCAAAACCAGAGGCTTTCATATCTCCTTTTCAAAAGGAGCTCTTTGGTTTACATTTTTAAAAAAATGATGGTATAAAACTGGTGGTGAGATTTATCATTTATTTTTAATTTTCTACATTCTTTTAATTTTAAGGGAGTTTTTGGTGTTGATATTTTACCAGTTTGAGTGAAGCATGGAAACTTTACAGTCTTTTCCCCTTGAAAGTGAAAGTGAAGTCGCTCAGTCATGCCGGACTCTTTGAGACCCCATGGACAGTAGCCTGCACCAAACTCCTCCATCCATGGGATTTTCCAGGCAAGAGTACTGGAGTGGGTTGCCATTGCATTCTCCAGGGAATCTTCCCGACCCAGGGATTGAACCCAGGTCTCCTGCACTGTAGACAAGACGCTTTACCATCTGAGCCACCAGGAAAGTCTGTCTTTCCCCCTTATCTATTCCCATTTGTAATTGTCTTAAGTGTTTCTTCCCCACATATTGAGGTATGTCAGACAATGTTATCATTTTTGCTTCAACAAACAAACATAATTTAAAAACTCAGGAAGAAAAGTCAATTGTATTTATCGGTATTTTTACTCTATTCATTATCCTTCCTTCTTCCTTCCTCAGGTTACAAGATTCCTCCTTTTATAAGTTTCATGGACTTCCCTGGAGGCCCAGTGGTTAAGACTCAGCTTCTAACGCAGGGGGTGTAGGTTCGATCCCTGGTCTGGGAACTAAGCTCCCACACACCACTTAGTGTAGCCAAAAAAAAACAAAACAAACACCACCTATCTCCTTTTATAAGTTTCCTTCTGTTTAAAGAATTTCCATTAACTTTTCAGGTTTAGTCTGATGTTGACAAATTCTTTCAGTTTTTCTCCATGACAATATCTTGATATCCTCTTTCTACCTGAAGCTTATTTTCACTGAATATAGAATTCTGGATTCACATTTCTTTTCTTTTAATGCTTCAAAAATGTTGAGTCACTTCCTTTTGGCCTCCATGATTTCTGATGAGAAATCTGACATCATTCAAATTATTTTTACTCTACTAACTTGTAGACATCACTTCTCTCTCCTCTTTTTTTTTTTTCTGTCTTTAGCTTTCAGAAGTTGGTTAGGATCAATCTTGGCATGTATTTCTTTGGGCTTATCCTGTTTGGGATTCAACAGCTTCTTGAATCTATGGGTTAATATCTTCTGCGAAGTTCAGAACACTTTCAGCCACTATTTTGCTGAGCTCTTTTTCAGGCTCACACTCCTTCCCTTCTCTGGAAAGACTTGTTATGATCTCACATATCCCTGAGGTTCTCTTCATTTTTTTTTTCTTTCAGTTTATTTTCTTTCTGTGGTTCTAATTGGATAAGTCTTATTGATCTCACTTCAAACTCACTGATTTATTCCCCTGTCTGCTATGGAGCCCTTCCAGGGAGTTCTTATATTTTATTATATTTCTCATTCTAAAATTTTCTTTTGGCTCTTCTTTATAGTTTCCACTTCTTTGCTGAAATTTCCCACTTTTTCACTTGTCTAAAGCATGTTCAAATTTTTTCATTGCAGCATTTTTTTATGATGGACTCTCTAAAACTCCTATCGGCTAGTTCCAACATCTGTGTTATCTTGGTCTTGCCGTCTGTTTGACCGTCTTTTCTTATTCGAGTGGAGACTTTCCTGATTCGTGGGAGTAGGGTTTCTTTTTCTAAATTAGTTTCAGACATCCTGGTTATTATGTTCCTAAATCGTGCCTCTTATTGAAACCTTCACTTTCAGCAGGTTTCCTTGACACCACACTGGTGTAGGGAATGGGATGCTCTCTTTCACTGCCAGGTGGAGTGGGAGCCAAGTTCTCTGCATGAAGCTGTGGAGGATGGAGGGCTTTTGAACAGGATGGTTAGGATGAAAGTCCTGACTCCTCACTTGGCCTTCTCTGACATCATTCAGACTCAGGGAGGAGGGGGCCTCATTCCAGCGAGATGAGGATGAAAGTCTAGACTCTCCGCTCAACCTCTGTTGACAAGGGTGGGGATGCGGCCTGTTATTCCTGAGGCATTTGACTGCAGTAGGGCCATTATTGTCCACAAGTTTTCAGTCTTACTAGACTGCTCCTTTCCTGTCCTTTGGCTAGAAAGAATGAATTTTTCTTGGTTTTTTTTTTTTTTTTTTTTGGTCGACATGGCATTTCTAGATTGGTAGCTTCTCCAGGACCCAGTTGAGAATATAAGAGAAAAAGAAAACCTACGGAATTCAATACATAGCAATCCTTGAGTTCTGAGATCCCTAACTATTCTGTTTTCTTTGCTCCATCTTTCAAAGCTGTCTTTATTTGTTTTAAATATAATATCCAAAGTTTTTAAGGAGATCAAGTCAGTCAGTCCTAAAGGAAATCAACCCTGAATATTCATTAGAAGGGCTGAGGCAGAAGTTAAAGTTCCAATACTTTGGCCACTTGTTGCAAAGAGCTGACACTGGAAAAGACCCAGCTGCTGGCAAAGATTGAGGGCAGGAGGAGAAGGAGGCAGCAGAGGGTGAGATGACTGGATGGCATCTCATCTCATCTCAATGGACATGAGTTTGAACAAACTCTGGGAGACAGTGAAGGACAGGAAAGCCTGGTGTGCTTCAGTCCATAGAGTTGCAAAGAATCAGACACAACTTAGCGACTGAACCACAACAATTCATTTAATGTATATATTCATCAGCCCAGTGCCAGTGGATGACAAATAGCAAGTACTCAATAAAACAATGAGCTTCTATTTTTTACAATGACATGAAATAAATATCTGCTGGGTAGGTTGTCCCAACCCGTGTGTTAGCAGGCTGTAGCTTCTCTTTTCAATGTTTTGTGTTATCCAGTATATTCCAGGAGAAGGTACGTCAAGTCTATTCCTGAATTAACCTCCACTTGAACACAATTTCTCTATTGAATGGCACCTTAAGGTCTCAAGCCTCAGTACCAAAGCCAGGTCTTTTTCTGCTAGTCACCGCTGCTTGTATTGTGATTGTTCCTGGCGGTTGCAGCTCTCTGCTACCTCAAGTGTTCACAAAGGTCTCCTTTTTTGCCCCCAAACACTCCATATAGCAGGTTTACTGAAAGTTTTAAGATAAGTGAATGTTAGTACAGAGAAAGTGGAACTTTGAAAGTGTGTATCTGGGGACTTCCCTGGTGGTCCAGTGGTTCAGATTCTGCCTTCCAATGCAGGGGACATGGGTTCGGTCCCTGGTCAGGGAACTAAGATTCCACATTCTGTGGAGCCACTGAGCCTGGGTGCTGTAACTAGAGAAAGACCAGGTGTTGCAATGAAGACCTGGCACAGCCAAAAAAAAGAAAAAACATGTATATCAATCTTTACTCCTCCTAAATCAGCCATGCTGCAAAAGCTTGGTTTTTTTTTGTATCAACTAACAGCTCTTAAAAGACTCTTTACAGCTTTTACAACCTACAAAGCAAAAGACAAATATTACAGCTATAAATTTTAAAACAATATTTTCTCTTTCCCTAAAACCCTAGGAACAGCGTTCCCACAATACTCTCTACAACGAATGAGTATTAAAACCATCTTTTAAAATGATATTTTTTTCCTGTGTATTTCCACCAAGGATTCAAACATATTAAGGCTCTAATTTATATAAATAACCCTATGTGTGCATGCGTGCTCAGCCACTCAGTTGTGTCTGACTCTTTGCAATCCCATGACTGCAGCTTGCCAGGCTCCTCTGTCCATAGCATTTCCCAGGCAAGAATATTGCAGTGGGTTGCCATTTTCTCCTCCAGGGGATCTAGGGTTTGAACCCCCATCTCCTCTATTGGCAAGAGGATTCTTTACTACTGAGCCACCTCGGAAGCCCTATATAACTCCACACTCTCCATATTAAGATACATCTTTTTATGTGACCAAGAATATTCACAAAATTTGATTTTTCAAGTTAATAAACTTCAAAAAATAGAAATGATGTAGGCAACATTAATTTTGAAAATATTATTTTTAACCTAATATAATTACATTAGAAATTAATAATATGACTATACCCGTAAATCATAAACATTTTAAACATTTTTTTGGATTAAAGAGGAAATTGAAAGTGAAATTGTAACTGAATTTCATATAGGAAAACATCTGAGATACATACAAAAGTATTAAGCTCTAATACATTAATTTCAAGTGGGTTGCCATTGCCTTCTCCGAACAGTAAAAGAACTAATGTTCAAATCAAGAAATTAGAAAAACACAAGAAAATAATCTTAGCATTATAAAAATTAATGAATTAAATATAAAAGCAAAATTAACAATTTTGCAAAATTAACAATTTTTTAAAGTGGCAGATATGAGAAATAAATCCCAAACAGAATTTTTCAAAAAAAAATAAAGCAAGATTAATTAACGTTTTTTAAACTTAATTGAAGTTAAAAGAGTAAAATCATAAATATATAAAATAAGAATTTATATGAAAGTTAAGTATACATACAGGAGAATAGATTAAGGTGAGACTATCTTGTATATCACTAGAAAAGAAATTTGAGAACCTGGTTCAAATGAGGGATTGCCAAAACTGACCTTAGAATGGATAGAAAATATAAATAGACTGAGTGCCATGGGAAAACGTGAGAAAATATTAAAGAGCTACTCCCTCCAAACCACACTGGCACAAACATTTTCGCTGAAAACTTCTACCAAACCTTAAAAAATAATGACCCTATGCTCCAGTGTTCTAAAGCGTGTAATGAAAAGACTTCATAACGTTTAATGAAGTGAATATAACCACAAAGATATCATCAAAGACTAAAACTATAGCTTAATATAACTTACAAATATTTATATAAAAAGCAGAGACTTCACTAAGCCAACAAAGGTCCATATAGTCAAAGCTATGGTTTTTCTAGCAGTAGTCATATATGGATATGAGAGTTGGAAAGAAGGCTGAGCGCCAAAGAATTCATACTTTCGAACTGTAGTGCTGGAGAAAACTCCTGAGAATCCCCTGGACAGCAAGGAAGTCAATCCTAAAGGAAATCAACCCTGAATATTCATTGGAAGGACTAATGCTGAAGCTGAAGCTCCAATCCTTTGGTCACCAGATGCAAAGAACTGACTCACTGGGAAAGACCCTGATGCTGGGAAAGACTGAAGGCAGGAGGAGAAGGGGACGACAGAGGATGAGATGGTGTGATGGTATCACTGACTCACTGGACATGAGTTTGAGTAAACTTAGGGAGATAGTAAAGGACGGGGGAGCCTGGCATGACGCACTTCATGGTGTTGCAAAGAGTCGGACACGACTTAGTGACGAAGAATAACAACAAAACAGAATTAACGCCTGCATGCACGCTAAGTCACTTCAGTCGTGTCCGACTCTTTGCGACCCCACGGGCTGTAGCCCACCAGGCTCCTCTGTCCATGGATTCTCCAGGCAAGAATACTGCAGTGGGCTGCCGTTTCCTTCTCCAAACAGAATGAAGGAGTACATTAAAAGAATAATACAGGAACTTCCTTGGGGGCCCAGTGGTTAAGACTCTGCACACCCGATGCAGGGGGCATGGGTCCAATTCCTGGTTGGGAAATTAAGATGCTGCTTGCTGCACAGCCCAGCCTATTATTATTTCATTAAAAATAAATAAATAAAAATATAAAAAATGATACAGCTTCATTAAGTGGTATTTACTCCAGGAAGGCAAGGATTGTTCCATAATTCACCACTCACTAGAGGAAAAGCAAAATCAGATTATCTCCACAAGTCCTGAAAAACATTAATGAAGTCCAACATTTATTTTTTATAGTATCTAGACAGAAATAATAAGATAGGTTTTTAAATAAATTATATTGAGATAACTCGCTATTCATCTAAAAAAAAAAAGAACTGCATTATTTCTTTTCAATTTGTACCTAAATTTCAAATGCATTAGATTAAATGTTAAAAAAAAAAAAAGGAAAACTTATAAAAGTATCAGAAGAAAATGTGGGAAAATTTTCAAAACAATTCGAACCAGGGAAGAACTTGCCCAGTAACACATAAAAATCAAGAACAATAAAGCAACAGATTTATATATTGAACTCCCAGAAAACAAGACAGAATTCTGCATAGCACTGAAACCTCATAAAGAAAGGAAAAGGGTAACTAATAAACTGGGAAATAATATTTACATCACAGAGAGTTAATTTTCCTAATATATAGAGTGCCTACAAATTAATAATAACTAGCAAAATCCAATATAAAAGTGGAAAAGAACATAACTAGTGCCCCAAAGGAAATAGCAATGGCTCTTAAATATATAAATACATACATAATGTCATTTACTGTAAAAGATATCATTTTTTACATGTCAGATTGGCAAATATAAAACAAATAGTTACACATCATGTTGGGGAGGGTTAGACAAACAGCCATTTCCACATATTTTCCATGGCAGTGAAAACTGATTTACCTTCTGTGGAAAGCACTTCAGCACTATCTGGCAAAATACATGTACCTTTTGACCCAGAAATTCCTCTAATGAGAATATTCCCTATAACAAGATTCATAATTTATGACGCTTCACACAAAACAGGATTCACTATAGCATTCCCACATGTACCTCTGTAGTGCCTAGACTTTGGAAACAACCTCAGCATCCGCTTTGTGCTCAGTCGTGCCTGACTCTGTGACCCCACAGACTACAACCCTCCAGGCTCCTCTGTCGATGGGATTTTCCAGACAAGACCACTCGAGTGGGTTGCTGTTTCCTTCTCCAGGGAATCTTCCCCACCCAGGGGGTCGAACTTGCAACTCCTGTGTCTCTTGCATTGCAGACGGATTCTTTACCCACTGAGCCATTAGGGAAGCGCTACATGGCCACAGCCTACGTGTTCATAATTAGAGGACGAATTTCCTAATTACAACAGAGTACTGCACAGTTTCCCCAAGTGAAACAGCATTGTTTACTGGCTAGGCACCGTCTCCAACATGGATTTTCAAATAAATGTGCAAAACAGTGACTGATACCATTTGTTTATATTAAACAAAAATAAACCTACAAATATGTATATTTCATACCTCTAGTTTATATGTCCATATGATATATATGGGCTTCCCTGGTGGCTCAGATGGGAAAGAATTCACCTCAATGGAGGAGACTCAGGTATGTTTTTATTTTATATTTCTGTTAGTTTATCCAAAACACTGGCAACCCTGGTTACCTCTTATGAGTGAACTGGATGCCTGGAGGAGAGACACAGGAAGGAAGCTTACTTTTCACTTTATCCTCTTGACTTATGTCATGTTCCCTAGATGCGGAAATAGGGATTCTTGAGTATGTGCTTTCAAGGAAAGGGCAGGGATCAAAAGCTAAGCAAGAGGGCTTTCCCTGGTGGTCCAGCGGTTAAGAATCTGCCTTGCGGGCCTTCCTGGGTGGTCCAGTGGCTAAAACTCCACGCTCCCAATGCAGAGGGCCTGGGTTTGATCCCTGGCCTGGGAACTAAGTCCCGTATGCTGCAACTAAAGATTCTACACACAGCAGCTAAGACCTGACACAGCCAAATAAATAAATAAAAATACATATTAAAAAAAAAAAAGGAATCTGCCTTGCAATGCCAGGGAGGGACACAGAAAGATGCCACATACCATGGGGCCACTAAGTCCCGGTGCCACAACTACTGAGCTCATGCTCGAGGCTGCAAGCGGCAACTACTGAGCCCATGCAATCTAGAGCCGGTGCTCCACAGCAAGAGAAGCCGCTGCAAGGAGAAGCCTGCGTACCGCAGCTAGAGAGTAGCCCCGGCTTGCCGCAATTAGAGAAAGCCCACTCATAGCCACGAGGATCCAACACGGCCAAACATAAAATAAATAAGTAAACGTTTTTTGAAGTGAGAATGTGTCTTACCTGGAGTCTAGCTTCTGCCTGACACCTTGAGGAGCTCTGCAGTGTGAACTGTACCTTGAGACAGAAGGTCTAGGCTTTTGTGTCCTTATTAGTCGTCTTTGGCTGCTCGAGCTGCCTTCAGGAGGAGGGAGCAGCCTCTCAGGAGAAGGGGCTTCTATTGGCTAAAGGTAAATCAGCCCTGAATACTCATTGGAAGAACTGATGCGGAAGCTCAAGCTCCAATATTTTGGCCACATGATGTGAAGAGTCGCCTCATTGGGAACGACCCTGATGCTGGGAAATATTGAGGGCAGAAGGAGAAGGGGGCGAGAGAGGATGAAATGGTTGGATGGCGTCACCGATTCAATGGACATGAGTCTGAGCAAACTTCAGGAGATGGTGAAGGACAGGGAACCCTTTTGTGCTGCAGTCCGTGGAGTGGCAAAGTCAGACACGACTTAGCAACCGAACAACAATTCTCCAGGAAAGCGGCCACTCTGAGGAATCAGCAATCAATTTTTTGAGCAGCCAAGGAACTAAATTAGAAAAAGGGATGTAGACCCTATAGGTGTCTACTACAAACTTACTGTACTGCCTGAAATCTATATATCAGTATTAAAAAAAAATTAATAATCAATATTGCAGAATGGTCTCTTTTTGTTGTTTGTCTAGATTCTAAATCCAGCACGGATGCCAAAATTTAAACAGTAAAAGTTAGCCTTCAGAATACTTAGCAAGACTCCAGTTTTGGACAACGTTAGTCAATTTTTCTTCCAGTACTGGAACAGATTGAGTTCTTTTGGACAAGCACCACATGAAATAGTTGGCTTGCATTTAGGTGACCTCCTGTTTGGAAAATCCACAACTTTAAACATTGGACTTGTTCATTGACCAGAGTCCCCAGGACACAAAGAGGAAGTGAGGGAAGAGTAGACTTTTATCTCCTTTCCCAGGCTTATCCCAGGACAAAGGGTAAGGGGACCAAGCATATCATTTGTCTCTATCCTTTATTTTTCCATACCAAATATAGTTAAAAACGTTGCATATGGTGGTATACAGAAAAAAATTTCCAGAAATTGGACAGAGGGCAAAAACATGATTAGGGGATCCTTTTTTTCCTGGCTACAGGGCATGTGGGACCTTAGTTCCCCAGCCAGGGACCAGACCTGCACATCCTGCGGTGGGAGTGAAGAGTCTCAACCACTGGACCACCAAGGAAGTCCCCGTATTAGAGCATTTTCTCACAAACTCTCCTGAGATCATGTCTCTCAGAAAGTCTAACTTTGTTTGGTTAGCAACTGATTAGGACCTAGATATCTCACAACACTGTAAAGTTAGATGTTAACTTTAGAAAACTGATTCAGTTCAGTTCAGTTCAGTTGCTCAGTCATGTCCAACTCTTTGCAACCCCATGGACTATAGCCTACCAGGCTCCCCTGTCCACGGGATTCTCCCAGCAAGAATACTGGAGTGGGTTGCTTTTCCCTTCTGCAGGGGATCTTTCCAACCCAAGGGCTGGAACCCATGTCTCTTGCGTCTCCTGCATGTCAGGTGGGTTCTTTACCACTAGTGCCTCCTGGGAAGCTCCCCAGGTTCTCATATTTTCATTCAACTCTTTTTTCTGTCTACTGGTTCCTTCATTAATGAGTTAAATAAAACTCTGACATGTGCTATTTATATGAGGATCATGCTTTGTAAATAATTTGAGAAAACATGTTTTTTTTTCAGTGTAAATTAACCTAGTGTAAAATTATATGGTTAAATACACATACAATGTAGCTTGTTGTGAAAAAATGCATTGAATGACAGTGGAATAATACACTGAATCCCAGTGGAATACAATGCTACCAGATTCATTATACACTATCTTCTCTCTTGAGGGCAGGATTGTCTATGTGTTTAAATCTGGGTTTTTGACTATTAGCTTGGCTGCTGAAAGGCTTGACATACTGACATAGGTGATGCTTTGAAAAATGGCTTCACCAGGAAAGGGAATAAAAATAAAAAATATTCATATATTTTTCCTGGTGCATTTTCTTTTGAAATATCCTTGGGAGAGCTCTGGGACTAGGGTCGCCATATTTAGCAAATAAAAATACAAGACATCTAGTTAAATTTGAACTTCAGATAAACAAGTAATAATTTTTAAACATATCCCAAATTTCACAAGCAAGAGCAGAGCCTAGAGCATCTCAAAGTTCAGAGGATATAAGAAGCACATGGCGCACACCTCAAGGAAACCAGAATTGAAAGAGACACGTGTATCCCAATTTCCATTGCAGCTCGACTTACAATAGCTAGGGCATGGAAGCAACCTAAACGTCCATCAGCAGGTGAATAGTTGTGGTACATATACACAATGGAATGTTATTCAGCTATAAAAAGGCTGAGTCATTCTAATGAGTTGTTTGAAACTGGAGCCTATTATACAGAGTGAAGTCAGAAAGAGAAACACAAATACTGTATATTAATGCATGTATATGGAATTTAGAATGACAGTAAGGACGATCCTACATGCAGGGCAGCAAAGGAGACACAGTGGGAGAAGGCGAGGGTGGGATGATTTGAGAGAACAGCATCGAAACATGCGCATTACCATGTGTGAAATAGAAGATCAGTGCAAGTTCAACGCATGAAGCAGGGCACCCAAAGCCGGTGCTCTGGGACAATCCAGAGAGATAGGGTGGGGAGGGAGGGCAGTCCAGGATCGGGGGAACACATGTATACTTGTGGCCAATTCATGTTGATGTATGGCAAAAATCATCACAACATTGTAACTGTCCTCCAATCAAAATATATTAATTAATTAGAAAAAGAAGAAGCATGTGGGGGAAGCAAGTGGTTGCCAGTAGTGTCAGGAATGCAAAGGATCATGGGTAACATTTGAGTCCTATGCTGGGGCATCCCAAAGGCCAAGCCCAGCAAGTAGAATCCTGTTGTCAATTCCAAAGAGTGAAAGTTGAATCCTTGGGTCAGGAGCTTGGTGGCCCTTTAGTAGGGCAAGCAGCTAGAGTTAGGAATGTGGCCAGTCAGGAGAAGTGACAAAGCTGCTCGGAAGAGTAACATGTAACAGAGGGGTTTTATCACCCAAAGACTCTCGAGCGTGATCCAGATGAGTGAGTTGATTAGCCATATTTTAAAATTCAGACTCAAAGAGAACATTAAAAAAAAATTATTTATCTGGTGGTGCCGTGTCTTAGTTGCGTCATCAGGGATCTTTAGTTGCAGCTTGTGAACTCTCTTAGCTGTGACGTGTGGAATCTAGTTCTCTAACCGGGGATCAAACCTGGGCTTCCTGCACTGGGAGCTCAGAACCTCACACATTGGACCCCCAGGAAAGTTCCCATATATTTTTTTAAACACTTATTTGTTTGATTGCATTGGTTCTTAGTTGCCGCAGGTGGGATCTTTCATTGCGGCACACAAACTCTCTAGCTGTGGCTCTCGAACTCAGTGGTTATGGCACACGGGCTTAGTTGCTCTGTGGCATGCGGGATCTTAGTTCCCCAACCAGGGATAGAACCCATGTTCTATCATTACAAGGCGGATTCCTAACTACTGGACCACCAGAGAAGTCCCATATTTTAAAAATTGTGGTATAGTGTATATAACATAAAATTTATATCATGCCAACCATTTGTAAGCATACAACTCAGTAGCAATAAGTACATTCACAGTGTTGTACAGCCACCATGAGTATCTATTTCCAGAACTTTTCTACCTTCCCAAAAAGAAACTCTCTCTCAACAAACAAAAATCCCCCAGTCTCTGGCAATTCTATTACACTTTCTGCTTCTGTGAATTTGCTTATTCTAGGCATCTCATATAAGAGGAAGAGTACAATGTTTGTTCCTTTGTGTCTGGCTTATCTCACTAAGGATAGTATTTTCAAGTTTGATCCGTGTTGTTCACTTTCACTTTTCACTTTCATGCATTGGAGAAGGAAATGGCAATCCACTCCAGTGTTCCTGCCTGGAGAATCCCAGGGACGGGGGAGCCTGGTGGGCTGCCGTCTATGGGGTGGCACAGAGTCGAACACGACTGAAGCAACTTAGCAGCAGCAGCAGCATATATTAGAATTTCATTTCTTTTTAAGGCTGAATGACATTTCATTGTATTTACACATACAGACCACATTTTGTTTATCCATAAAGAGGACATATATATGTGGACATTTCATTTTTTTCAATTTTCCTATAAACAGTATTCATTGCTACATAAAACAGCAATTCATTGCTATATTCAACAGCAATTCATTGCTACATAAAGAAAATCACACCATAGTTAAGGGTATTGAAATAACAACTTGAGGGACTTCCCCAGTGGTCAAGACTCCACGGCAAGTTCCATCTTTGGTCGGGAAACTGGGATCCTGCATGCAATGTGGCAAAAAAAAAAAAAGAAAAGAAAAGAAAGAAAAGAAAAAACAGCACTTTAAAATTGTGTTTTGTATTCCTCAAATTGATCTAAAGAGTCAATGCAATCTCTATCAAAATTATAACTGCTTCTCTCTCTCTCTCTCTTTTTTTTTTTTTTTCAGAAATGGACAAGCTGATTCGAAAATCCATACAAAACTTCAAGGAACTGAGAACAGACAAAAGAATCCTAGAAAAGAAGAATAAAGTTCGAGGAGTCACACTTCCCAGTTTAAAAACTTACTGCAAAACAATAGTAGCCAAGACAGTATGGTATTGGCATAAGGGCAGACATAGAGAACAAGAGAATAGAAATGAGATTCCAGAAATAAATACATAAATCACTGGCCGATTGAAATTTGACAAGAATGCCGAAACCATTCAAGGGAAGAAACAATAGCGTTTTCAACAATTGGTGCTGAAACATCTGGACATCCACATGCAAAAGATTAAAGTTGGATCCCTATCTCACATCACATACAAAATTAATTCAAAATGGATCAAAGACCTAATGCAAGAGCTATAAAAATAATACTCTTAGAAGAAAACAATAGTAAATTTTCATGACCTCAGATTTAGCAATAGATTCTTAGATATGACACAAAAAGCATGAACAACAAAGGAAAAAAATAGATTTCGTTGAAATTTAAAAATTCTAGTGTTATGTTTCAAATGACATCTCCAAGAAAGTAAAAGGACAGCCCACAGGATGGGAGAATGTATTTGCAGATCCTAGGTCTAATTAGGGATTTATATCTAGAATATATAAAGAACTCTTAAAACTCAATAATAAAGACGTATAACCCAATTCTTAAAAAGAGCAATGAATCTAACTAGACATTTCTCCAAAGAATATACATAAATGGCCAATAAGCACATGTATTGATGACAATATGATTAGTCATCAGTGAGATGCAAATCAAAACCACAAAATACCACTTCACACTCACTAGGATGGATATAATAAAAAAAGTCAGAAAATAATATGTTGGTGACAGAAACTAGTCACAAAATATCACCTATTTATGATGCCACTTATATGAAATGTCAAGAATTTGGCAAATCTACAGAGATAGAAGATAGATTATTGATTGTTTGGTCCAGGAAGGAAGGTTGGATGGGAGATCATAGCTAAAAGGTTCAGAGCTTCTTTTCGGGGTGATGAAAATGTTCTAAGATTAACCTTTATGATGGTTACAAATATTTGTAAATATACTAAAAACCATTGAATTATACACTTTAAATAAGCAAATGTTATGGTATTTAATTATGTATTCGTAAAGCTGTTATTTTTAAAAGGTCATATGTTATGTGACTCCATGTATATGAAATGTGAAGATAGGTAAATCTATATAGATGGAAAGTAGATTAATGTTTGCCAGAGATCAAGGGAAGAGGGAACCAAGAATAATTGTTAAAAAATATAGAATTTCGTTTTGAGGTGTTTTAAGTATTTTGGAATTAAAGAGTGGGGATGGTTACATAAATTGTGAATATGTTCAAGACCATTGAATTGTATATTTTTTTAAGATTTTTTTTAATATGGACCATTTTTAAAGTGTTTATTGAATTTGTTACAATTAAGAAGTTTCTGGTTTATGCTTTGGTTTTTTGGCTGCAAGGCATGCAGGATCTTAGCTCCTGGACCAGGGATCGAACCCTTATCTTCTGCATTGGAAGGTAAAGTCTTAACCACTGGACCACCAGGGAAGTCCCTAAGTTTTAAAATAATGAATTTTATGTCACAGGAATTTTATTTCAATAAAAAAATTGTAGCTTTTTTGGTTTGTCTGTTTTAGACACAGAAAGACTAGGGATTGGATGCACTTCTATTTAAAGCGCTAGTAGTAAAAAACCTTCCTGGCAATGCCGGAGATGCAAGAGACACAGGTTTGATTCCTGGGTCGGAAGATCCCCTGGAGGAGGGCATGGCAACCCACTCCAGTATTCTTGCCTGGAGAATACCATGGACAGAGGAGCCTGGTGGGCTACAGTCCATAGGGTCACAGAGAGTCTGACATGACTGAAGTGACTTAGCACACAGACTAAGATAAGCTCACTGAGTAATTGATCTGTTCACTAAATTGCAACATATTATCTCAGAAACTTTAGACTGAAGTGACTTAGCACACACACTATTTAAGATAAGCTCATTGAATAACTGATCCATTCACTAAATTGAAACATATTATCTCAGAAACTTTAAGTAAACCACTCTAGTTTTCTAACTTTCCAAGGCTCTGACTTACACTGACTATAATTTGCATTACTATGCGTTCTTTAAATGACCATGCTTACTTATGGGAAGAATAAGAAACCCAAGAACTATTCTAGGTTCATGGTTTTAATTACTGTAATTACGAGAGTCTGAGACAGTTTTGAGGACTTCCTTGGCAGCACAGAAGGTTAAAAAAAATATACACCTTGCAGTGCAGGAAACCTGGGTTCGATCCCTGTGTTGGGGAGATCCCTGGAGAAGGGAATGGCAACCCACTGCAGTACTCTCACCTGGAGAATACCAATACCCACCCTGTAGCCAGGGGGGCTACAGTCCACAGGGTCGCAAAGAGTTGGACACGACTGAGCGACTAATTTTGAAAAAAAGCTTTCACTGAACATTAAATTGGGCTTTAATTTTAGCCCACTTATTTAGCTGTGGTTTTCAGATTTAATATTTGGCCTAGATATCTATTTACTTTTCTATTAAAAACAAATTATAGTCACTTCTGTTTTTGGAGTTCTCCCTGGGTCCGCATAAAGAAAAAGTTCTTTATTTAGTCCAAAGAAGATCAGTATGGAGTGATTCAATACCAAACTGATCTTGAATTACAAGTATTGTCATAGTTACATTATAGCTAACACTGTAGAGTAACGGCACACCCTGGTTTTGTAGGAGATGTCATGCAAATAACTTTTTAATTTGTTACTTTTTCCTTAACTAAAGCTTATTGCCTCAGAAGTATGTCTATTGAAACTTACATTACCAAATGTTTGATCAACTATTACTATTTTATACATTTTTAGGTCTTTTTCTAAAAATGAAACATAGTTGATTTACAAAGTTGTGTTACTTCAGGTGTTCAGCAAAGTGATTCATATCTATATTTATCCACAGGAAATTATGGGAAAATTTGAAGAAACTTTTTGACCAACCTAATATCTACATCTATATATGTATTTTTTTTGGCTGCGCTGTGTGGCTTTCAGGACTTTAGTTCCCCAACCAAGACCAAGTCTGGGCCCATGGAAGTGGAAGAGCCAGAGTCTTAACCACTGGACCACCAGGGAAGTTCCCTTCCATTTACATTAAATTTTTTTTAATGTATTTATTTTTTGGTTGTGGTTGGTCTTCATTGCTGTGTGTGGGCTTTACCTGGTTCTAGCAGGTGGGGGCTACTCTCCATTGCAATGTCCCTCTGTTGGAGCACAGGCTCTAGGTGCTCAAACTTAGTTGCCCTGAGGCATGTAGGATCTTCTCAGACCAGGGATTGAACCCACACCCCTGCACTGGCAGGTGGATTCTTTCCCACTGAACCACCAGGGAAGTCCCCTATACATTTTTTAAAAAGTATCACTGGTATCTGGGGCTGGGGAGATTCTTTAACATTTTGAGTAAGAAATGAATTTGCTAATTTAAAAAATGATAATGTCCACTATATCACTATTTTATGTAAAAAGTTACTGTATGCAATCTACATTTCTATCAATAGGTATCATGTTTGACTTATTTATACAAAGATATACTCTGGACATAGATTTATATTCATTATCATGAACAGATGTCCAAAATATATTACTGATGAAAAAAGTGAAAATGAGTGAAAGTCACTCAGTCGTGTTCAACTCTTTGTGACCCCATGGAGTGTACAGTCGATGGAATTCTCCAGGGCAGAATACTGGAGTGGGTAGCTGTTCTCTTCTTCAGGGGATCTTCCAAACCTAGGGCTCAAACCCACGAATCCTGCATTGCAGGTGGATTCTTTACCAGCTGAGCCACAAGGGAAGCCCAGTGAAAAAAGCAGATCATCAGTCAGTATTTATCAACTAATCCCACTAAAATTCTACAGAGTTTATACTTTCCAATATTTTCTGAATTTTTGCAATGAGTAGTAAACTACTTTTTATCTGAAAAAAAGATGCCTTTTTTTCTGTCTTATGCTCTTGAATTAGTAGATGACAATCATATTCTGGGACTCCTCTGAGCTTACCCACTACACTTTCCTGCGAGGAAGCTGAAGTATTATCTCCTTCCTCCACGGCAGCTTTGGAGATGCCAAGGTCGGACTTCCCTGGTGGTCCAATGGTTATGAGTCTGTGCTTCCACTGGTTCGATTCCTGGTAGAAGAACTAAGGTCCTGTATGCTGAGTGAGGTGGCCAAAAAAAAAAGTCAGGCCCAAGGTCACACCAGAGAAGGGCTGCTGCTGCTGCTGCTAGTCTTGTCAGTCGTGTCCGGCTCTGTGCGACCCCATAGACGGCAGCCCACCAGGCTCCCCTGTCCCTGGGATTCTCCAGGCAAGAACACTGGAGTGGGTTGCCATTTCCTTCTCCAATGCATGAAAGTGAAAAGGGAAAGTGAAGCCACTCAGTTGCGTCTGACTCTTCGCGATGCCATAGACTGCAGCCTACCAGGTTTCTCCGTCCATGGGATTTTCCAGGCAAGAACACTGGAGTGGGTTGCCATTTCCTTCTCCAATGCATGAAACTGAAGTCGCTCAGTCGTGTCTGATCCTCTGCGACCCCATGGACTGCAGCCTGCTAGGCTCCTCCGTCCATGGGATTTTCCAGGCAAGAGTACTGGAGTGGGGTGCCATTGCCTTCTCCGCCAGAGAAGGGCAATGATGGTCAATTCCAGGGTCAGTTAGCCTGTTGCTAATTGATTAATTCTCACAAGTTCTTATTCGGTTCAGTTTAGTTCAGTCGCTCAGTTGTGTCCGACTCTTTGTGACCCCATGAATTGCAGCACCCCAGGCCTCCCTGTCCATCACCACCTCCCGGAGTTCACTCAGACTCACGGCCATCGAGTTGGTGATGCCATCCAACCATCTCATCCTCGGTCGTCCCCTTCTCCTCCTGCCCCCAATCCCTCCCAGCATCAGAGTCTTTTCCAATGAGTCAGCTCTTCTCATGAGGTGGCCAAAGTACTGGAGTTTCATTCAGGGTTCTTAGGTAGAGGATTGCTACCATGTTTCAGAATTAAGTTTGGCTGACACCCTCTCAGGAGCTTTTAACAGCTAAACACAGGTCACCCCACTGACCTCACCGAACCCTATACTCTCCTCAGCCTTGGAGACTCTCTTCATCCCCCAGCATCACTCTCTGCTAAACCAGCCCATCCCACCCCTCCTGTTCCCCCTGCAGGAGAATCCTGCATAAGCTTCCTTCAAGGAGGCTTCAGCACCAGTGTTGGCCCTTAGTATCAGAATCCTGCAAAGGCTTCCTTCAAGGAGGCTTTAGTAACAGTATGCGGAGGCAGGGGAGGGGGAGGAGAGCAGAGAAGTCTGTTTCCATCACGGTGGATATCAGGGATACCAGAACCACGTATTAAATGCATTTGGTCACCTGGATAAAAAGTTCTTTTCACCTGCCTATTCTCAAGAGAAGAAAGCCCCATCCCTATGATGGTGTTCTGTAAACTTCAGGATGACAGAGGTAAAGGGCAGAGGATAGGACAAGGTTGAGCTTGACTTAGCTGTGTTAGTCATAACTGTCCCTCCTCCCAGGCCGGGGGTGGGGGCCCGGCTGCGGAAACCAAAAAGAAAATTTAAAAAAGAGGATAATAGAGAGCAGATCGGATTCAGAAATCCCATTTGTCCAAGAATTTTATGCGAGTCCTCATATCACTGTTCTTATCCATGGTGGTACCCCTGCTGCTCATTTTCAATACATGTCTATTAAATGTAAATGTAAATGTAATGGACTTCCCTGGTGAGCCAGTGGTTAAGACTCCTTGCTCTCAATGTAGGGGGCACAGGTTCCATCCCTGGTCGGGGAACGAAGATCTGGCATTTCACATTGCACAGTCAAAAAATAAAAATAAATGGGGGTAACATTGACAGGGACTTAACATGTGCTTCACACACTGGCTGTGCACTACAGTTAGATCTTGATATACTGAATGTTTGTGAAAAGGGCTCTACTGTAACCAAGTCAGATCCGTAAACAGATTGGCCAAATTCCTATATATTAATATTAAGAGGAAACTTGCATCCTACAGAGAACACCAAAGTCCATAATTCTGTACTGGAAGTCAGTATTTATAAAAGGGAAAAAAATATTGAGTGATCAGAAGACATGAGAAAAGTGTAAAGTTTTTTTGTCTCAAAATAGCCAAGCCGGGGCAGATTTCACGAAGCTTTGTTACAAAGTGGAATTTGGGTTACAAAGCTGAAAATTAATGCAACTGAGTCCTAGATTATAAAAATGAGGCAAATCTCAAATGATCTATTTATAAGCAGTGTGTGAGTGTGATTTTTCACACTCACTCTGAGGCAGGCTGAAATGAGCAGTGTCTCACTTCAGCTCCTCTGGTTGGCCCACCCAAGGATCTTCCCAGGACTGTACCTGCCATGTGACCATCATACACTCCTTTCTTATTGCCTTTCCTGGTTAACCTGATATACAGCTCCAGAATATTGCAAAGCAGATTCCTTTCAACTTAGTGATTAAGTGCTTTTGAAGTTTTTGTTACTTTCAGTTTGTTTCTGGACATGGGCTCCCTCTTGTGGTTCATAGGGTAGGCCTATGCTATACAAGATCTAAGAAGTTTTATTTTCATTTTTGCGGCTGCAAGATTACTTGGGCCCTGGTAGAAAAAAAACGATTATAGCTGAATGGAGTGATAATTTTTAAGGAAGCATCGCAAAGACCTAAGTTAACTTATTTCATCCAGAATGATACATGCATAAAAGACCCAATGTGGGGCTTCCCTGGTGGCTCAGCGGGAAAGAATCCACCTGCCAATTGGGAGACACAGGTTCCATCACTGGTCTGGGAAGATTTCACGGGAAACTAAGCCCACGCACCGGGACTGCTGAGCCCACGGGCTGCAGCTACTGAAGCCAGCACACACAGATCCCATGCTCCGCAACAAGAGAAGCCTCTGTGAGAGAAGCCCGAGCAACAAAGGTTGCGCCCCCTCGTGGCAACTAAGAGAAAGCCCGCACAGTAATGAAGACCCAGCCTAGCCATAAATAAAATACCCAGTATGCAGAGAATTACACCAATTGAATACAGAAAAAACTAACTTATTTATTCTCCCAAAAATAATAGCCAGCATTTTTTGAGTGCTTAGGCTTCTGGCACCCCACTCCAGTACTCCTGCCTGGAAAATTCCATGGATGGAGGAGCCTGATAAGCTTCAGTCCATGGGGTCGCTGAGGGTCGGACACGACTGAGCGACTTCACTTTCACTTTTCACTTTCCTGCATTGGAGAAGGAAATGGCAACCCACTCCAGCGTTCTTGCCTGGAAGAATCCCAGGGACGTGGGAGCCTGGTGGGCTGCCGTCTATGGGGTCGCACAGAGTCGGACACGACTGAAGAGACTTAGTAGTAGTAGTAGGCTTCCCAGTGGCTCCGCGGCAAAGAATCCACCTGCAGTCCAGGAGTTGCAGGAGACGTGGGTTCGATCTCCGGGCCGGGAAGATCCCCTGGAAGCATAGCAATCCAATCCAGTTTTTTTGCCTGGGAAATCCCATGGACAGAGGAGCCTGGTGGGTTACAGTCCATAGAGCCACAGTCAGACACGACCGAAGTGACTTAGCACTGTTTACTAAGTTTCTGAGTTTTTACTGCTATAAACATTTTATGTAGAGAATTATGTAACCTTTTATTACGGGAAAGTTTGAGCTTAAGAAATTAAAAGCATGAAAAAACCTCTATGTATGACTTGCACACCATTTTTTACTGTTCTTTTTCTAACTGGAGTATAGTTGAGTTACAATGCTGTGTTAATCTTTGCTGTATGGCAAAGGGACTCAATTATATATACATTCTTTTTTATTTTATTTTTTTAAAGATTTTCCTTCTTCAAAGTGTATATATATATATTTTAATATTAATTTATTTATTTTAATTGGAGGCTAATTACTTTACAATATTGTATTGGTTTTGCCATACATCAACATAAATCTGAGGAACACATGTATACCTGTGGTGGATTCACGTTGATATACATTCTTTTTTAAAAATATTCTTTTTCATTACGGTTTATCCTAGGATATTGAATATAGTTACCTGTGCTATATAGTAAGACCTTGCTATGTATCCATCCTAAATGTAAATAGTTTGCGGCTGCTGCTGCTAAGTCGCGTCAGTTGTGTCCGACTCTCTGCGACCCCAGAGACAGCAACCCACCAGGCTCCCACTAGGCTCCCCGGTCCCTGGGATTCTCCAGGCAAGAACACTGGAGTGGGTTGCCATTTCCTTCTCCACTGGAGTGGGTTGCNCTCCCAGCATCAGAGTCTTTTCCAATGAGTCAGCTCTTCTCATGAGGTGGCCAAAGTACTGGAGTTTCATTCAGGGTTCTTAGGTAGAGGATTGCTACCATGTTTCAGAATTAAGTTTGGCTGACACCCTCTCAGGAGCTTTTAACAGCTAAACACAGGTCACCCCACTGACCTCACCGAACCCTATACTCTCCTCAGCCTTGGAGACTCTCTTCATCCCCCAGCATCACTCTCTGCTAAACCAGCCCATCCCACCCCTCCTGTTCCCCCTGCAGGAGAATCCTGCATAAGCTTCCTTCAAGGAGGCTTCAGCACCAGTGTTGGCCCTTAGTATCAGAATCCTGCAAAGGCTTCCTTCAAGGAGGCTTTAGTAACAGTATGCGGAGGCAGGGGAGGGGGAGGAGAGCAGAGAAGTCTGTTTCCATCACGGTGGATATCAGGGATACCAGAACCACGTATTAAATGCATTTGGTCACCTGGATAAAAAGTTCTTTTCACCTGCCTATTCTCAAGAGAAGAAAGCCCCATCCCTATGATGGTGTTCTGTAAACTTCAGGATGACAGAGGTAAAGGGCAGAGGATAGGACAAGGTTGAGCTTGACTTAGCTGTGTTAGTCATAACTGTCCCTCCTCCCAGGCCGGGGGTGGGGGCCCGGCTGCGGAAACCAAAAAGAAAATTTAAAAAAGAGGATAATAGAGAGCAGATCGGATTCAGAAATCCCATTTGTCCAAGAATTTTATGCGAGTCCTCATATCACTGTTCTTATCCATGGTGGTACCCCTGCTGCTCATTTTCAATACATGTCTATTAAATGTAAATGTAAATGTAATGGACTTCCCTGGTGAGCCAGTGGTTAAGACTCCTTGCTCTCAATGTAGGGGGCACAGGTTCCATCCCTGGTCGGGGAACGAAGATCTGGCATTTCACATTGCACAGTCAAAAAATAAAAATAAATGGGGGTAACATTGACAGGGACTTAACATGTGCTTCACACACTGGCTGTGCACTACAGTTAGATCTTGATATACTGAATGTTTGTGAAAAGGGCTCTACTGTAACCAAGTCAGATCCGTAAACAGATTGGCCAAATTCCTATATATTAATATTAAGAGGAAACTTGCATCCTACAGAGAACACCAAAGTCCATAATTCTGTACTGGAAGTCAGTATTTATAAAAGGGAAAAAAATATTGAGTGATCAGAAGACATGAGAAAAGTGTAAAGTTTTTTTGTCTCAAAATAGCCAAGCCGGGGCAGATTTCACGAAGCTTTGTTACAAAGTGGAATTTGGGTTACAAAGCTGAAAATTAATGCAACTGAGTCCTAGATTATAAAAATGAGGCAAATCTCAAATGATCTATTTATAAGCAGTGTGTGAGTGTGATTTTTCACACTCACTCTGAGGCAGGCTGAAATGAGCAGTGTCTCACTTCAGCTCCTCTGGTTGGCCCACCCAAGGATCTTCCCAGGACTGTACCTGCCATGTGACCATCATACACTCCTTTCTTATTGCCTTTCCTGGTTAACCTGATATACAGCTCCAGAATATTGCAAAGCAGATTCCTTTCAACTTAGTGATTAAGTGCTTTTGAAGTTTTTGTTACTTTCAGTTTGTTTCTGGACATGGGCTCCCTCTTGTGGTTCATAGGGTAGGCCTATGCTATACAAGATCTAAGAAGTTTTATTTTCATTTTTGCGGCTGCAAGATTACTTGGGCCCTGGTAGAAAAAAAACGATTATAGCTGAATGGAGTGATAATTTTTAAGGAAGCATCGCAAAGACCTAAGTTAACTTATTTCATCCAGAATGATACATGCATAAAAGACCCAATGTGGGGCTTCCCTGGTGGCTCAGCGGGAAAGAATCCACCTGCCAATTGGGAGACACAGGTTCCATCACTGGTCTGGGAAGATTTCACGGGAAACTAAGCCCACGCACCGGGACTGCTGAGCCCACGGGCTGCAGCTACTGAAGCCAGCACACACAGATCCCATGCTCCGCAACAAGAGAAGCCTCTGTGAGAGAAGCCCGAGCAACAAAGGTTGCGCCCCCTCGTGGCAACTAAGAGAAAGCCCGCACAGTAATGAAGACCCAGCCTAGCCATAAATAAAATACCCAGTATGCAGAGAATTACACCAATTGAATACAGAAAAAACTAACTTATTTATTCTCCCAAAAATAATAGCCAGCATTTTTTGAGTGCTTAGGCTTCTGGCACCCCACTCCAGTACTCCTGCCTGGAAAATTCCATGGATGGAGGAGCCTGATAAGCTTCAGTCCATGGGGTCGCTGAGGGTCGGACACGACTGAGCGACTTCACTTTCACTTTTCACTTTCCTGCATTGGAGAAGGAAATGGCAACCCACTCCAGCGTTCTTGCCTGGAAGAATCCCAGGGACGTGGGAGCCTGGTGGGCTGCCGTCTATGGGGTCGCACAGAGTCGGACACGACTGAAGAGACTTAGTAGTAGTAGTAGGCTTCCCAGTGGCTCCGCGGCAAAGAATCCACCTGCAGTCCAGGAGTTGCAGGAGACGTGGGTTCGATCTCCGGGCCGGGAAGATCCCCTGGAAGCATAGCAATCCAATCCAGTTTTTTTGCCTGGGAAATCCCATGGACAGAGGAGCCTGGTGGGTTACAGTCCATAGAGCCACAGTCAGACACGACCGAAGTGACTTAGCACTGTTTACTAAGTTTCTGAGTTTTTACTGCTATAAACATTTTATGTAGAGAATTATGTAACCTTTTATTACGGGAAAGTTTGAGCTTAAGAAATTAAAAGCATGAAAAAACCTCTATGTATGACTTGCACACCATTTTTTACTGTTCTTTTTCTAACTGGAGTATAGTTGAGTTACAATGCTGTGTTAATCTTTGCTGTATGGCAAAGGGACTCAATTATATATACATTCTTTTTTATTTTATTTTTTTAAAGATTTTCCTTCTTCAAAGTGTATATATATATATTTTAATATTAATTTATTTATTTTAATTGGAGGCTAATTACTTTACAATATTGTATTGGTTTTGCCATACATCAACATAAATCTGAGGAACACATGTATACCTGTGGTGGATTCACGTTGATATACATTCTTTTTTAAAAATATTCTTTTTCATTACGGTTTATCCTAGGATATTGAATATAGTTACCTGTGCTATATAGTAAGACCTTGCTATGTATCCATCCTAAATGTAAATAGTTTGCGGCTGCTGCTGCTAAGTCGCGTCAGTTGTGTCCGACTCTCTGCGACCCCAGAGACAGCAACCCACCAGGCTCCCACTAGGCTCCCCGGTCCCTGGGATTCTCCAGGCAAGAACACTGGAGTGGGTTGCCATTTCCTTCTCCACTGGAGTGGGTTGCCTGAAAATGAAGTCGCTCAGTCGTGTCTGACTCCTAGCGACCCCATGGACTGCAGCCTACCAGGCTCCTCCGTCCACGGGATTTTCCAGGCAAGAGTACTGGAACGGGGTGCCATTGCCTTCTCCGAGTTTGCGTCTACCAACCCCAAACTCCCAACGCATCATTCTTGCTCTCCTGACTCTTGGCAACCACAAGGCTGTTCCCCCTGTGACTCTCTTTCTGTTTTGTAGATAGGTTCGTTTGATGTAGCACCCATTTTAAATCATTATCATCAACATTTTGACTTATATGTTTTATCTACCACCACTGTTCTCCCTCAAATTTTTTTCCTGAAGTATTTAAAGCCAATGCCAGATGTCCTATAACTCGTTCATAACTATCTTAAATATATTATTAATTTAAAAAATATATTAGCTATTTTAGTCCTTAAAAGCAGATAATCTTATTATTCCCATTTTCCCTATGTATAAACTGAGGCAAATGTGATTAGATGATTTAAACCTTGGAGTCTGACTGCCAGCCTCCTGGGGGCCCTGTGCCCTGCCTCCTGATATCGATCCTCTGGGTAAGTTCCCCAACACGTTACACCAGGGTGGATCTGTGAGACCCATGGCATATGGCGGAAAAGATGCTATGTCACTTCTGAGATTGGACTGTGCCTTCTGTCTGGGGTGACTCTCCCTTTGTTGAATCACCTGCCTCTGGGGGAAGCCAGCTGCCATGTCCAGCAGTTCCACGGAGGGTCCCACATGGTAAGGAACGCAGGCCTCCAGCCAGCAGCCAGTCCAGGGCTCAGGTTCGCCAACAATGGCATGAGATAACTCGAAGCCAGACTCTCCAGCCCTATTTGAACCTTGAAATGAACACAGTCAGAGCTAACAGTGTGACCGCAGCCTCAAGAGGGACCCTAAGCCAGGACCATCCAGCTAACCCACTCTCAGATTTCTGACCCACAGAAATTATGAGAAAATATTTATTGTTGAAGCTGTCATGTTTTGAGTAACTTGTTACGTAGTGCTAGATTATTAACAGTCTGTGTTCTCAATCACTGTTCACTATTCTGTCCCCAAATACAAGTCTGTGATAGCTTTTGCTTTGCCACTACTGTGATACTTAAATGACAATGCTGAGGCAATGAACCGAAAGGATATATTTAGGGAGCTTAATATCAGGCACACATTTCACTGTTACTCTAATCTGTGAGTGGTGAATATAATAATAAAAAAACCAGTTAATTAAACCAAATACTGCAACCATGAAACTAGAAGTTGATTGCTTCTTAGAAGGAAAGCTATGACAAACCTAGATAGTGTATTAAAAAGCAAAGACATCACTTTGCTGACAAAAGTCTGTATAGTCAAGGCTATGGTCTATCCAGTAGTCATGTACAGATGTGAGAGTTGGGCCATAAAGAAGGCAGAACGCCTTTTGAATTATGGTGTTGGAGAAGACTCTGGAGAGTCCCTTGGACAGCAAGAAGATCAAACCAGTCAATCCTAAAGGAAATCAACCTTGAATATTCACTGGAATGACTGATGCTGAAGCTAAAGTTCCAATACTTTGGCCACCTGATGCAAACAGCCAACTCATTAGAAAAGACTCTGATGCTGGGAAAGATTGAAAGGCAGAAGGAGAAGAGGGTGATAGAGGATGAGATGGTTGAATGGCATCACCAATTCAATGAACATGAACTTGGGCAGACTCTCAGAGGTGGTAAGGTACAGGGAGGCCTGGCATGCTGCAGTCCAGGGAGTCACAAAAAGCCAGACTTGACTTGGCAACTGAACAACAACAATCCCACCATTCATATCATTTTCAATTTACTTCCTACTTTAAAAAAAAATGACTACAAAAGAAATCCCCTGATGGTCCAGTGGTTAGGGCTCCGTGCTTCCACTGCAAGGGGCTCAGGCTCAGGGAACTGAGGTCTTGCAAGCTGTGGGGCAAAAAAAAAAAAGAAAGACTGCAGAGTATTTTCTATTAGTTATTACACCAATACCCCATTCATATCCTATTAATTGCAATTTGACTATTTCCAGGTTGTCTTTTTTTTTTTTTTGCAACTATAAATGATACTTCGTTAAACACCTGTATACATCCTATCTTGATGAAATTTGGCAGCTATGATCTTATGGAATATTTCTAGCAGTGAGCTTTACTGACCAAGCATGTGTACATTCTCCACTGACAGCAGCCCTAAATCACATACACAAAAGGCCAACTAGTTATACTACTACCAATCCTACGTGGACATCCCCGCCTTCCCACACTTTTGTTAGAACTGCTGCTGCTGCTGCTAAGTCGCTTCAGTCGTGTCCTACTCTGTGTGACCCCATAGACGGCAGCCCACCAGGCTCCCCCATCCCTGGGATTCTCCAGGCAAGAACACTAGATACCATTAAACTTATCAATTTTGCCAATCCAAAAGGTGTTAAATATCTTCCATTGTTTAGATTTGCATTTCTTTAACTGGCTGAAGCTAAGCCTTTCTTTATGAGTTTACTGATCATTGGTATTTCTTTTTCTCTGAACTATCTGCCGTATAAGAGCTCTTTGCAGTTTGGACATTAGCTTATCAAATACGTTGCTAATATTCTTCCCGGTCATTTGACCTTTGACTTTGTTTATGATTTATGGTTTGGACTTTAGGTGCTACTTTGTAAGGCTTTCTTTATTGTACAATAGCAAATATACGTTCCCGTGCTTTCTTCTAGAATTTTCTGTTTTTCATTGGTTGCATAACATTTTTGCTCCCTCTGGAACTTATTTTGGATTAAAGAATGAAATAAGGATTCAGTATTTCTTCCCCAAATATACATATAATCTAGTTGTTTTGATGCAACATATATAATTTCTCATTCCTCATCAATTTGACATGATACCTTTATGACAAACTAACTCTCCATGTGTATGGGGATCTATTTTGCACCCTTTATTCTGTTTCATGGATCTGCCTATTTCTTTGCAAGTTTTTAAGTACTTTCATTATTATAGTTTCAATTTGTGGTTGGACCAGTTCCCATCCATACTTCGTTTTGAATGTTCCTGGTTACCATGAATTATAGAATTGTTTTTCAAGATTAAAAAAATCCATTGTATTTTAATTGGGATTGGATTGACTTGGGATGACAATTTAGGAAGAATTTCTATGTTTAACACATTTAGTCCTTTGATCCAAAAAATGTTATGTCTTTCAATTTACTTATCTTCTTTCATGTCCCCAAACAGAATTTTGTAATGTGCTAGAACTTTTAGACAGGCATCTGAACAGACCAAGTTCCCTGTCTGGTGGAGCTTATATTTTAGTGGGAGACACTGACAGTGAACAAGTAAACAAAGATATAAATATATAACAAGGAGGATCAGGGTGCCTGTGATAAGGCAGGAGCACTGTTTTTAAAAGAACAATGAGAGAACTTGTATAAGTTATTTTACTTTTAGTACAAGTAAACAGAAAACCCAACTCAATGTGGCTGAAGCAAAAAAGCAAATTTATTATACCACATGACAAAAATTCTAGAGGCATGAGGGCTCCAAAGTTAGTAAAATAAAGTCATCTCCAAGGATCCGTGGAGGGTCCTTGCTGTCTTCTTGCTATGCCATCCTTAGTGCATCACTTTTGATCTGCCCCCCAAAGAAACAAACAGGGACTTCCCTGGTGGTCCAGTGGTTAAGACTTAGCCTTCCAGTGCAGAGGGCAGGGATTCAATCCCTAGTCGCGGAGCTAAGATGCCACATGCATAGTGGCCAAAACAAAACAAACATTAAAAAAAAAAAAAAAAAAGAAGCAATACTGTAACAAATTCAGTAAAGACTTTTTAAAAATTGCTTTAAAAAGTGAAACAAAGATCCTGAGGCAGAGTGAAGTGTTCATACTCCACAAATACTCTGGAGACAAATTTAGCATGATGTCATCAGGACTTATCTAACAGGTATAAAAGAGAGAAAACAGCCTTCTGACGACAGAGTCCCTTGTCTCTCAAGGGCAAGGGCAGGACCTATAAAGGCAGAAGTCACAAGTTTTCGTAGAGAATAATGATTTCTTGGTTTCAACAACTCCTTTGATTGCAAGTTCTAAGTTGGTTAGTTACAGTAGAGTTGGTACAGCTGATTGTTATGCCCCAAGTCAGTTTGTTGAGTCTAGATAGTACAGCCACAGATTCCTCACAAGGTTGCTTTTCTACTGATTGACTAGTTTTCTGAAAAACAGTTGCTCTGGTTCCTTTTTCTGGGGAAGCAGCTGCTCTGATTCCTTGCTAATATTACAGGCTCAGGGTTACGCAGTGAGCAAGTCTGAATACATATATTCAAGATTCAGCAGAAAAAAAATTTTTTAATCCCTTTCCTCATGGCCACAAGATGGCTGCAGCAGTTCCAGAGGTCAGATCCAGGCATACAATATTAAAAGATTGCCTTAGTCACGCTGTAGCATTGCAATTTATCAAGCCTTCAATAACCTGTTTTAGTAGTATACTAGATAAAACGTGCTGGATTCACAATGCTATACTCATTTACCTCCAAGCAATGAAGCAGAAAAATACTGGTCAGAATGAGAATCGTGGTGACTCATAGTTTTAAAAAGGGCAGGTTGAATCATGAAAGGACCAAAGAGTCTAAATAAATTGCCCAAAGAAATACCCAGTTCTGTTTGCATCGGATTACCTTCTTGACTAAGTAAATGTTTTTTTGGAGCTGTTGATTGCATTTTGAAAAATCCCTGAACTCAAAGACTTCTTGTATGCCTGAACATTTTAAAGAGCTATACTTCTCTGCGCTGCCTCCCTTAACCAATCCATGTCAAGTTCTAACTACACTACTTAAGGAGGAAACTGGGCTTTCAAGAAGCAAACTTCTGGAAAACAGAGTAGGAAATAAAGGCGAGAAACCCCATCTCTTCTAGGAAAAATACTGGATTTTATTTCAAATCATTGGTGATGCGTTCACTGTTTATAGCCTGGGAAATCTGTCCTGAGGCCACTGAAATACAGGAATTAGAGGTATTTGGGGTGCTAATTTCAACCTACCACCATTGTATTTTCCTTGAAATGCAAAAAAAAAAAAGTCAGGGGGAAGAGAGTGGAGAAAACTTGAGGGGATTGTCAGCCTGGAAAAGGGCTGAAGGAAAGAGCTGAGGTCTAGGGATCACACAGACAGACCAATCCAGTTTCACAATCTTTCCTGGGGCCAGGTTGAAATGGTTTACTTTAAAGCTCCTGAAACTGGTTGAACTACCTCGTCTCTGTCTTAAGTCCATAATTTCTTTGGCTATAAACTTCATTCATGATTACCACGTGGCTTGTTGTTAACTAATTCAAGTTTTAAACTTCTTAAAAGTTTCTCACCACCTCACCCTTCCTAGTTTGGTTCATGTTTTTGTCTTCCTTTCACGTAAACAACACTATGTTTTCAAAAGATATAAGAGCTTTCCAGTACAGTTCCAATTCTGGTAAACTAGTTACGGAGACTTCCCTGGTGGCTCAGACACTAAGGAATCCCCCTGCAGTGCAGGAGACCTGTATTTGATTCCTGGGTTGGGAAGATCCCTTGGAGAAGGGCACAGCCACCTACTCCCCAGGTATTCTTGCCTGGGGAATCCACATGGACAGAGGAGCCTGGCGGGCTATAGTCTATAGGATCTCAAAGAGTTGGACACTACTGAGTGACTAGGCATGGCACAGCACAGAACAGTTATGGAGACTGTACTGGCAGAGCAGAGGAAATAGCTGGCCTAACATTTATTCATTCCAGAAATGTTGGCTGAGTGCCTGCTGTGTGTCAGCAGGGAATGAAATGAAGAAGACAGCCTTTTCTTTAAAGAGTTTAGTGATTATTCTTTATCACTACTGGCTTCCCAGGTGGTGCTAGTGGTAAGGAACCTGCCTGCCAATGCAGGGGACATAAGACACGTGGGTCTGATCCCTGGGTAGGGAAGATCCCTTGGAGTTGGCCATGGCAACCCACTCCAGTATTCTTTCCTGGAGAATCCCATGGACAGAGGAGCCTGGCAGGCTATACTCTGTATGGTCGCAAAGACTTGACTGAGTTATTTAGCACACCTGGGAATGTATAGATACTAAATCATTTAGGTGACGTCATCTCATAGTCAGTATCCATCCATTAAGAAGCTTCATTGTTTGGGGGCTAGAATTCAAGAGAAGAAACATCATGCCAGCTCTTCAGCTTTCCAGGAGAACGTGATACTTTTCCCCAAGGTATACATCATCATACAGCTGGGGCATGGCATCAGGAAGCTTGGATCTGAATGGAAAGGCATCAGGCTGATATCCCGAAGTCCCTATACGTGTCCTTGCTTGACTCAGTCTCCCACCAAATAATGTAAAATCTTCAGTTCATACGTGGGCACTTTCATTCATTATTTTATTTATTCATCTAAAAATATCTATTAAACACCATTTGCAGAAGGATGAGAACTATCAGGATTGTTCCCAAGATAGAGGCTTTTGGGAAACTGATCATTTTATTTCTGGTTCCTGCATAGGCTGACTGGCTTTAGCTTGAGCGGCTGTTTGCAATAAATGTCATCTCCACAGGTCTGAGATTTGAGATGGGTCCCCTCAGCTTCCTGCAAATGAGGCTTATGGTTGTAGAGAGGAAAATGGGGTGTATCTGATGAAATCTTGAAAATAGGAGGACAATATGCCTATCACAACTAGAAAGAGATTCATGAGGAGGAAATGGTGTCCTGGTTGTTGTGCATTTTCAGGTATTGTCCCTTTTAAAAATATTTATTTATTTGGCTGCACTGGGTCTTAGTTGTGGCAGTTGGGATCTTCAATCTTCATTGCGGCATGTGGGATCTAGTTCTCTGAAACGCTATAACAGAAATGAAGTGTGCCTTTGATGGGCTTATTAGTGGACTGGACAGGGCTGAGGAAAGACTCTGAGCTTTAAAGAAAGTGAAAGTGAAAGTCACTTTGTTATGTCCAACTCTTTGCAACCCCAAGGACCATACAGTCCATGTAATTCTCCAGGCCAGAATATTGGAGTCAGTGGCCTTTCTCTTCTCCGGGGATCTTCCCAACCCAGGGATCGAACCCAGGTCTCCCACATTACACACAGATTCTTCACCAGCTGAGCCACAAGGGAAGCCCCAGGACCTCGTTCCCTGACAAAGGATCAAATCTAGGCCCTCCCTCCATTGGGAGCATGGAGTTTTGGTCCCTGGACCACCAGGGAAGTCCCTCGGGTATCACCTCTTGACTGTGATGTCCCTGGTGTCCTCCAAAGACCATTGTCCTTGACTACCACACCCCAAGACCAAAGCTATCAGGTGCTATGGAGACTTTCTGCCATATCTTCCTTCTATCTCTCCTTACTGTAAAAACCTTTTGACAGTCAACCATCTTCCTCATTCTTGCTGACCACCATCCAAAAGACACAGATGGCCATGATAACCAATTGGCATCCATGCTCAGAAAAAAGAAAAAAAACAACAACGATGGATTTATTCACTTAATTGTTTTCTTTTTAGGTTATAAGAGGGAATCTCTATCTATTCAATTAGTTATTGAGCATCTTTATGTATAAGGCAAAATGCTCTGCTTTTAGAAGGAGCTTCACTGTTACAAGCATCTCTTCAGAACATCTACTCCTGTATGTGTGGGAGGGTAGCAAGCATTGAAGACGGCCTTCCAGTCATGTTCACCTCCAGGGAGTCCCACCTTTGTGTTGCCCCTCCCACAGTGTGTCAGGGTTGGTCTGAATATGACAGAAGTGATGGGACTTGATTCCCAAGGCTCAGTCATAAATATACATGGTGACTCTGCCTGGCCACCCATCGGAACTGTAAGATAATCAATTTGTTTCAAGCCACTAAATTTGGGGGTAATTTGTTATGCAGCAATAGTTACATCAATATGGTATATGAGGCCAGGATTGATCCACCTGAAACTTTAAAACAGGGTTTAGTGGACCGACATGATCTGTCATAATAGAATAACAAATTGATAACTGCTTATCACAAAAGTAGTTTAGCAAACTACAGCTTTGAAAAGGTAATTTATCTCTTAATGCTAAAGATATCATGAAAAAATGATTTTTTTCATAATAATCAGCATACAGGCAGTACATAATGGAATTATATATGCCAATTTTATAGGAAAAATTACCTGAAGATTTTAGAAATTGTAACTAATGGATCCTGCTTTAATGGGTTTTTAAAAGATTTTTTAAAGCAGTTCATAGTATATATGAAAGACCATCAAAAAAGAAAATTTAAGAAAAGTGATTCTCAATTTTTCAAGATTTAAGAATCTATTTTCTTTCCTTAATAATAGCTGTCATTTTAATAAAGTCCTTAAAATAGTCTTGTGAGGAAAGTATGTCTATGCTCAAATTTTAGCTGAGGAAACTGAGGCTTGGACAACTTAAATAAAACCTGTTCAAAGTCATCCAGATAGTAGGTAACTGGGTTAGTATTTGAACCCAATTTTGCCTGTCTCCTAATCCTATACTTTTTCCATTATAATGGACATTTTTCTATGATTAGGTTTAAGGTTCAATATGTGTTGAATATCTTCTAAGCTACCGCTACATCTGGAAAATGAGTAGACTTAATTTCTTCTAATTTGGGTTTTTAAGAAAGTCTTTACTCTTAAATGAAAACAAAAGGGTTGGTCTTTTCAATTATTCAAAATGTCTCCATTTTCTATCCATTCCTTCCGCTGGTTAATTGCTTATTTTCTTGTTCACTATGGATAACTGCAAAATTGATAAGAACTTGTTATATAGAGAGGAATTACCCCCTAATTAACATTTAGTTGATAAAGATTCTCTTATATAACATATATAACAAATGACTATAACTTGCACATAACACGAAATTATTTCCCAGCTAACATTTAGTTGATATAGTCATGCTATCTGCTTTTTTGGTAGCAGATGTGATCTTTCGATGCTTGGTAATCCATGCACAAGGAAACCTCAGAAGTGGCCACCTTAACCATGACATATTCATGTAAAGTAACAAAAAATTGTGACCAACCTAGATAGCATATTCAAAAGCAGAGACATTACTTTGCTGACTAAGATCCGTCTAGTCAAGGCTATGGTTTTTCCTGTGGTCATGTATGGATGTGAGAGTTGGACTGTGAAGAAGGCTGAGCGCCGAAAAGTTGATGCTTTTCAACTACGGTGTTGGAGAAGACTCTTGAGAGTTCCTTGGACTGAAAGGAGATCCATCCAGTCCATTCTGAAGGAGATCAGCCCTGGGATTTCTTTGGAAGGAATGATGTTGAAGCTGAAGCTCCGGTGCTTTGGCCACCTCATGTGAAGAGTTGACTCATTGGAAAAGTCTCTGATGCTGGGAGGGATTGGGGGCAGGAGGAGCAGGGGACGACAGAGGATGAGATGGCTGGATGGCATCACCGACTCAATGGATGTGAGTTTGGGTGAACTCTGGGAGTTGGTGATGGACAGGGAAGCCTGGCGTGCTGCGATTCATGGGCTTGTAAAGAGTCGGACACAACTGAGCGACTGAACTGAACAAACTTACTCTTGCTTTTTTAGTTTTTCTACTCTGAATATAATAAAACAATGTCCACTCTGTAAGTATTTTTGTCAGTAAAATTGTCTATTTAATAAATATAGCAAGACCTTAGTATATATTTTGTGATTCTGTTTCTACAGAGATCTTCTCCTCTTGCGATATGATGAAAACACCTAGGAGATGATACGCTTTGCTGAAATGTTTTGGTTTGTGCTCACGAATTAGCCTTTACTTTCTCTCGTGTGTGGCACAGTCTTCTGTATATTTTCCCCACACTACTTTCTCCAGGAAGTGGACGTATTTTTGTTTTTTTTTACATCAGTCACAAGTAAGTACTTTGAAGTACAATATTATAACATATTGTTACTATAGTTTAGAGAAATAAATGCATTTTCACAGTGTTTGAGACCATAAAATGTAATTTAAAGGTTTTGTGTTGAATAATTAGAATGTTCATTTAACATGAAACTCTTTGTTTCTTCCTTCCTGCATACTTGATACTTTCTACACTAATCCATCCCTTTGTGCCAGCCTCAGTAGAGGTGCGTGTTTGTTCAACACATAGATCTTTGTGCTTGACCTCCCTTCTCCCTGTAGACTCTGGTTCATCAATTACTCCTTTCATTCCTTTGGCCTCCTTCTCTCTCTCTCTGCTGACTTTTGGCCTGCTGCTTGTACTTGAGCTCAAAATTCCCAGTCTGATATCAAAACCAAAGCCCTTTCCAAAAATTAACCCAAGAAGATGTAACATTAACAGGTCAATAACTAACAGAAAAAATTGAAAAAACCATTAAAGGAAAAAAATAATTAATTAATCATTAATGACAGTAACTACATTTATCAGCCTTGCTAAACATTTACTATATTTAAGTGCCGTGCTGAACAGTTAATATAAATTATCTTACTTAATCCTCAACAACAATGAGTTAGATATTAACACCATTTTACAGAAAGAGAAATTGAGGTTCAAAGAAGTCATGTTTGTGCACTTCAGAGCCTGCACACCACAACCAGAGAGTGTGTGCACCCCAATGAAGTCCCCATGTGCCACAACCAAGACCCAAAGCAGCCAAATATATATATATATATAAATATATATAAAAGAGGTAATGTTGCCCAGTGTTATACAGCTGTATGTATCTCAGTTACTGTGAAGGAGCTGGAATAGGACCCAAGTTTCTTGGATTCTCTTAACTGTATTTCTTCACTTGATCAGCTAATTTAATGAAAGATAACTTAGCACCTTTGTGTATCTTTTGGACATTTGTTGGTGTTGTTCAGTTGCTCAGTTGTGTCCGACTTTTTGCGACCCCATATCCTTCACCATCTCCCAGAGCTTGCCCAAACTCACATCCATTGAGTCGGTGATGCCATCCAACCATCTCATCCTCTGCTGCTTCCTTCTTCTCTTGCCCTCAGTCTTTCTCAGCCTCAGGGTCTTTTCCAGTGAGTTGGCTCTTCACATCAGGTGACCAAAGGACTGGAGCTTCAGCTTCAGCATCAGTCTTTCCAATGAATATTCAGGGTTGATTTCCTTTAGGACTCACTGGTTTGATCTTCTTGCTGTCCAGGGGACTCAAGAATCATCTCCAGCACCATATTTTGAAAGCATCAATTCTCTGGTGCTCAGCTGTCTTTACAGTCCAACTCTTATATCTGTATACAACTACAAGTAAACCCATAGCTTTGACTAGACAGACTTTTGTTGGTAAATTGATGTCTCTGCTTTTTAATATGCTATCTAGGTTCGTCATAGCTTTTCTTCCAAGAGCAAGCATCTTTCAATTTCATGGCTGAAGTCACCATCCACAGTGATTTTGGAGCCCAAGAAAATGAAGTCTGTCACTATTTTCATTTTTTCCCCATCTATTTGCCATGTAGTGATGGGACTGGATGCCAAGATCTTAGTTTTTTTTGAATCTGAGTTTTAAGGCTTTTTCACTCTCCTTTTTCACCTTCATCAAGAGGCTCTTAAGTTCCTCTTAGCTTTCTGCCCTAAGGGTGGTGTCAGTTGCATATCTAAGGTTGTTGTTGATATTTCTCCCGGCAATCTTGATTCCAGCTTGAGCTTCATCCAGCCGGGCATTTCACACAATGATGGTGTGATCACTCATCTAGAGCCAGACATCCTGAATGTGAAGTCAAGTGGGCCTTAGAAAGCATCACTACGAACAAAGCTAGTGGAGGTGATGGAATTCCTGTTGAGCTATTCCAAATCCTGAAAGATGATGCCGTGAAAGTGCTGCACTCAATTTGGAAAACACTAAATTTGGAAAACTCAGCAGTGGCCACAGGACTGGAAAAGGTCAGTTTTTATTCCAATCCCAAAGAGAGGCAATGCCAAAGAATGCTCAAACTACTGCACAATTGCACTCATCTCACATGCTAGTAAAGTAATGTTCAAAATTCTCCAAGCCAGGCAATACATGAACTGTGAACTTCCAGATGTTCAAGCTGGTTTTAGTAAAGGCAGAAGAACCAGAGATCAAATTGCCACAATCCGTTGGATCATGGAAAAAGCAAGAGAGTTTCAGAAAAACATCTATTTCTGCTTTATTGACTATGCCAAAGCCTTTGTGTGGATCACAATAAACTGTGGAAAATTCTGAAAGAGATGGGAATACCAGACCACCTGACCTGCCTCTTGAGAAACCTGTATGCAGGTCAGGAAGCAACAGTTAGAACTGGACATGGAACAACAGGAGTACGTCAAGGCTGTATATTGTCACCCTGCTTATTTAGCTTACATGCAGAATACATCATGAGAAATGCTGGACTGGAAGAAACACAAGCTGGAATCAAGATTGCTGGGAGAAATATCAATAACCTCAGATACACAGATAACACCACCCTATGGCAGAAAGTGAAGAGGAACTAAAGAGCCTCTTGATGAAAGTGAAAGAGGAGAGTCAAAAAGTTGGCTTAAAGCTCAACATTCAGAAAACAAAGATCATGGCATCCAGTCCCATCACTTCATGGGAAATAGATGGGGAAACAGTGGAAACAGTGTCAGACTTTATTTTTCTGGGCTCCAAAATCCCTGCAGATGGTGACTGCAGCCATGAAATCAAAAGACGCTTACTCCTTGGAAGAAAAGTTATGACCAAACTAGATAGCATATTCAAAAGCAGAGACATTACTTTGCTGACGAAGGTCCGTCTAGTCAACGCTATGGTTTTTCCTGTGGTCATGTATGGGTGTGAGAGCTGGACTGTGAAGAAGGCTGAGCGCTGAAGAATTGATGCTTTTGAACTGTGGTGTTGAAGACTCTTGAGAGTTCCTTGGACTGCAAGGAGATCCAACCAGTCCATTCTGAAGGATATCGGCCCTGGGATTTCTTTGGAAGGAATTATGCTAAAGCTGAAGCTCCAGTACTTTGGCTACCTCATGCGAAGAGTTGACTCATTGGAAAAGATTCCGATGCTAGGAGGGATTGGAGGCAAGAGAAGGGGACGACAGAGGATGAGATGGCTGGATGGTATCACTGACTCATTGGGGGTGAATCTGAGTGAACTCTGGGACTTGGTGGTGGACAGGGAGGCCTGGCATGCGGCGATTCATGGGGTCGCAGAGAGTCGGACACGACTGAGCAACTGAACTGAACTGAACTCTGCATATAAGTTAAATAAGCAGTGACAATATACAGCCTGAGGTGCTCCTTTCCTGATTTTGAACCAGTCCATTGTTCCATGTTTCGTTCTAACTGTTGCTTCCTGACCTGCATATAGGTTTCTCAGGAGGCAGGTAAGTTCAGTTCAGTTAAGTCGCTCAGTTGTGTCCGACTCTTTGTGTGCTGAACCATGTATTTCAAAAATTAGTTATAGAAATAACATCAGGATTATTTTATCTCTCTGAGAGGACTTTCACTTGCTTCTTCAGGCTCCCGATACCCTCTGGTAACCTAGGATCACTTTAATCTGACTTTAAATCTTTCGATTTGGTGTGTGTGTGCTCCATCACTCAGTTATGTTCAACTCTGTGCCATCCCATGGACTGCAGCCTGCCAGGCTCCTCTGCCCAGGGAATTCTCCAGGCAAGAGTACTGGAGTGGGTTGCCGTTTCCTTGGATTGAGGGCCACCCGTAATTAGAAGCTCATGACAAGCTGTTTGAAGGCTGGTTTAATGTCAATTTACTCTGACCTCTAGGGTGCAATCCTTTGAGGTCTTCATCAAAGCAGGAGATTGTTTACCAGGGTACCTCACCCTCAATGGGTGGCCTCTAGTTCTGGGAAGGTTTCAAAGATGCAAAAACTTAGCCACTCCTTTAGATGAGCAAATGCCCACAGTGTANTTTACTCTGACCTCTAGGGTGCAATCCTTTGAGGTCTTCATCAAAGCAGGAGATTGTTTACCAGGGTACCTCACCCTCAATGGGTGGCCTCTAGTTCTGGGAAGGTTTCAAAGATGCAAAAACTTAGCCACTCCTTTAGATGAGCAAATGCCCACAGTGTAAGTGACATGAATACTATGCTCACCTTCCAGGTTCCATTCTCTCCGGGGTCTACCTTGGTATCTTGTTAGCTCATTAGTGCCCTAAGAAGGGTTGTTCAATATTCTGTGCAGTTGTCTTTGGTGGTAGGGTTGGTCTGAAGAAGCCAGTTCCACTACCATTAGACAGTGAAGTCCTCATCTGATTTCCCTTCTTGGCTTTTTTTGTTTGTTTTGGCTGTGCCACACGACTTTCAGGAACTCATTTCTCCAAACCTGGGCCTCCAGCAGTGAAATCTCACAACACTAACCACTGGACTGCCAGGGAATTCCCTCTAGGTTTTTTTTCTTGGATATGTTAATTGCTTGGAAATGTATTAGGTTCAGTCTTTCGGGAAATGTTTCCTCAAAACTTCCTTTTCTTGTCTCTCTTGGTTGCTCTCGAGATGTTCTGCACAACCATTATCCCAGGACTTTCCTTTGACGTCAGTCTTGGAATTCTCTTGGAATTTTTTCTTTTGGGTTAGATTCCCTCGGCCTTTGATCTGTATTTCTATATTTAGATTTATTCTCTGTTTAATGAAGTAGATCCTCTAGAAGTTTCATCGATTTAAAAGTGAGTTCTGTTGGCAGAAACATGGTGAGGACCACCACGGATCCACCTGTCTCTCCTGTCACTGTGTCAGCAGGTCTCCCGTGCACTTATCTGGACATTGTGGCTTCATCATCACCATGGAGACTCCTTTCCCTTGCCTTCTTCTGTTGACTCTCTTACTTCCTGTATTCCATGTCTCCCTCTTTCCCAGATTACTCTCATTTTAGTGGAAACAAGGTGATTGGTATAGTAGACAGAATAATGCTCCTCTGCCAAGATGACCACATTCTTATTACATATAAATGGAATGTTACTCAGACATATAAAAGAAGGAAATCTTGCCATTTGTGACAACATGGATGGACCTCGAGGACATTATCCTAAGTGAGGCAACTCAGACTGAAAAGGACAAATATTGCACGCAACCACTTATATGCAGAATCTGATGCTGCTCTTCTCACTACTTTTGGTACAAGGAGTTTGAAGGTTGAAGAGAAAGGGTCAGCAAATTTCCCCAAAGACTAAGGAGTCTTCTGGGGAGGAAGTTATTGAGATCCTGACACTGACTCTTTGGTGAGGATCAGTTTTACTATTTCACCTCCGATGCTCTGAAGCATCCTCGACCTAGGATGGCAGCAAAAGACACCAGGGGC
Organism: Neotragus moschatus; assembly: GCA_006410615.1. Taxonomy (NCBI): domain Eukaryota; kingdom Metazoa; phylum Chordata; class Mammalia; order Artiodactyla; family Bovidae; genus Neotragus; species Neotragus moschatus. The sequence continues at coordinate 290,389 of SJYA01002682.1, forward strand.
TACCCAAAAGAAATTCACCATGGAGGATGGGGAACCGGGGCCACTCCCCTGTGCTCAACATTGCTGGCTAGGAGGACAGGTTCTAGCTCTGCCCTCATACATTTCCCTGAAGCATCAGAGGTGTGTCCTAGGGAAAAAAAGCCTTTTGAGTTTGCCACCTCAAACTATTAGAGCAAGTCAGGTTTTAGTAACTCCATCTTGCGACCAGTCAGGACATAGCGGGTCGTCTATGTTTCAACAGTGACACCTTGTAGGGCAGAGGTAGGAGACTGGGGTCTGTGGGCACTGCAACAGTTTTATTCTGTCCTTTTTCAAACAGACAAAAAAGTGACTCATTTTCGGCTGTGCTGCGTCTCTGCTGCCGCACAGGCTTTTCTCCAGTTGCAGGGTGTGGGCTCCTGTTGCTGAGCCCGGGCTCTAGGGTGTCCGGGCTTCAGTGGTTGCAGCATGTGGGCTCAGGTGTGGCCCCTGGGCTCCAGAGCACAGGCTCAACAGTTGTGGTGCTCAGGGCTTAGCTGATCTGGGGGCATGTGGGATCTTCAAGGACCAGGGATGAAACCTGTGTCTCCCGCATTGGCAGGCAGATACTTTACCACTGAGCCACCAGGGAAGCCCAGTTCTGTCCTTTTTTCTCTCTTATTTTTCAGTGTTTCCACCCTTATTGAAAAATAATGACAAAACTGTAATATTTTTTATTTTTTTTAATTTTTATTATTATTTTTTTAATTTTTATTTTTTCGTTTGTTTTGCTTTACAATACTGTCTTCATTTTGCTATACATTGACATGAATCAGCCGCGAGTGTATATAAGCTCCCAATCCTGACCTCCCCCCGCCCCCCTCCACCCCACACCATCTCTCTGGATCATCCCTATGCAGCATCCTGCATCCTGCATCGAACCTAGACCGGCGATTGGTTCCAATTATGATATCATACATGTTACAGTGCCACTCTCCCAAATCATCCCACCCTCTCCCTTCTCCCACAGAGTCCAAAAGGCGGTCCTATACATCTGTGTCTCTTTTGCTGTCTCACAGGTTTAACATTACCATCTTTCTAAATTCCATATATATGTGTTAGTATACTGTATTGGTGTTTTTCTNTCTGAGTGAACTCTGGGAGTTGATGATGGACAGGGAGGCCTGGTGTGCTGCGATTCATGGGGTCACAAACTGACTGAGCAACTGAACTGAACTGAACTAAAGCATATATTAATATAAGAAATACTATATAGCAATGCAAAATAACAAAGTATTGTTAAATGCAACAATAGACGAATCTACAAACTAAAAAGAGAAGCCAGCAGAGACATTGTAAGTTTTCACTTACACAAAATTTAAAAACCAGCCAAACTAAACAGTGTTGTCTAGATTTTTAGTGTTGCATTCTCAGTCATGTCCGACTCTTAGCAATCCCATGGACTGTAGCTTGTCAGGCTTCTCTGTCCATGAAATTTTCCAAGCCCATTAGAGTGGGCTGCCATTTCCTTCTCCAGAGGATCTTCCTGATCCAGGGATTGAACTACATCTCCTGCGTTAGCAGGAGGATTCTTTACCACTGTACCACCTGGGAAGCCCACTTGAAAAATAGTAAAACTACCACTAAGAAAGCAGGGAAAGTATTATCACAAAGTCAGGATAGTGGTAAGAGTTTCTAGGGTTGAGTAAATGTCCTGTTTCCCTATCTGTGTGGTCATTTTATAATTATTATTTAAATTGCAAATGTTAATGACCTCTTTTATATTTAGTAGTTATCTCACAAGAGAAGTGAGTTAAAACCAAAAAAAAAAAAATCCTTATAAGTGAGTTAAAACATAAAAAATGTCATCTATATCTAAAGATGATTAAAAACTCATCTTTCTGATGACAACTGTAAAACATGGGGAATTATTTACATATTAATAAGAATAGAAAAGCCGGTTACAAAACCGTATACACATTATGAACCCAGCTTAGAGGGCAACATATCCACAGAGAAAAGAGTGGAAAAACTTCAAAAGTATTAAAAAGGATTATTTTCTCTTGTATATTCTTTTTTCTCTTGTATATTCTTTTTTCTCTTGTATACAAGTAATTCCAAAGTTTTAATGAAGAGATGTTAATTTTCCAGCTTTAATTAGGAAATCAATAATGTTATACACTTCTTGGCAGAAAAGTCTGAATTAAGATCTATGCGATTATTTCTGTCAGGGTCCACTGTGGGAAATGGGAGACTCTCAAGGCATTTCCAGGAAAAGGCATTTAACAGAGCGGACTAGGTGCCTGCCGTGCTACTGGAAGGCTAGGGGAGCCAGGGGCGATTTGCGGGAGGGCCCCCCACGTGGCCTTACCCCAGAGGTCACTGCTGCCCCCACTGCCGTACACACCTCCTACACTCATGAAACATCTCAAGACGCTGCCAGATGTTTACATGCCAGTGCAGGAGCAGTTGGAGAAGGAAATGGCAACCCACTCCAGGGTTCTTGCCTGGAGAATCCCAGGGACGGGGAAGCCTGGTGGGCTGCCATCTATGGGGTCGCACAGAGTCAGACACAACTGAAGCGACTTAGCAGCAGCAGCAGCAGGGAGCAGTCAGAGGCTGGCCTCTCCCTCCGTCCCACCTTCCAAATCACAGGAGAATGCCCCTTGGTGGCGAAACTAACTCATGAGCAGAAGCCATCTGTACACAAGTCTGGTGAACGGAGTTCGGAGTGCTGTGGCCTCAGCATACCACCCTGGAGGAGGATCAGAAGGAAGGTATCTGAGGGAGTCAGCTTTTCCTTCATACTTCATACCCTTCTGTATTTAATGCTAGGGTTGCCGTACCAAAATGCTATAAGCCGGGTGGTTTAAACGATGAAAATATACAGTTTCACAACTCTGGAGGCAAGATCAAGGCATCGGAAGGGCTGGTTCCTTCTGAGGGCTGGGCGGGAAGGACTGGTTCCAGGCCTCTCTCCTTGGTATGGAGGTGGCTTTCCCCTTTGTCTTCATGCGATCTTCCTTTCGTGTGTGTGTCTGTGTCCAAATTCCCCCTTTTATAAGAACATGAGTCCTGCTGGATCAGTGGCCTCTCCACTCCAGCATGAGCTCATCCTAACTTATACCGGCAAAGGCTCATTTCCAAATACAGTCACTGTCTGAAGTACTGGGGGTTAGGACCCCATCAAAATGAATTTGGAGCGGGGATACTATTCAGTTCTGGAGGAGGAAATGGCAGCCCACTCCAGTATTCTTGCCTGGAGAATTCTATGGACAGAGGAGCCTGATGGGTTACAGTCCACGGGTCACAAAGATGGGACACGACTGAGCGACTCTTCGCTGTTCGATCCACACAGCATCGCTCAAGTTTTCACACACCAAAAAACACGTGTAACTGCGGAGGGAGGCATAATGTGGAAGGAAATCCGAGCTTCTCTGCAGGTAAATCGTAGAACCTTGGACGATGTGCCCTGCTGGGAAAGGCCTTGTGGAAACTGTGACTCGGGAACACGTCTGAGGTCAAAGGTCAGAACCAACGGCAGGGACGGTGGCCTTCTGAAAATATTCTTCCAAGTGATCACTTTGTTAGCAGCAGGATCCAAGAACTAACGTAAGACCCGTTTGTCCCTTGCCCCACCAAAAGCTCTTCTTTTGTGGACCAGAGGAGACCCCTACCTTGTCTCCCTCCCATTTAGCTGTTCTATGGTGAAATCCCACTGCTACCTGGCTGGACTGTCCCCTTGGAGGCAAAGGAAGGAGCAAATGCCGAGGGCTCCAGGCTCGAATGCCTCTGTATTATTCTGAGTAGAGCTGGGTTTGAGCCTCGGAAGCTGCTGGGAGGACAGAGAGAAGCCCCGTGAAAAGTGATCTCGCCTGGCCGAGACCCTGTCACAGAGCTGAACACAGCCACCCTCCCCAGCTGCTGCAGGATCTCCAAACCAGAGGGCCTCTGGGCTCCAGTGGCAGTGGAAACAGCCAGTGTGACGCTGGCCTCGGGATCGCCTCCCTGCTGGGACCGTCCCTTCGAATGATGAATCTGCATCTATGGCCTGAGCTTCAAGTTGGAGCCAAGCCTTGGGACTCCCAGCGAGCGTTTCTCATTTCTCTCCGGTGGGTGTTGGCCGGGACAGCACAGAAGCCTGTGTCCCTGCTGGTCACTCCCAAGCTTGGAATCTGTTCCTGGAGAAGCCCTAGAGAGGCCAGATGCTGGCCAGTTTCCTCCAGTGGAAGAAGATGCTCTTTGGGGCTCTGCAGATGGTCCCATTGCGAGCCACCTTGGTCAGGAGCTCTGGGAGAGGAAGCTGCAGGGAGTGAAAGTTCCCCTTCCTTTGAGAGGGGCTGCTGGCCAGGCTGGAAATAGCCCTGCGGTCAGCGGTTTCTGTTCAGCACTTTGGAGATAATTCACCGTGTTCTGGAGGTTATTCGTCTTGTCTGCTCATGGCTTTGCTCCTCTCTCTCCTCTCCCGTTCCCCCCTTAGCCATAAGGACAGGTTGGCTTTGTAACTTCTCCCTGCACACCACCACCTAACCTTCCACTTGCATCCTGCACAACCCTGCTCCGGAAACTTTCACGGCTCCCTACTGCCTGGAGTGGTGCTTCTCAAACTGTGCTGTGGGCCTCAGATATGCCTGTAGCTCTTGAAAGGTCAGTGCCTCCTGAGTCCCGTCATAGCCCCAGCAATGAGATCACCCATGCTGGTGATTTTGTTTTTTACTTTTATAATTAAAAATATATAATGTTGTAAAATATATATATCATAAAATTTATGATTTTAACAATTTTTAAATATATAGTTCAATGACACTAAGTACTATTATGGACTAAATGAGTCCCCCCACGTAAGCTCATATGTTGAAGCTGCAGCCTCTATTTTGATGGTATACAGTGGTGGGATCTTAGGCAGGTGATCAAGTTTAGATGAGATCACAAGGGCAGGGATCTAGTGATGGAATCTATGCCCTTTAGCAAGAGGAAGAGAGATCCCCCTGTCTCTCCATGCACATCCTCTGAGAAAAGGCTATATAGGTACAGAGCAAGGAACAGGGTCCTCCTTAGGATCTTCCCAGTCTGACACCACGAGCTTGAGCTTCTAGCCTCCAGAAGAAAAATAAGTGCCTGTTGTTTAAGCCGCCAAGTGTGTGGTATTCTGTTTTAGGAGTCTGAGCCAACGAAGAGAGGCACCCTCCCACTGTCGTGCAGTCAGCACCACCATTCATCCACGGAGCTCTTCGTCTTCTCGAACTCAAACTCTGCACCCATCAAACACTAACGCCCCTTCCCCCTCTCCCTGGAAAATACCCTTCTACTCTCTGTCTCTATGAATCTGACCACTCTAGGTATGTCATATGGGCTTCCCAGATACTTAAGTGGTAAAGAATCTACCTGCCACTGCAGGTGACCCAGAGATGCAAGTTTGATCCCTGGGTTGGGAAGATCCCCTGGAGAAGGGAATGGCATACCACTCCAATATACCACTCCAATATACCACTCCAGTCTAAGGGGTCGCAAAGAGTCAGACACGACTGGGTAACTAAGCACACACAGGTGTGTCATATAAGAGAAATCACATTTGTCCGTTCGTTTCTGGCTTATTTCAGTCAACAATGTCCTTGAGTTTAATCCTTATTATAGCATGTGTCAGAATATTCTTCCTTTTAAAAGCTGAATAATATTCCATTGTATATGTTTAGGTCACATCATTTTGTTTATCCATTCATCTTTCAAAGGACACTTGGATTGCTTCTATATTTTGGTTATTGTGAATCAGGCTACTATGAACTTGGCTGTGCAAATATCTCTTCTAGCCCCTGCCTGCAGTTCATTTGGGTTTATACTCAGGGAAGCGCTGGATCATTTGGTCATGCTATTTTTAATATTTTAGGAACTGCCATAGTGTTTTCCACAGTGGCTGTGCCGTTATACATTCCTACCAACAGAGCACAAGAGTTCCACTTCCTCCATATCCTCACCAACAATTGTTACTTTCTTTTTTTTAAAAAAAAAAAAAATAGTAGCCAGAGGGTGACTGCAGCCATGAAATTTAAAGTTGCTTTCTTCTTGGAAGGAAAGCAATGACAAACCTACACAGTGTATTAAAAAGCGGAGATATCACTTTGCCAACAAAAGACCATCTAGTCAAAGCTATGGCTTTTCCAGGAGTCATGTACAGATGTTAGAGTTGGACCATAAAGAAGGCTGAGTGCCGAAGAATTGATGTGAATACACTGCGGTTCTGGAGAAGACTCTTGAGGGGCCCCTGGACAGCAAGGAAATCAAACCAGTCCATCCTAAAGGAAATCAGTCCTGAATATTCATTGGAAGGACTGATGCTGAAGCTCCAACACTTCGATCACCTGATGTGAAAAGCTGATTTATTGGAAAAGACCCTGATGTTGGGAAAGATTGAAGGCAAAAGGAGAAGGGGGCAGCAAAGGATGAGATAGTTAGATAGTTTCACTGATTCAGTGAACATAAATTTGAACAAATTCTGGGAGATAGTGGACAACAGAGGAGCCTGGCATGCTGCAGCCTGTGCATTTGCAAAGAGTTGGACACAGCTTAGCAACTGAACAGCAACAATCCTAATGGGTGTGAGGGAATTAAAGCATCGTGGTTTTGATTTGTATTTCTCTAATGAATGGTTGCAGCCATGAAATTAAAAGACGCTTACTCCTTGGAAGGAAAGTTATGACCAACCTAGATAGCATATTCAAAAGCAGAGACATTACTTTGCCAACAAAGGTCCATCTAGTCAAGGCTATGGTTTTTCCAGTGTCATGTATGGATGTGAGAGTTGGACTGTGAAGAAAGCTGAGTGCCAAAGAATTGATGCTTTTGAACTGTGGTGTTGGAGAAGACTCTTGAGAGTCCCTTGGACTGCAAGGCGATCCAACCGGTCCATTCTGAAGGAGATCAGCCCTGGGATTTCTTTGGAGGGAATGATGCTAAAGCTGAAACTCCAGTACTTTGGCCACCTCATCCGAAGAGTTGACTCATTGGAAAAGACTCTGATGCTGGGAGGGATTGGGGGCAGGAGGAGAAGGGGACGACAGAGGATGAGATGGCTGGATGGCATCACTGACTCAATGGGTGTGGGTCTGGGTGAACTCTGGGAGTTGGTGATGGACAGGGAGGCCTGGAGTGCTGCGATTCATGGGGTTGCAAAGAGTCGGACATGACTGAGCAACTGAACTGAACTGAATGAATGATGTTGAGCATCTTTTCATGTGTTAATTGGCCATTCATATATCTTCTGTGAATGTCTATTCAGGTTCTTTGCTTGTTTTTAAATTGTGTTGGGTTTTTTTGTTTTGTATCTGCCGGTGGTTTTGATAGAAGGTGGGTTGAAAGTGGATTGAGAAGATGAGTCCTGCATGGGGTGTCAAGGACCCTCTGTGAGGGGACCGTGATCCACCTTCCATCTCATTTTCTGTTTTTCCCAGAAAGACTATTTTGTTCTAGCTGTATGTTTCCATCTTCTAGCTTTTGTTTACACCCTTCCAAAAACTTGGACAACCATAGCAGAATTTTTCTTGTCTGCACAAGAACCACCCTCTAGCATATCCTATCAAAATAGTTCTGGTAGGACTGTGGGGCATAGTGTTCCTCCCCATCCTGTCATTGGTAGCACACAACCCAGGCTTGGCCCACCCTAATGTTCCCATTACCATGGTACCAGGGATTGGCTCAAGGGTGGACATGGGCTCCAAGCCAATCCATGTGGCTGTTAGAGACATGTCTCTTATGGCTGGCTTGCCCAGCTAAGATGATATAAGCTTGGGCTACTGGCTTCTTCCTTGATAGCATGGTCCATCTGCAGGCAGAAAGAAGAGGTCAACACACAAATGTAAGATGAGTCAAGGTGAGGAAAGTGAAGAGAAAATAACATTAATATAAGAGCCCCGGGATCCGTGCCTGATAGTAGTGCCCCCTCACTGGATACTTCAGGTATATATACGCCAATAGATTCCTTTTTGCCTAAGCTGGCCTGCATTCAGTTTCTGTCCCCGGTAACAGAAGGTTCTGGCAGTGCCCAGGGCTTCCTTCCCAGCTCCTCTGTCTGTCCTCTGTGCGTTCATCCACCCACTCTTCTGCCTTTTATGCCTGTGGCCTGAAGGGCTGTTCCCTTTAGGGGCCTCCAGTAATCAGGGAACACAGCTCTCCAAGTGTTTTGATTTCCAACCCCCCTGCCTGCCCTGTCCCTTAAGACCTTCTGGGTATACAATTCACTGTCTGTGTCTTGTGTAAGAGGGTGAGTCTTTACGAGAAAAGTAATTCTTGTGGTGGCTAGTGTGGGCTTGTGAGGGAAACATCCAGCATGGCCACCTTGCCCTCCCACTCCACAGGGCAGCCTTGGGCGGAGGCTCAGCCCAGAGGAACACAGGGTCTGCAGGGACTTAGAGAGGGAGGGTGTGAAAGGTGAGTAATCGCTGAAAACATGACCTTGTGTCTCCTCGTTGTGGGTTTTGAGTGTGGCTCTTTCTTTTTGCAGCTCCTTAGAGAGTTTTCCGCCCCCGGCCCAGGAAGGGGAAGCTGCCCCCGGGTGTTGCAAAGGGCTGCGCCTCCCCCTCGAGCCTCTGGTCTTTGTGGTTCAGCCCTGGGAGTGGGGTGGGTGGTGGCGGGTGCGGCAGAGCTGGACCTTGAAGGCTCTGCATGGAGGCTGTGCCTGGTGCTGGGCTTACACTTTGGGAATGTGTTCTGGAATGACTTGCTCAAAGACAGCACTTTTGTTTGTTTTGAGATTTTTCTTTGAAAAATAAAGAAGTGTTTCTTGACCCCAGTTATTGTGGAACAAGTTCTGTGCTACACACTACTATGTCCATGGGTCACATGCCTTGCACAGTTTTTGCTAGTGCTGTTTGGAAGGCTTGTTTTATGTTCATACCACGTCCATTTCCCCCAATTGTACTGTTAGAGTCCAGCTTCTGCTCACAGTCAGTGAGAAGTGCTCAAAAGGTGTGAAGCTGATGATAGTGATAATAATAGTTAACAGTTACTGAGGGCTTGGTATGTCAGACAGTTGTTGTTGTTCAGTCACTCAGTCGTGTCTGACTCTTTGTGACCCCCATGGACTGCAGCACACCAGGCTTCCCTGTCCTTCACCATCTCCCAGGGTTTTTTTCATACTCATGTCCACTGTATTGGTGATGCCATCCAACCATCTCATCCTCTGTTGCCCCTTTCTCCTCCTGCCTTCAATCTTTCCCAGCATCAGGGTCTTTTCCAGTGAGTCAGCTCTTCGCATCAGGAGGCCAAAGTATTGGAGTTTCAGCTTCAGCATCAGTCCTTCCAATGAACACCCAGGACTGATCTCCTTTAGGATGGACTGGTTCAATCTCCTTGCAGTCCAAGGGACTCTCAAGAGTTTTCTCCAACATCACAGTTCAAAAGCATCAATTTTTTGGCGCTCAGCTTTCTTTATGGTCCAACTCTTACAAACATACATGACTACTGGAAAAACCACAGCATTGACTATATGGAACTTTGTGAGTAAAGTGATATATATATTCTATATATAAAGCTTTATATGTGGAATGTCTAGGTTTGTCATAACTTTCTTCCAAGGAACAGGCGTATTTTAATTTCCTGGCTGCAGTCACCATTCACAGTGATTTTGGAGCCAAAGAAAATGAAGTCTGTCAGTGTTTCCACTTTTTTCCCATCATTTGCCATGAAGTGATGGGACCAGATGCCATGGTCTTAGCTTTTTGAATGCAGAGTTTTAAAGCAGTTTTTTCACTTTCCTTTTTCACCATCATCAAGTGGTGGTTCTTTAATTCCTCTTTGCTTTCTGCCATTAAAGTGGTATCATCTGCATATCTGAGGTTGTTGATATTTCTCCTGGCAATCTTGATTCCAGCTTGTGATTCATATAGCCTGGCATTTTGTATGATGTACTTTGCATATAAGTTAAATAAGCAAGGTGACAGTATACAGCCTTGATGTACTCTTTCTCAATTTTGAACCAGTCTGTTGTTTCATGTCTGATTCTAACTGTTGCTTATTGACCTGCATACAGGTTTCTCAAGAGACAGGTAAGGTGGTCTGGTATTCCCATCTCTTTCAGAATTTTCCACAGTTTGTTGTGACCCACACACTCAAAGGCTTTAGCGTAGTCAGTGAAGCAGAAGTAGATTGATTTTCTGGAATTCCTTTGCTTTTCCTATGATCCAGCAGATATTGGCAATTTGATCTCACGTTCCTCTGCCTTTTCTAAATCCTGCTTGAACGTCATTGGCTGTGCTAAAGCCTTTGACCATGATTGTACTCATTCTACTGAATTGTGTACTTGAAAATGGTTGTGTGTGTGTGTGCTAAGTTGCTTTGGTCGTGCCCAACTCTGTGTGACCCCACAGATAGCAGGCCACCAGGTTCCTCTGTCCATGGAATTCTCCAAGCAAGAATACTGGAGTGGATTGCCATTCCCATCTCCAGGGGATCTTCCCAAACCAGAGACTGAACTGGCGTCTCTTGCGTCTAACCTGCCTTGGTAGGCGGATTCTTTACCACTAGGGCCACCTGGGAGGGTTAGATGGTAAATTTTGTGCATGTATAGCTTCACACACACACACACACAGACACACGCACACACCTTGAGGTGGGCCTTGCCTCTCAGTGCTTCACCTCACCAGGAAGCTCTGAGGGTATTTCTGGTAAATGTGACTGGGACATAATGTTCTTCCTTGAGCCTTAATATGTTTTCCCAGTGCCTTATAAAGAACACTTACTGCTTTAAGGATTGGAGGGCAAGAGAAGGACAATTTAAGAATTTAAAAGAAGATAAAAATTGAGGGCATAGGGAGTTGAATGGGTTTCCCTGGTGGTCAGGAAGATGCCCTGGAGGAGGAAATGGCAACCCCCTCCAGTATTCTTGCCTAGGAAAGCCCATGGACAGAGGAGCCTGGTTGGCTACAGCCCATAGGGACGTGAATGCGTTGGACATGACTTAGCGACTAAACAGCAACAGGGAGTTAATCGCCCAGAGTCCTCCCAGGGCTCGGGTGCTGTCCAGGTGGATGGAGGTGAGGAGCAGCTGTACTCTTAGGGACCGGGTCAGAGCTGTGCTCTGACCCTTTGTCCTACCCTTGAGAGGTTTGTCACTGTGTGAAAGAAAGAAAGAAAGTGATGTCACTCAGTCGTGTCCGACTCTTTGTGATCCCTTGGACTGTAGCCCACCTGGCTCCTCTGTCCATGGAAGACAGTGACACTTTGTGAAACAATCTGTTGAACGAGTCCCTGCTGATGGACGTGAGCTGTTTCAATTTTTTGCATTACAAACAACAGTACAATGAGTCAATCATTTTAGGTACATCTTAAATAGATAGCAGTAGTAGAATGAAGTCTTAGGCTGTTAGGGTAACTAAACAGGACCCTAAGGGGCCTCCCCAGAACAGAACACCCCACCACAATGGCCCCCACCTGCCTTTCATCTGTAGAAAAACTTTATTCAAAGCATAAATTTAGTCTGAGAAGTGAGAAAATGAAGAAGAAATGAAAACAGTCAAGCAAGACAAAATAATAAGTTTAGCCATTAAGCAAAGTCTTTAGTTTGGAATAAACCTTTAGTTCCTCCTTGAGGGCTACAGAGAATACTTTGAGCCATGTCCTTTGAGCTGTTTTGTAGATTCTGAACCTCCTTCCAGGTAGAAGAATTTAACTGTGTGCTGCCCACAAGCATGTAGACCCAAGACAGCTTGGTTAATGATGGTTAATGATGTTGACTCCTGATTACCTCAACACCAACCAGTTCTAAGAACTTCCATGAGCTGATTATACTCCCCACAACCCTCCTCCCTCACCCTGTCTTTAGAATCTTTTCCCTGAAAGCCTCTGGGGAGTTTAGGCCTTTTGAGCACTAGCTGCCTGGACAGCTTGCTTGGTGCCTGCAATAAACTCTGCACTGCACTTTCCTTCACCACAGCCCAGTGTCAGGAAATTGCCTTTATTCAGTTCAGTCGCTCAGTCACGTCCAACTCTTTGCGACTCCATGAATCGCAGCACGCCAGGCCTCCCTGTCCATCACCAACTCCCGGAGTTCACTCAGACTCACACCCATCGAGTCAGTGATGCCATCCAGCCATCTCATCCTCTGTCATTCCCTTCTCCTCCTGCCCCCAGTCCCTCCCTGCATCAGAGTCTTTTCCAATGAGTCAACTCTTCGCATGAGGTGGCCAAAGTATTGGAGTTTCAGCTTTAGCATCATTCCTTCCAAAGAAATCCCAGGGCTGATCTCCTTCAGAATGGACTGGTTGGATCTCCTTGCAGTCCAAGGGACTCTCAAGAGTCTTCTCCAACACCACAGTTCAAAAGCATCAATTCTTCGGTGCTCAGCCTTCTTCACAGTCCAACTCTCACATCCATACATGACCACTGACTTTATTGCATGCAGGCAAAAAGCATCCTGGCATGAGAGCATCTCAAGTTAATGTATTCGATAGCTTTCTTAATTTTTGCACTTTATAGAAATAGGGTCAAACACATTCTTTCAAAATTCTGTGATTCTTTCCCAATTTTTGCTCAAAATGGCGTTTTTAAGATTTATGTGATTAGTAAGTGAGTAGCCCATATTTTGAAGGCAAGCAGTCTGCTTTTGAGGGTTATTTGCACTGTTGCCAGTGTTCTATGTTTTGCAGGATGAGGTATGACTAATCCCCGGCTCCTAGATATCCATGGACAAGTCTCCTCTACGACTTACCCCTAACCGTAGATCTGCCCTGTCATCCGGTCATTAGATGCTGTCAGCTCCCTTGCTGGGCTCTCCCAGAGTGGTTGTGCCAGATCAGACTCCCACACTTGGAAAATTCCCATGGCTCCACATTCTTATCTTGGCTTTCATGTGCATTTGAGATTAAGCAACATTTCCTTTCTTTGTAATTTGAGATTCCTTGTTTACAGACACCTCTCTGTGCCTTTTGCTCATTTTTCCACTGGACTGCTTGTATTTTCCATGTCAGGTTGGAGTTCTTTCATGCTTTGAATACTAACTCTTTGTTGGTTACAATTGCTACGAATACTGTGTGTGACTTGTCTTTGCTCTCACGATGTCTTCTGATAGCGGTTCTTAATGCAACATGATCTAATGGATCAATTTTTCCCATCTGGTGGATTTTTTTGTTTTGTTTCCTGCTTGAGAAGTCTTCCTAGCCTAGGTCTCAATCCCTAATTTACATGGGAACAGACAGTGGTTCAGATGTTGGGTAATCTCATGCCCAGGTTCCAACCCAGTTTGCTTCTCCTGGGGATTTACCCACACAGGTCATCTCCCAAGGCCACTGTGAGTCCAAAGACACCCGGGCTCTGATGCTGCCTGGGACTCCCAGGTCCAGTCTACTACCCAGCCTCAGGCACTATCACCAGCTCCTTCTTCAGGTCAAGAATTTTATTCCTCCCCCTAGTGCTGTCCCCATAGCAGGACTGGCTGGAATGCTTGTGTGTGATGTGTCCACAGGGTATTGGGGCTCCAGGGTGCATCTATGAAGCCTCCCAGGGCAGANTGACCTGCCTCTTGAGAAACCTGTATGCAGGTCAGGAAGCAACAGTTGGAACTGGACATGGAACAACAGGCTGGTTCCAAACAGGAAAAGGAGGAAATCAACCGTGAATGCTCACTGAAAGGACTGATGCTGAAGTTGAAACTCCAGTATTTTGGTAACTTGACGCTAACAGTTGACTCATTGGAAAAGTCTCTGATGCTGGGAAAGACTAAGGGCAGAAGGAGAAGAGGGCATCAGAAGAGAAGATGGCTGGATGACATCACCAGTGCAATGGACATGAACTTGGGCAAACTTCAGGAGATGAGGAGGGATAGAGGGGCCTGGCCTGCTGCCGTCCATGGGGTCACAAAGAGTCGGACACGACTGGGCAACGGAACAGCAACAACATATCCTTTAATACATTCTTTTCTGCTTAAACTACACACAGTTCATTTCTGTTGCACACAAGAAAGAACCCTGACATACAGAAACATGCTCCCTCACCCACATCTAGGGAAGGAAAGGCCATTTTCAGAAATTCTCTCAAAATAGCAAAGACCTTTCCTTCTCTGAGACCTCTGACAAACCTCTATATCTTAGCAGCCAGAATTAGGTCAATTTTTTTTTTCTGAATTACTGGAGCTTGAGGATGGGATTGCAGTAATGAGCTAAGGCCTGAGCCACATCCTTATCCATGAAGGCCTAAGACAAAGGACAAAAGAAAAAAAAGGACATAGAGAAAAGTGAGGATACCCAGGTGAGGACTAGGATACTTAGAGAAGGGGAATGGGTGAAGATATATGAGAAGCAGGATAACCTCAGGGTCCACCAGATTACAGTGGTCTCTCAGTATCCATGGAGAATTGGTTCCAGGACCCCCATGTATATCAAAATCCAGAGATGCTCGAGTACCTCATCTAAAATGGTGTAGGTTTACATATATCCTATGCACATCCTCCCATATATTTCATTTTTAAAAGTATTTATTTAATAATTATTATTTTAAAAATTTAAAATGTATTTGTTTGGCATCAGGTCTTGGTTGCAGCATGTGGGGTCTTCTTTGGGGCATGCAGGATCTTTTCAGTTTTGGGATGCGAACTCTTAGTTAATGGCATGCGGACTCTTAATTCCTTGCCAGGAATCAAACCTGGATGCTCTGCACTGGAGCACAGTCTTAGCCACTGGGCCACTAGCGAAGTCCCCTACCATATACTTTAAATCATCTCTGGATTACTTACAATACCTAATACAATGTAAACACTATGTAAACAGTGGCCATTGTGGTAAATCCCAATTTTGTTTTTTTGGAACTTTCTGGAAAAATTTTTCCAAATATTTTCGATCTACTATTGGTTGAATCCATAGATGAGGAACGCATGGATACAGAGGACTGACTGCATGCCCACACGCTTTTCAAGAGTGACTCTTCCCCTGGGTACAACCGACGCTTTGGGCAGGACACCTCTTTGTTGCGTGGGGCTGTCTTGTGTGTTGGAGGTAACATCGCTGGCCTCCACCCACTATCCAAGAGTTGCACTCCCCTACCCTGAAAGTTGTGACAACCAAAAGTGTCCAGACATTGCTAAACGTCTCCTCCTGGGGGCAAAATTACCCTAAGTTGAGAACCACAGGGCTAGCAGAAGACCCTGGGAGGGAGTGTGGTGGGTGAGGGCAGGGTGAGGAACTTGGACTACTTAGATCCTACAAAGTACAAGGTAGGGGAATTAACTCCAGGTTACTCCGTGTTGTAGATGAGATTCTTTTTGTTTCTATGAAAGGTGCTACAGGGGACTGTTGAATCACCATCTCCAAAAGGCAAATATTACTTTTTAAAGAGAATACAGCCTAACCACAAAGTGGAAAATATATACTTTTTCATCTGCCCTATAATTTTCAAGGCCACATCTCTTAAAATGAGGTTACATTACATAGTATCACATATTACTCAGAGCGGATTTAACCCACCTACCTTGCTTCCAAACGTATCTTTTTTGCATCATCGCTGAGTGATATTCCTTTTAATTCTCTTAACTACTCAAGCATTTGACCAAAAGATTGAAATTTATTAGTTCGATACATAGATATTTTGGGCTACCTGATACATAGGTATTAAAAAGCTATATTGTCGTTTTAGGTACTTTTTTTCTGGACAATTTTATTCTTCAGCATTATGAAAGGATAAATAGAAATAGACAAAGATACACCAGCCACATGAAGCCATTTGGCTTCAATTGTCTGATATCAAGATAAGAACTTCTATATTCTTATTGTTTTCATGTGGCTGGTGTATCTTTGTCTATTTCTATTTATCCTTTCTGAACTACTTTGTTTTAGGTGTAGCTTGTATGTGGCATGTTGGTGTATCAGTTAGTTTTTGCTGCACAACCAACTGGCGAAACTTGGTGGCTTAAAACAAGAGTCATTTGTTTAGCTCATGGTTCTGTGGGTTGGGCATTTGCTGTCTAGGCTGGCTCAGCAAAACTGATGGGCTTGGTCACATAACCGGGGGTTGGCTGGTGGGCAAATGATCTAAAATACCCTAATTCACCAGGTGGCACTAATTGTAAAGAACCCAACTGCCAATGCAGGAGACGTAAGAAATGGGTAAGATCCCTGGGTGGGAAAGATCCCCTGGAGGCAGAAGGGCAACCTACTTCGGTACTCTTGCCTGGAGGATCTGGGTCGGGAAGATCCCCTGGAGGAGAAAACGGTAACTCACTTCAGTATTCTTGCCTGGAGAATTCCACGGATAGAGGAGTTTTGCAGGTTACAGTCCATGGGGTAGCAGAGTCAGCCACAACTGAAGTGACTTAGCACACCACACGTGATGATTAGCACACCACTGGTGAGGGCTAGGGGGATGACTGGGCCAATCTTTCATAATCCAGCAGGTTAGCCTACACACAGGGAGGACACGTTTCTAGTGCAGTCAGAAAGGACAAGGTCCGAGGGCTGAAGTGTCTGTTTGCGTCACAATTACTAATGCTCTATTGGCCGAAGCAATTTACATCAACAACCCAGACTTAAGGATAGAGAAGTGAAGTGAAAGTCGCTCAGTCGTTTCTGACTCTTTGTGACCCCATGGACTATACAGTCCACGGAACTCTCCAGGCCAGAATACTGGAGGGGGTAGCCTTTTCCTCCTCCAGAAGGATGGAGAAACAGACTCCTGTTCTTGATGAGATGATCTATAACATCACGCTGCAAAGTCATAGTCAAAGGGAGAAGTTGTAGCCAGTTTTTACAATCTATCACATTTGGGTTTTCCTTTTGATTCAATCTAAATTTTTTTTCTTTCAATGTTGCTTTAAACCCAATTACATTTATTACATGACTGTTAGGTTTGATCTCAATTTGCCATATCATTCTGTGCTATATTTATTCTGTTGTTATTTTTATTATGTTTCTGCCTGTGTGGTTGATTTGTTCTTTTATTTTTTGGTTTTAGGAAAAAAAAAAATTTTTTTGGTCATGCCATGGGGCTTGTGGGATCTTAGTTCCCTGACCAGGGATCGAACTCATATCCCCTGAAGTGGAAGTGATGAGTCTTTACCTCCAGACTGCCAGGGGAGTTCCCTCCATCCTTAACATTATTGATTTCAGCAAGTCTACTTGAACATTTCTACTCCATGCCTCCTTCCCTCTAAGTCACCTCCTGTGACCCCCTGCAACACTTTAAAAGTTTACCCTGAGAGTGTTGGATAAGGAAGTGAGGACACCTCCTTTACCTTCTGTCCTTCACTTTCTTAGACTCCTCCTCTCAGCGACAAAAAGGGCTTCCTCTTTCTTGCATTGCATGGATTTTCCTTACATCAAATCCTTGTCCTGTTGACTCTCTCATTTACTATTAAAACTCTTTCTTACAGTCTTCTGGGCTTGGCTTTATAAGCTTTTCTCCTCCACAAGGCTTCCACTTCTTCCAAAAACCACAAGCACTTACTTTCAGGCTATTGTTTCAACATGGACGTGAAAGACTCTATTTTGAAACTTAAAGCTTTTTTCAGCAGGATTCTGTCTATCCAAAGAGGATGATTTCCATTAGTTCAGCAGTGAGGGTAATGATGGGCCAGACCAGAACCAGGGATTATCAGGCAGGAAAAATTTATTGATTTAATATTCCCCAAAATGTTACACTGTGGATACACTGTGAGAAATTGTATGGAGTTTCATTACACAGAGGGCTTCCCAGGTGGCACTAGTGGTAAAGAACCTACCTGCCAATGCAGGCAACATTAGAGACAACGGGCTCTATCCCTGGGTTGGGAAGATCCCCTGGAGGAGGGCACGGCAACCCACTCCAGTATTCTTGCCTGGAGAATCCATGGACAGAGGAGCCTGGTGGGCTACAGACCAGTAGGTTGCCAAGAGTTGGACATGACTGAAGTGACCACAGATGGAAAATCAATGTTATCATAAGTGAGTTTGGAAGCAGTNCCCTGGAGGAGGGCACGGCAACCCACTCCAGTATTCTTGCCTGGAGAATCCATGGACAGAGGAGCCTGGTGGGCTACAGACCAGTAGGTTGCCAAGAGTTGGACATGACTGAAGTGACCACAGATGGAAAATCAATGTTATCATAAGTGAGTTTGGAAGCAGTGAAACATCTTTGGAAAGTGTCACTAGGGCTCCCTAGTTTTCTGGGCCTCATGGGCCCTCCTGGTGTGATGGAGTCATGTGAGGCGTTCTAGCCAATGAAAGGTAATGGAAGTGAAAGGGCTGAGGCAGTGGACAGCTGCTGATGTGACAAGTCCCCTCTGCCCCTTTGAAATGAGCTTCATGATGAGATGGATGAACTGCAGGATAAAACTAGTCTCAACTATAGAGACACTGCTTAGAGGACAGCTATCTACCCTGGAGAGTTGCTGGTCCCACAGGAGACTCCGCATGAGCAAGGAACAAATGTTTATTATGTTAAGATGCTGAGATTTTTGAAATCGTTTATTATCAGACCATGAACTGGCCTATGCTTATATACCCTCCTTCTTTGGCCACTGGCCTAATGCATAATGAGGGTACAGGCTATTAAGGCGAAAGTGTGTGTGTGTGTGTATGTTTAATATGGGCCATATTAAAATATTGTTTCTGTTTTATGTTCTGGTTCTTTGGCCAACAGGCATGTGAGAAATCTTAGTTCACAGATCAGGGATCAAACTTGCACCCCTTGCATTGGAAGATGAAGTCCCAACCACCGAAGTGAAGTCCATGGAAAGTGTGTTATTTTGATAGTTGACTTTTTCTTTTCATTTTTTTTTTGCAAGCAGTGAAACTCATTCAAAAATATTCACTGAGTTGCCTACCAAGTGCTAAGAGCTGGAGATTAATAGTACACAAACAAACACAAAATTTTGTTGCCCTTAAAGGGCTTATATAATAGAAAAAAATCAAGTAACAAAATACTTGCTATGAGATAAGTGTTATGAAGTGAATAAACAATGGCTGAGTTGGACCTTAACAAGGGATGGGGGTTCTAATTTAGATGGTGTGCTGGAGAGGAGGCATTTCTTCCAGCATATGAAGAAAGGGGTCAAGTATTCCAGGTCACATGAGGAAAAAAAGATCTTAGAGTTTGAGGAACTAAGACCAATGTGACTAGACAGGAATAAATGAGGAACAAGCAGCAAACATAAAGTTGGAGAGAGATATGGAGAGAGATGTGGTTCTATCAGATAAGATCACCTTAATCTTCCTGGGATCAATGCCAGACAACCACACCAGTGTTCATTTCCTTTTTCCCTCCATCTGCCTCAACAAAGGACACATCCCTCATCTTTCTGACAGTTAGTCCCTCTTCTTAGACCCTCCCTGCTCTGGTCACACTTTCTGCTCCCCTTCTCATGCTGCTCTGGTCACACTTTCTGCTCCCCTTCTCATGCACTTGGCTCCTTTGACCATCCTCAGCTCCTCTGAATCTTCATCCTCTCCCCAGTGCATCAGTCCTGTCGGCCAGTGTACAAAATACTCTATTTCTGTCTTAAGAAAAACATAATCTGGTATTATATTTCCTGACAGCTTCTGTTTTGATTTGTGTTCCTTCCTGGGCTTGCCTGGTGGCTCAGACAGTAAGGAATCTGCCTGCAATGCAGGAGGCCCGGGTTCAGTCCCTGGGTTGGGGAGATCCCCTGGAGGAGGGCATAGCAACCCACTCCAGTATTCTTGGCTGGAGAATTCCCATGAACTGAGGAGCATATTGAGCTACAGTTCATGGGGTCTGAAAGAGTCGGACGCGACTGAGTGACGAAGCACAGCCCAGCACAGCTTCTGATCTATTTCAATTTCTTTGTGTTCCTTTCTAGTCCCAGAGGTTTACAATTAATTTGTATGCTCACTATTGATTCCCAAATAAGATGTCTTCTTGGAATTCGAATCTCATATACCCAATTGTCAGTTTAGGGACTCCACTTGAAGGCTTGGTATAAACACTTTCCATCTTCTGAGCCCATCAGTGGATTATCCATCAGTTTTTTGTTTTTCTTTTTGGTCACGTCATGGGGCTTCTGGGATCTTCCTTCCCTGACCAGGGAAAAAACCTGGGACTTAGGCAGTGAGAGTGGAGTCCTAACCACAGGGCTGCCAAGAAATTTCTCATTTGTTTTATGTTTTTTAATATATCAGGCAATGATCCCACTGACAGCTCAGAGGTTCAGGCCCCAAATCTGGGAGCCTGGCCCACTACTGCTAATGGTAGTTTTCATGATCTCGTGCCTGAATCTCTGAAACGGTCTTATGATTTGGCTCCCTGCTTCTACCGAGCCTTCCTCTAATGCATTCTCTACATGGCTATTTTATTTATTTTAACCTGGAACATTTTAACTATAATAAATTTTAAAAAATTAAAGAAATTGTGGCCAAACAAACTTCTATAACAAAAGCAGTATATATGCTGTAAAACTTACACAAAAAGGGGACTTCCCCGGTGGTACAGTGACTGGAAGGAAAATTTCCTTGGAAGCAAAGTTATGACCAACCTAGACAGCATATTAAAAAGCAGAGACATNTATAATAAATTTTAAAAAATTAAAGAAATTGTGGCCAAACAAACTTCTATAACAAAAGCAGTATATATGCTGTAAAACTTACACAAAAAGGGGACTTCCCCGGTGGTACAGTGACTGGAAGGAAAATTTCCTTGGAAGCAAAGTTATGACCAACCTAGACAGCATATTAAAAAGCAGAGACATTACTTTGCTAACAAAGGTCCATCTAGTCAAGGCTATGGTTTTTCCAGTAGTCATGTATGGATGTGAGAGGTGGACTATAAAGAAAGATGAGCACCGAAAAATTGATGCTTTTGAACTGTGGTGTTGGAGAAGACTCTTGAGAGTCCCTTGGACTGCAAGGAGATCCAACCAGTCAATCCTAAAGGAGACCAGTCCTGGGTGTTCATTGGAAGAACTGATGCTGAAGCTGAAACTCCAATACTTTGGCCACTTCATGAGAAGAACTGACTCACTGGAAAAGACTGACACTGGGAAAGATTGAGGGCAGGAGGAGAAGGGGATGACAGAGGATGAGGTGGTTGGCTGGCATCACCGACTCAATGGACAACACTAGTTTTGGCAACACTAACAACTTACATAAAACCCTTCTAGATCTTTTTTCATACTACATAAATATACATATGTGCATTTTGTAATCAAAATGAGATAGTGTAACATACGTATTGTTTTGTGACCCGCCCTTTTCAGTTAACGAACTCCACCTTTCCACGGCACTGTTTCCAGCTCATATTCAGTCCATCTATATTCACATTTCTTCAGTTGTCCTGAAATTTCATAGGTAGTCTGTTCAAATCAGGATTCAATCTGGACTCCATGTCCCTCATATTTCTTTTTATAGAGCAGGGGCTTTTTCCCCTCAACTCTAAATTTTTAAAGAGATGGGACCAGTTTTTCTGCACAATGTTCCACCTTCTGGATTTGCTTGGTTACTTTGTATGGTATCATTTAGTTTGTTCTTTTATCCTCTGCATTTCTCATAAATTGTGTTAGATGCACAGAACTGACAGTCAACTTAAACAAGTTTTTGACTGGACTAGATCACAGATGATGATATTGTACGCTTCATAGGACACCCCACGAGGCTGATGGACAGGGGGGTCTTTTAAACATGAATGGTAATGGTATCACGTCACCATTGCTTAAATGTCATTTATAGCTTCCTACTTATTCTACATTACAACTCTTCAACTTGGTCTGAAAGATTTGGTGCCTTACTCTTGCACTTTAACTTCCTCCAGTCTCTATTTGCTTTTTAAAATTGTTTCCACGCTGTTTCCACTCCCTGGACACAGGAAGCGGAAGTGCTTGCCTTCTAGGGCCTTTGCCCCTTGGTCCAGCAGACTCTCCCCAGCCACTGCTTTCTCCGTTTCTCTTCCTTTCTCCTAACGTCAAGCATCTTATCAAACTGTAGGCCCTTTAAAAATATATATACTTCATATAACTACTATTAACTTTTTTTGCCACTTAACTTGGCATCTTCCATCCAACCTGGGCCCCCTGCAGTGGAAGCATGCAGTCTTAACCACTGGACCACCAGGGAAGTCCCTCACACTGCAGGTCTTTTAAAGTTCACTTCCTCAGAAAAGCTGTCTCTATTTAATAATTGTAATTATTTAAACTAGCTTCGTTGGAGGGACCCTCATACCCTACATCCCAGTGAAAGTGAAGTCACTCAGTCGTGTCCGACTCTTTGTGACCCCATGGACTGTAGCGTACCAGGCTCCTCTGTCCATCGGATTTTCCAGGCAATAGTACTGGGGTGGATTGCCATTTCCTTCCCCAGGGGATCTTCCCAACCCCAACCCAGGTCTCCCGCATTGTAGACAGACGCTTTACCATCCGAGCCACCAGGGAAGTCCAAAGCACCCTCCTTTTTGTACCAAGATACTGTTTTCGCATTGGCAGGTGATTCTTTACCACTAGCGCCACCTGGGAAGACCCCCAAGATACTTTTTTGGTCCGCCTTAGTATCTGTGTCCATACCTGACAGTAAGCTGCACAAGTGCAAGGGNTTTTTTTTTCTGTAGAACTTTCCAGTTAGGATAGCAGGACATTTTTATAGCACTTTATAGTTAAAATTATTTCCCCCACCTTTTAATAATATTTCGTGTGTCTAATGTAGTCTCAGTTCACAGGAAAAACATAGCTATGTTAGGACGCAAGTAGGAGTCCCTCAGGTTAAACTGACCAACTGAAAAGGCAACGAATATTGCTTCCTTAGTTTTAGGCATTCCTGGAGAAGATTCTGCCTCCAAGATGTTTTCCTCTTAGAAGAGCTTTGTTCCTGTAATTCGGAGAGATGGCCACTGGCTCTCCTGTAATTACGGTGGTCTTAACAGTCAGGATCTTACACAAGAGTGCTTTTCTTCTGCGCCCTGGCAAAAGTCCACGGAAGCCTCTGATTGGATTGGCTTGTGCCCATGTGCAATGGTGGGAAATGGCTTAATCGCCCTCCTCTGAGTCACTCTGCTGGTTTAACTTCTCCGTGCAGCATGGATTAAAGTAGCATTATAATGGAGTCAGTTTTCCAGAAGGAGGGTACTGAATAGATTACGACCCCTTGGTGGTAAATTTTAAAAGATAAGACTTGGGTTTCGAAGATCATTAGCTTGATACTTAGTATAAGCTTTTTAAAAAGTTAACCTATGAATGCTTAGACATTCTTTATATTCACGTACTTAAGAATATTTCCAAAGCAATTCTTACCTAGACCTGAGTAGCGTTCAGAGTAGTTTTCACTAGTAGTATTTAAAACGGAGAAGGCAGTGGCACCCTACTCCAGTACTCTTGCCTAGAGAATCCCATGGGTGGAGGAGCCTGGTGGGCTGCAGTCCACCCACCACTCCAGTGTTCTTGCCTGGAGAAGCCCGGGGATGGCAGAGCCTGGTGGGCTGCCATCTCTGGGGTCGCACAGAGTCGGACACAACTGAAGCCACTTAGCAGCAGCAGTATTTAAAAAGCATGGGTCATGGTATAATGAAAACAAGAAGGCATTAGGTTTGGTCTCAACACTTAAGGAGCAGTGGAGTCTTAAGAGACTTGATAGACAAGAAAGGATAGTGGTAATGTGAGGTTTAAAACTTTTCATTTGTGCATTCTTTTAGTATTTTCCCAGGCATAAATGTGAGGACTGTTCCTAGGTTTTAGGGCCCTTGCAGAGATAGTTTGTTTGAAACTGTTAGTCGTCTCTGCATTATCCTCACGTTAGCACATTCTTGCTTTTCCAGTGGAGTTAGGGTAAGCTGACAGATATTAATACAGCGTATTACATTTTATAACGAGGTATGTACAAAAGTATCTTTGGTATGCATCCTGTTATCGGCGAGATTCATCCAGTTATGCAGAATATTTTGCTTTTAATAATTACATTTCGGTTATCGTATAAACAGGATTAATTTACATATTTTAACTTAATGAACTTTTTGAAAAAGATTTATGTTTTCCTAAAGAAATAGAAACTAGCTTGGTAAGTACTAGCACACAGCTCTACATATATAGGTCCAGTGATGGACTTGTCTTTTTGTTTTTAGATGAACTCTTAAAATTTCCTAAAATACATGTTTATGTGTTGTAATATTAAAAGTGAATGTTATCCTTTGTAAAGTGACTTTAAGTACAAATTGGTAGGAGTGCCTCAGTAAATACTGAATCTTACACTAGGTGATCAGATGGGATGGTTTTTTGGGCAGGGAAGCTCCAGATAACCAGCTTATACCAGTCTTTTGTGGTGGTTAATTTCTTTGTAGAGAAAGCGTACAGTCTCCTTCCGTGAAAAAGCCTGGTTGTCAGCTTTCTGAAATTTGATTGAACAAATGGAGGGTGAGCAGCATTCATGTGTGGAGTTTTCTGTGACAGCCTGTTTTAGTTTTGTATCATCTGTGTTGCCGTATGAGGGTTGAATTCAGCTGTATGTGGTAGATCTCAGATTATCAGTGAGTTAAATTATGATTTTAGTCTTGTGTAAAAAGTTGGTAGTTTAGATGGCTTAGGGATGGTATGGGCTTCCTGAGTAGCTCAGCAATGCAGGAGACCCCAGTTTGATTCCTGGCAGAGAGATCCCCTGGAGAAGGGATCGGCTACCCACTCCAGTGTTCTTGGGCTTCCCTGGTGGCTCAGACTGTATAGAATCCGCTTGCAATGCAGGAGATTTGGTTTCGATCCCTGGGTTGGGAAGATCCCGTGGAGAAGGGCATGGCAACCTACTCCAGTATTCTTGCCTGGAGAAGCCCCAAGAACAGAAGAGTTTGGCAGGCTACAGTCCATGGGCTCACGAAGAGTCAGACATGACTGAATGACTAAGTACAACACAGCCATCAGGCTTAGGCTTCTTTCAGGTATCCACTCTGTAAAAGCGAGAGTCCTCGTTCCCAGGGTCCAGATAGCAGTTATATCCAAGTTTTAGACAAGAGAATGGAGAGAGGGAGGGGGGAGGCAGAAGGCTCAGCCTTTAGGATGTTACCTGAAAACTGCCCCACAACACCCTGCTTGTGTGTTACTAGCCATGATGTGTGTCCACATCTCAGAAGGGTAGGAGAGGTAAAGGAATTTTTATTAAGGGCATGCATATACCCAGCTAAAATGTGTGATTTTCTTAGGAAGCAAGGAGAGGTAATGATGTAGACGATGAGCACCATCAGTAGGCTCTCTGGTGGCGTAGCCAGTAAAGAATCTGCCTGCAGCATGGGAGACCTGGGTTCAGTCTGTGGGTCAGGAAGATCCCCTGGAGAAGGGAATGGCAACCCACTCCAGTATTCTTGCCTGGAGAATCCTGTGGACAGAGAACCTGAGAGAACACGTCTGAGAAGCTCACACTTTGGCTTCACTTTCAATAGGCTCTCAGTTCCGTTTGTCCCCACTTGGCTGTGCTTGCTGTCCTGANAGATCCCCTGGAGAAGGGAATGGCAACCCACTCCAGTATTCTTGCCTGGAGAATCCTGTGGACAGAGAACCTGAGAGAACACGTCTGAGAAGCTCACACTTTGGCTTCACTTTCAATAGGCTCTCAGTTCCGTTTGTCCCCACTTGGCTGTGCTTGCTGTCCTGAACATTTTCCTGAGAGTGAGCTATCGTCGTAGTGGAGGGTCTGGGAGCCTCAAGATTTCTTCCAAATATCTTCAAATGACCAGGAATGGAACCCACATCCCCTGCAGTGGAGGCAAAGTCTTAACCACTGGGCCACCAGGGAAGTCCCCTCAAGTTTCCTGTCTGGGTTCTTTGCACAGTTTGCTTGCTTTCTCTCCAGGCAATTAGATTTTTCAGCTTTGTCTGCTTTATTTATTCACTTTTCTTTGACCTTTTAGAAAATTTCATTGGAACTTCTTGTATGCTGTTGTGTCCTTTCCCATTCTTTTTGTCCTAGTGCAGTTACATCTTTTTAGTTTTTATTCCCTTTCCAGTGGAAGTTTGAGAGAGGGAGCAGAGAAGGTTGTTTATTCAGATCTCTTTGTTTAGCCAATAGGGTATTTGCATTTTCAGCTTTCTTCTGTGTTTATATCTCCTTGGCAAGTACTTTTTTTCCCCTCCACATCCTCAGGAATACTCACTGATTAGTAATTTAAATAAGTTGGTTTTTGCTGAATTGATGGATGCGAGATGGTACCCAGTTTTAGGTTGCATTGCCTTGATATCTCTGAGATCCAGCATTTTCTGTTTGCTGGCTGGCTACT
Organism: Neotragus moschatus; assembly: GCA_006410615.1. Taxonomy (NCBI): domain Eukaryota; kingdom Metazoa; phylum Chordata; class Mammalia; order Artiodactyla; family Bovidae; genus Neotragus; species Neotragus moschatus. The sequence goes on from SJYA01002682.1 coordinate 316,489, forward strand.
TTTCTTTTTCTGTAATTTGCATGTCCTTTTTTTGGCCCGTTTTCTACATTGTGTTTTCCTTACTGATTTTTAAGAGTTCTGTACATTCTCTGGCAGTTTATCCTTTTTCTATTATTGATAGTACAGATATCATCTTTAAATCAGTGTTTTGCCTCTTGTTTATGATATCTTCTGTCACACAAAAGTCCTCGCAATTTTTTTTTTTGGTCTTGCCTCCTGTCATGTGGGCTCTTAGTTCCCCAAAAGGGGATCAACCCTCACCCACTGCAGTGGAAGCTCAGAGTTTTAACGAGTAATGAAATCCTGAAAAGTGTTTTATTCTCCTCAAAACCTGTGGTTATAAAATTTTTCTTATTTCTGATGTTGCATATGATTACCCCACCCCCCAGTCAGATCTCTTGAAAGTTCAGAGCCATCTTTTTTTAAAACCAAGTCTGCTTAATTTTTGGTTTCCTGCTGTCAGTCACCTGTTTCTTTTTCCTCTTTTTGTATAGAATGATTAGCTTCTCATCTTTTTTTGTTTTTCTAATACATCTATTTTAGGACTGTATGTTTTTTCTGAATCTGCTTTCAGTTGCATCCAACTGGTTTTGGTATGTAGTATTCTTGTTGACATTTTACACATAATTTGTAATTTTAGTTTTCCTTAATGCTAGTCTTTTATATAGATTTTGTAAAATTTCTAAATTTGTGTGTCACTTTTTTGTGGGTTAATATGTAGTTTGCTGCATTTTGGTACTGTCTTTTTCTTTGTAAAATAAAGTTGATGGAACTAGTTTCATAATTTCTGGAAATTTTCCCAAGCACTAGTGTTTTATAAATCAAGAAAGAAAATATTGCTGTTCCATTTTACTTCTCAGCTGTTGCTAACATTCTGATTGGTGGTGAAGATATTGAGATAATATTAGCCCTAACGACATTGCTACAATTTGTTAATCAAATTGAGGAGGGTGGGTATAAAGATAAATAATTAATACTTGACCTTTGATCTCAAGGAGTACCTGTAATTGCCAGACCTTAGTTTGGCTGAGTTAATTTTATTTATGCTACATAAATGAATAAACACAAATTTAACAGGAAGAGTTAAAATCTTTGTTTGAGAAATAAAATGGCTTGTCAGGACTGTCTTCATTATTTGTAATCCTGGAGGGAATTTGCTGCCATCCTCTACTGCAGCAGTGCTTCTGCGAGTGATTCTTCATGAGATAGATTGGGCAGAGAAGGAAGTGTGAAAATAAGGTGCCGGAGGCATCAATGACTCGAATTAATATCGGGCCCAGCCGTCTGGTCTTCTGTATCTGGTTGGTGGCTTGGAGTTGCCCAGCCCTCAGTACTGACTGGCACTGGATGGCTTACGTGAGTTTTTGTTGCAGTATCACTTTCCTAATGTGGATTGGTTGTTCTTGGTCTCCATACCATCCCCCTAAAAGGTTTTTTTTTAATTAGACTTTTTGGAGAAGACTCTTGAGAATCCCTTGGACTGCAAGGAGATCCAACCAGTCCACCATAAAGGAGATCAGTCCTGGGTGTTCATTGGAACAACTGATGTTGAAGCTGAAACTCCAATACTTTGGCCACCTGATGCAAAGAGGTGACTCATTTGAAAAGACCCTGATGCTGGGAAAGATTGAAGGCAGGAGGAGAAGGGAATAACAGATAAAATGGTTGGATGGCATCACTGATTCAACGGACATGCGTTTGAGTAAACTCCAGGAATTGGTGATGGACAGGGAGGCCTGGTGTGCTGCAGTCCATGGGGTTGCAAAGAGTCGGACATGACTGAGTGACTAAACTGAACTGAATGGAAATTTGTTTTATCTTTGGTATATTAAAAGAAATATATTCGTTTGCTATTTTTTTCCCATGAGATTTAAAAAGTTCTTAGATATTTGCTTTAGAGCCATTGAGTTTTTAAAGTACTAGAGAATATAAAAAACACTTGTGCATATTTGCAAAGTAAGAATCTGTAGCTTCTGTTTTTCCAACATGTGCTGTGTGTCTGAAACCATTCCCCTCAGGTTGGGACTAGAACCCATGTGCTTGCTGGGCCTTGAACCCAGCCAAAACCCACACTGCTTGGTTTCAGTGCCGAATGAAGTTGAGGTTCTTGGTGTCTCATCACAGAAAGAATACAGTGAGAGACAAAGTGATAGGTAGAAATGGATTTACTGGGATTCAGAGAGAAACACCCTTCACAGACAGAGTGTGGGCCATTGAAGAGAGCAAGTGCTGCAAAATGTGGCGTGGTTAGTTTTTATAGGCGGGGTAATCTCATAAATTAATGAGTAATTTCTTTGCCTAAAAGATGATGCTGTGAAAGTGCTGCACTCAACATGCCAGCAAATTTGGAAAACTCAGCAGTGGCCACAGGACTGGAAAAGGTCCGTTTTCATTCCAACCCCAAGGAAAGGCAATGCCAAAGAATGCTTAAATGAACACACATTTGCACTCATCTCACACACTAACAAAGTAACACAAAATTCTCCAAGTGAGGCTCTAACAGTATGTGAGCTAAGAACTTCCAGGTGTTCAAGTTGGATTTAGAAAAGGCAGAGAAACCAGAGATTAAATTGCTAACATCCGTTGGATCATAGAAGAAGCAAAGGAATTCCAAAGAAACACATACTTCTGCGTTATTGACTACACCAGAACCTTTAACTGTGTGGATCACAACAAACTGGAAAATTCTTCAAGAGATGGGAATACCAGACCACGTTATCTGCCTCCTGAGAAATCTGTATGCAGATCAAGAAGCAACAGTTAGAACTGGACATGGAACAACAGACTGGTTCCAAATCAGGAAAGGAGTACGTCAAGGCTGTATACTTTCACGCTGCTTATATAACTTATATGCAGAGTACATCATGAAAAATACTGGACTGAATGAAGCACAAGCTGGAATCAAGATTGCTGGGAGAAATCAGTAACCTCAGATATGCAGATGACACTACCCTTACGGCAGAAAGTGAAGAAAAACTTAAGAGACTCTTGATGAAAGTGAAAGGGTAGAGTGAAAAACTTGGCTTGAAACTCAACATTCAGAAAACTAGGATCATGGCATCTGGTCCCATCACTTCATGGCAAATAGAAACAATGGAAACATTTCATTTTTTGGGGCTCCCAAATCACTGCAGATGGTGACTGCAGCCATGAAATTAAAAGACACTTGCACCTTGGAAGAAGAGTTATGACCAGCCTTCATGGCACCCTACTCTAGCACTCTTGCCTGGAAAATCACATGGATGGAAGAGCCTGGTGGGCGGCAGTTCACAGGGTCGCGAAGAGTCGGGCATGACTGAGCGAATTCACTTTCCCTTTTCATTTTCATGCATTGGAGAAGGAAATGGCAACCCACAGTAGTGTTCTTGCCTGGAGAATCCCAGGGGGCACCGTGGTGGGCTGCCCTCTATGGGGTCGCACAGAGTTGGACACGACTGAAGCAACTTAGCAGTAGCAGCAGCAGACAGCATATTATAAAGCAGAGACATTACTTTGCCAGCAAAGGTCCATCTAGTCAAAGCTCTGGTTTTTCCAGTAGTCATGCATGAATGTCAGAGTTGGACTATAAAGAAAGCTGAGCACTGAAGAATTGATGCTTTTGAACTGTGGTGTTGGAGAAGACTTACGAGTCCCTTGGACTGCAAGGATATCCAACCAGTCCACCCTAACGGAAATCAGTCCTGAATATTCATTTGAAGGAATGATGTTGAAGCTGAAAACTCCAATAGTTTGGCCACCTGATGTGAAGAACTGACTCATTTGAATAGACCCTGATGTTGGAGAAGATTGAAAGCTGGAGGGGAAGGGGACAACAGAGGATGAGATGGTTGGATGGCATCACCGAGTCAATGGACATGAGTTTGAGTAAACTCCGGGCTTTGGTGATGGACAGGGAAGCCTGGTGTGCTGCAGCCCATGAGGTCCCAAGGAGTCGGACACAACTGAGTGACTGAACTGAACCTGTNACAACAGAGGATGAGATGGTTGGATGGCATCACCGAGTCAATGGACATGAGTTTGAGTAAACTCCGGGCTTTGGTGATGGACAGGGAAGCCTGGTGTGCTGCAGCCCATGAGGTCCCAAGGAGTCGGACACAACTGAGTGACTGAACTGAACCTGTGGTTAGCAATGTCTTCTTTCTTTTGAAGAGAGTTAATTTCTTTGTGGAGTTTACTTCATACTGTGAAATCAGGTATTAATGATTTCCGGTGACTACTTATGTTTCATTTTTTCATACTTATATTTCATGTCATATAAACTATCCTAAAATGAAAGTTGCTCAGTCATGTCCAGCTCTTTGTGACCCCATGCACTATACAGTCCATGGAATTCTCCACACCAGAATACTGAAGTGGGTAGATCTCCAGGGGATCTCCCCAACCCAGGGATCAAACCCAGGTCTGCTACATTACAGGCGAATTCTTTATCTGCTGAGCCACCAGGGAAGCCCTTCCTCCCTTGCCAGAGGGTCCAACCATCTCAACCTGGACAGCTGGCAGGAGATAAGGCAACTTTATGAGTCACCAATTCCTGGTTCATGTCAGAGTCATGTCACTCTTTGCAACACCATGGAGTCACCATGGAGTTCTCTAAACAAGAAAACTGGAGTGGATTGCCGTTTCCTTCTCCAGGGCATCTCCCCGACCCAGGGTTTGAACCTGGGTCTCCTGTATTGCATGCAAATTCTTTACCATCTCAACCACAAAGGAAGCCAGCCTATCCTAAGACACTTACTTTGAGAATTCTGTCACGTAGCTTTTAGGCATTTAAATGTAGGATATAAATGTACTGTTACCCACACAAGTCAAATTTTGAGACTTAACCCCAAAAGCTTTGGAGCAAATAGGATAGATATAAAGAAATTTGGTATGTTCTGTGTAGCCTTTCTTTTTTCCTTGATCCATTTGCAGAGCGAGTATTTTCATCTCCTCCTGCTGCTTCCAGTTTAGAGCAGAGGGCAGCAAATGAAGGCCTGCCCAGCTGCCTGCCTTTGTATGGTCTGGGCACTCTCTAGCGGGTTGGCACTGGGAGCCTTGGAGAGCTGGGTCGGGTGCTCCCCTATGCCCCGTCCTCCCTTTTATTTTCAGCGTCCTGCCCCCTGGCTAGTAGCCAGGCCTCACTGCTGCCCAGGACTTGCTTTGGTGTCACTACACATTGGTGTTCTGCTTGGCAGTGGCTTGGCAGTGAATGATGTAATCTCGAACTAGGAACTGGTGACTCAGCAAGTCGCCTTATCTCTTGCCAGCTGTCCAGGTTGAGATGACTGGACTCTCTGGCAAGGGAGGAAGGCGTGCCATAATTTGAATGTCACTGGGGCAGCGATCAAAACTGACTGCATTGACAACTACCCGCCTCTGTCTCCTGGGCTTCTCACTGCCTGACTGAATACTCTTCCTTCAAAGAACTTCAGCTGATGGTAGTTAGATACCTGTCCCTAGAGATCCCATCATCTGAGGTGGCCCAACCAGGTAGAAAGGGTGCAGGGCAGGGCAGATGTTTTCTCTTTTGTTATGTTCTAATAGGTACCTGCATATTAGCCTTGATTTTTGCCTTTATTCTGGCAAAGCCTAGGATGTGCTCAGTCATTTCCAACTCTTTGCAACCCTGTGGACTGTACCCCGTCATGCTCCTCTGTCTGTGGAATTCTCCAGGCAAGAATACCTGAGAGGGTTGCCATTTCCTCCTCCATGGGGTCTTCCCGACCCAGGGATCGAACCCCCGTCTCCTGTACTGGCAGGTAAATTCTTTACCACTGAGCCACCTGGGAAGCCCAAAGACCCAAGTGTGGGGATCCTGCTCTGTAGCCCTGTTGGCCCCCTTGCTGTGCTGGCTCGCCCTTAGGGGCTCTGTGGCCTCAGAGTCCCTGTACTCGCTTGTCTCTCTCTATGGACACGTTTTTTAGTAGTCCCTATTTTTCTCAAAACAGAGTCTCAGGTTTTACAAAGTTGCTTTTTGAAAACTTTGCATTTTGATGATTATTTTGTTTGGAGCTAGGAATGAAGCTTAGCAAATAAGATCAGTTCCTGCTCTCAGGGAGTTTAGAACCGATGAATACATAACTGACTGGTAAGTTGTGAAGGGAAAATTCCTGGCCCTAAGTGATTTGTCAGTGGAGGGGCATTTGGAAAAGGCATGCCACAGACTGGTGCTGTTGCTTCTGCCACCACCGTGCATCACCTGATGCATCAGTGTAGTAGCTTTCTGACTTCTCTGGACTTCTGCCCTTTGCACACCTGTGAGTCAGATTTCTGCAGAGCGTCTGGGGTGAATTGGAAAACAGATTCGCTCGTGTTACTCTTGTCCAAACCCTTTGGTGGTTCCTCCTCTTACGCAGTAGTAGAAGCCGCAAGTCTTAGAGATTGCTCTTGAGGCGTCATTACTTCCTTGATTTCACCTCCTGCTGTTTTCTCCTGTGCTTGCTCTCAGCCATATCCTCCTTATTGTGCAGAGGTATTTTCAGGCATATGTTTGTCTCAGGTTCCTGTTTGTCTCGGGTTCCTGGCGCTTGTTCTTCCCTTCACTGGTGATGCTTTTCCCCACTCCCATCACTTCCTTCATGCCCTTTGTATTATACATGACATTTAAATTTTTTTGTTGTTTTATGTAGTCCAATGACCATGTTATTAAAAAAAAAACTATAGCCTTCTCACGTCACCCCATACACATGACCTTACCCCCTCACCTCTTTATTTCTCCCATTGCATTTACCACTATCTACTATTGTGCATTTTTACTTAATTCTGTTTTGCCTCTAGCTCTAAAAGTAAGCTTTACAAGGGTGCAGATTTTTTAACATTTATATACTGCTGAATTCCTGTTGTAGAACTGTGTTTGGTGCGTAGCAGACTGTTGGCATGGGCTTCCCAGGCAGTAGTAAAGAACCCGCCCGCCAATACAGGTGTCGTAAGAGACTCGGGTTCAAGCCCTGGGTTGGGAAGATCCCCTGGAGGAGGGCATGGCAATCCACTCTGTATTCTTGCCTGGGAAATCCCACGGACAGAGGAGTCTGGCAGGTTAGAGCCCATAGGGTTGCAAAGAGTCGGACATGACTCAAGCGACTTAGCACGCATGCAAACCGTTAGTATGTCTTTGTTGAAAGAGTGAATGAATGAGGACAAGAGAAATGGGAAATTGTGATGGGAAAGTTTCCTGGTGAAGGGGAAGAAAATGGGTGAATGCCCTGAGCCAGGAGAGAGCACAGAATCTTAATGCCTGCAGTGTGTAGTGAATATTCTTAGTTGGGGCTGGAAAATTGGGTAATGAATGATGTCACAATATTTGGATGGAATTATAAGTATAGTGGGAATCCAAAAATACACTCCTACATAACCACAGTACAGCTTTCAAAGTCAGGAAGTGGACATTGATTAACTATTACCATTTAAGCTGTTGTACTCATTCATATTTTGCTGACTTTCTTATTAATGTTTACAGGTCCAGTATCTAATACCAGATCTTGCATTGCAATTAATTGCCTTTTTAGTCTCCTTCAATCTGGAACAGTTCATCAGTTTTTCGTTGTTTTTCGAGACGTTGGCATTTTTGAAGAGTAGGTACAGGCTGCTTACTTTGTAGAGTGTCCCTTAGTAGAAGGGCTTGCTTCTTATTTTCTTGGATTTTATGCACGGTGGGGCTGTTGTACAAACCCAAGTGATGCTGTGTTCTTTTTAATGCACCTTAAGAAAAGCATGAGGTTGATTTGTCCCATTGCTGGTAATGTTTGATGTTTATCACTTTGTTAAGATGGTGTCCGCCAATTGTTTTGAACTTAGAGTTAATAAGTTATACTAAGTAGTCACTATCTTGTGGGGAGGTCCTGTTTCCATCAAACTTATGTTTCAGCTTCTGTTAATGATTTTACCTGAATCAGATGTTATATTATGAAAGGGGCCACGCCGTGACTTGCTCACTTCACTGTTTCTTCGAGATTTCATTAGTTTGCACTGTATATTAGGGTCGAGTTTTCCCTGTTAACTTGTTTGTTTTGTTTACTTTAGAATGATCTATTTTCCTCAGTGGATTATGATTTGCTATTTATTTGAATTATTTTGCACTTGGCTAGTGGGAGCTGTTTTCAGCTAGTTCCTGTGTACTTTTGACTTTTCCTCCTCATGTTTTAAGTACTTCCTTAACTTTCTGGCATAGCTGGATGTTTAGGCTTGACTTGAATTTTCTCATTCTCAGCCGTGGGGTCCGTCGTTTCTCTAAGGAGCACTGGCTCTGTTTATTTATTAATTACTATTCATTTATTTATTGGCTGTGCCACACAGCTTATGGGATCTTAGTTCCCGGATCAGGGATGGGACCCGTGCCCCCTGTAGTTTAGTGTGGAGTCCTAACCACTGGCCCACCAGGGAAGTCCCAATTCTGGCTCTGTTTAATGCAGAGCATTATTTCTCTGGATTCTAGGTGTGCTTTTTGCTACTTAGTATTATTGTTGCTAGAACCTCTCAGTATATACATTTAGGAAGTACACACACACATTTATACCACTTTTTGTATCTATTACACTGTGTTAAAAATGAGTTCACACTGAACTGGAGCTAAATGAAGCTAAATGTCGCTGTCCACCATCCCATAATTGTAACTCTTTTCCAAGGCAGTTAGAAATCTGACTGCCATTATCTTCAGTGTATTTATTTAACTGTTCTGTTCTTCCTGTTTGTAACCAAACTTGTAGCCGTGGCAGCTATAAACTTGATCTCTGATTTGTCCTGTCTGCTCCCACCCCTCCTAAAAACTAGACTTCAGAGATAACAATTGGAATCAGCCCTGATGACTCGTGAGAGGGGATGGGCAGGGAGGTGATAAGGGGAGGAAGAAAGATTAGAGGCCAGTTAGAAGCTTGGCCTTGGACACCCCCTAACCCCCACCTTGCTAGCTCAAAGGTCAGTGTGATGAGCAGGGCTGCATCACATTTCACTGTCATTCTGGCTGCTATATGGAGAACAGGTGGAAGAGAATGAGAAAGAAGAGACTGGGTGACTGGCGGGGAACTTGTGGGTTAGTCTGCTTTTAGGGAAGAGGGGAGATGTTGGCACACTGTGTAGCATTGGTGGAAATGGATGGGAAGGCGCACTGAAGTCACGTTTGAAAGCTCTCAGTAACCTCAGACATGCAGATGACACCACCCTTATGGCAGAAAGTGAAGAGGAACTAAAGAGCCTCTATGAAAGTGAAAATGGAGAGGGAAAAAGTTGACTTACAGCTCAACATTCAGAAAACTAAGATCATGGCATCTGGTCCCAGCACTTCATGGGAAATAGATGGGGAAACAGTGGAAACAATGTCAGACTTTATTTTTTGGGCTCCCAAATCCCTGCAGATGGTGACTGCAGCCATGAAATTAAAAGACGCGTACTCCTTGGGAGGAAAGTTATTACCAACCTAGATAGCATATTCGAAAGCAGAGACGTTACTTTGCCAACAAAGGTCCATCTAGTCAAGGCTATGGTTTTTCCTGTGGTCATGTGTGGATGTGAGAGTTGTACTGTGAAGAAAGCTGAGCGCCGGAGAATTGATGCTTTTGAACTGTGGTGTTGGAGAAGACTCTTGAGAGTCCCTTGATCTGCAAGGAGATCCATCCAGTCCATTCTAAAGGAGATCAGTCCTGGGTATTTTTTGGAAGCACTGATGCTAAAGCTGAAACTCCAGTACTTTGGCCACCTCATGGGAAGAGTTGACTCATTGGAAAAGACTCTGATGCTGGGAGGGATTGGGGGCAGGAGGAGAAAGGGACGACAGAGGATGAGATGGCTGCATGGCATCACCGACTCGATGGGCATGAGTTTGAGTGAACTCCGGGAATTGGCTATGGACAGGGAGGCCTGGCGTGCTGCAATTCATGGGGTTGCAAAGAGTCGGACACGACTCAGTGACTGAACTGAACTAAAACCTGGGCAGTGGCAACCCACTCCAGTACTCTTGCCTGGAAAATCCCATGGACGGAGGAGCCTGGTAGGCTGCATTCCATGGGGTCGCGAAGAGTTGGACATGACTGAGTGGCTTCACTTTCACTTTTCACTTTCCTGCATTGGAGAAGGACATGGCAACCCTCTCCAGTGTTCTTGCCTGGCGAATCTCAGGGACGGGGGAGCCTAGTGGGCTCCCGTCTATGGGGTCACACAGAGTTGGAAACGACTGATTGAGTTAGCAGCAGCAGCAAACCTGCTTTTAATCAGTAGTTTACCAGAGGTGTTAATTTGGTCCAGTGGATGTAAACAATTACCTTGATAAGAAATAGTATTTTAAGAAATGCATTGGTTACCTAGGCAGTGGTTAGTTTGCTTTTAGACAATATTAGTTGACAAATATTTTTCATTGGTGCTGAGTTTTTTGTTGACAGTTTTTTCATTGCATGCATTTTAGCTACAGGTTTACACGTTAAAAGACTATGTTATTTTTAAAATGGCTGATTGAAATCTAATTTGTGGGCCACTCAAAGTAAGCATGCATAATTTTAAGTATACTCTTAAACCAGTTGTATTTATATAAATTTGTGTAATATTTAGGTTTGGTAATTTTAGGTTTTGACAGGTTTTTATATTGATTATTTGTTATCATTCCATTTTCTTCCTGATTTATGGAGATGTAATTGACACTTAGCTCTGTGTAAGTTTAAGGTATAGTACAGCATAAGGATTTGACGTAAGTCATGAACTGGTGAGTACTTTAAGTTTAGTGAATATCCATCATCTTATATAGATACAAAATTAAAGACATAGAAATCTTTTTCCTTGTGGTGGATTTACTCTCTTAACAACTTTCATATATAATATAGAGCACTGTTAATTGTGTGTATCACACTGTGTTTGACAGCCCTGGTAGCAATAGTTACCTGATGACTAGAGATTTGTACCTTTTGACCGCCTTCATCCAGTTCTTTCTCCCCTCAAGTCCCACCTCTGGTAAAATCGGATCTCTTTTTCTCTGTGTGTGTGTTTTTGAAGTAGAATTGCCCCACAACACTGTGTTAGTTTCTGTCACACAGCATAGTGATTCAGTATTTCTGTACATTTCAAAGTCATCCCAGTATGTTTAGATGCCATTCGGCACCATACAAAGATATTACATGACTATTGACCACATTCCCCACACTGTACATTCCATATCTGTGGCTGATTTATTTTCCATGAGACATTTGTACTCCTAATCTCTTATACAATAGGGAAAAGACAACTTCTAAAGTAAATGGTGTTGGGAAAACTGGACGACTACTCACACCATGAACAAAAATAAATTCAAAATGGATTAAAGACTTCTAGATGTAAGACCTGAAGCCATAAAACTTCTAGAAGGAAACAAAATACACTGTTTGATATGAGTCTTAGTAATATCTTTTTATGCCTCCTCAGTCAAGGGAAACAGAAGTAAAAGTAAACAGATTTGCTCTCTTTTTCAGATACTATGATCAGATCTGTTCCATTGAACCCAAATTTCCATTTTCTGAAAATCAGGTAAGTCATTAATTTTACTTTGTTTTAAAGTTACATGTGATAATGGTAAATCACCCATTTCCTCTTACCCATGGTATTTTATTAAAATAAATGGTGCCTCTTCACTATCTCTAGGTTTTTATAACACTTTTAAAATGAAAAACTTTTAAGCCCATCTGTTAGGAATCTGTGCTACTTTGAAGTGTCTCTTGGAAATTCTGTTCATGCCATTCCTCAGTCACTTCTGTGATCATATAGTGCATTGGATTGCATTTTTCTTCCTGTATTTTTTATTTGTAGGAAGTATGGACGAAGATAATCTGTGATGTCCTTTGCTTTGGATTTTACAGAATAAAGTAGGAACCTGTATGATTCAGGATGTATTTAATTTCAGTTTATGTGCTTTAAAAATTATTTGCCCAGGTTGCATTTGTATATAAACTTGCAAATACTGTTATGATTAGGTGTTACTCTGTAGGAATGTCAGTCTTTCTCTTAAAAGATAGATATTGAAAGTGCTGATGATTTCTTGCAGTTATATTTGGGAGGCTTGTTAAAAGTTTTTAATTGTTGTGACATTTCTGAATTTTAAAATAGTTTGTACAAAATGCTTTAAGCATAAAGTTTTTACAAGTCAAGTAATGTGGTGAGACTTGCTTTAAAATACCCTGGGAGAAAAAGTATGTGTGTGTTGGTGTTTGGATTGAAAAGTGTGGGTAGATGAGCAGGGAAGGGTAGAAGACTGATGTGTGTATGGGAGTTCCTGTGTTATTGTCTCTCCTTTCAGGTGTATTGAAAATTTTTCTCAGCCATAGTTGAAAAATTTTGTATTGGATTGCAATACATAATTTAAAAGAGGCTAAGTTCTTTTTAACCTTCACACTGTGGAATAGTTTAGAGTGAGATGAAGTTTTTAATTAAGTAACCTTTTTATTCATGTATAAAACACTCACAGAACAGTTAACAAATGGTGTATAGCCCGAGTCGTCACGAAGTGAATAAACACGTTTAGCCATCACCCAAATGAAGAAATAAAATTTTATGTCATCCTGGAAATTCTCTTCCTCAAGTGCCTGTTCTATTCAGGTCGTTGTGCATTTGTAAGGACGGGGAAGGCTGTGTTTCCTGGAGAAGATAGTGTGTGTGTGATTACTGCGGGAGAGCAACGTTGCAGATATCCTACTGCCTGGATTTTACTTCCAGAAAAGAACATTTCATGGTTCACAAAAAGGAAAAGGAGTTGGGTGGTTATAGAAGATAGTGTTTTAGACAGATTGAAGCTTTTGTCCTTTTCTTCACTGTGGACTTTTTTTTGAAAGAGACTTAATAGTTAATGAGATTCAGGAAGGTAACATGATTTTCTTTTTTCCCCCCTCTTTCTATCAAGATCTGCTTGACATTTACGTGGAAGGATGCTTTTGATAAAGGTTCACTTTTTGGAGGATCGGTAAAATTGGGTATGTAATCTTTAAATAAAAATGACAGGAGATTTGTTCTAACTATTTTGAGTTGTTTTAGTCTCCAAAATTGCTCTCCTAATGACTCTTTGTAAATAATGAAAATGTTTATGTTTCGTTTTCTTTTTAACTTCAACTTTTAATGAAGTTTCCAAATACTTGCAGAGAGCCTACGTCTAGCCAGGCACTGTGCTAGTTTTAAAACTGAACAAGATTAGTTGTATTCAGTCTGATTGGAAGATAACTGATCATTTTAAAGTATAGTGGGAAGTATACTAATCTCTGAAGAAACTTATGGGCATCCAGACAAAGAAGTAGTTAATTCTGCTCTTGAATGCACGTGATGTTTGAATGAATCCTTGAAAGATGAATTTGTTTTTTCCAGGTAGAAAATAATGTTACAGATAGAATATCATAACCAACAGTCAGAAGAGTGAAGGCTTTTTTTTATCTACAAGCTTATCATGTTAACCTTTCTGTGTGTTAATTTTCTCATCTCTGAAGTGGGATTATTAAATGAGTGAAATANCCATGAAATTAAAAGACGCGTACTCCTTGGGAGGAAAGTTATTACCAACCTAGATAGCATATTCGAAAGCAGAGACGTTACTTTGCCAACAAAGGTCCATCTAGTCAAGGCTATGGTTTTTCCTGTGGTCATGTGTGGATGTGAGAGTTGTACTGTGAAGAAAGCTGAGCGCCGGAGAATTGATGCTTTTGAACTGTGGTGTTGGAGAAGACTCTTGAGAGTCCCTTGATCTGCAAGGAGATCCATCCAGTCCATTCTAAAGGAGATCAGTCCTGGGTATTTTTTGGAAGCACTGATGCTAAAGCTGAAACTCCAGTACTTTGGCCACCTCATGGGAAGAGTTGACTCATTGGAAAAGACTCTGATGCTGGGAGGGATTGGGGGCAGGAGGAGAAAGGGACGACAGAGGATGAGATGGCTGCATGGCATCACCGACTCGATGGGCATGAGTTTGAGTGAACTCCGGGAATTGGCTATGGACAGGGAGGCCTGGCGTGCTGCAATTCATGGGGTTGCAAAGAGTCGGACACGACTCAGTGACTGAACTGAACTAAAACCTGGGCAGTGGCAACCCACTCCAGTACTCTTGCCTGGAAAATCCCATGGACGGAGGAGCCTGGTAGGCTGCATTCCATGGGGTCGCGAAGAGTTGGACATGACTGAGTGGCTTCACTTTCACTTTTCACTTTCCTGCATTGGAGAAGGACATGGCAACCCTCTCCAGTGTTCTTGCCTGGCGAATCTCAGGGACGGGGGAGCCTAGTGGGCTCCCGTCTATGGGGTCACACAGAGTTGGAAACGACTGATTGAGTTAGCAGCAGCAGCAAACCTGCTTTTAATCAGTAGTTTACCAGAGGTGTTAATTTGGTCCAGTGGATGTAAACAATTACCTTGATAAGAAATAGTATTTTAAGAAATGCATTGGTTACCTAGGCAGTGGTTAGTTTGCTTTTAGACAATATTAGTTGACAAATATTTTTCATTGGTGCTGAGTTTTTTGTTGACAGTTTTTTCATTGCATGCATTTTAGCTACAGGTTTACACGTTAAAAGACTATGTTATTTTTAAAATGGCTGATTGAAATCTAATTTGTGGGCCACTCAAAGTAAGCATGCATAATTTTAAGTATACTCTTAAACCAGTTGTATTTATATAAATTTGTGTAATATTTAGGTTTGGTAATTTTAGGTTTTGACAGGTTTTTATATTGATTATTTGTTATCATTCCATTTTCTTCCTGATTTATGGAGATGTAATTGACACTTAGCTCTGTGTAAGTTTAAGGTATAGTACAGCATAAGGATTTGACGTAAGTCATGAACTGGTGAGTACTTTAAGTTTAGTGAATATCCATCATCTTATATAGATACAAAATTAAAGACATAGAAATCTTTTTCCTTGTGGTGGATTTACTCTCTTAACAACTTTCATATATAATATAGAGCACTGTTAATTGTGTGTATCACACTGTGTTTGACAGCCCTGGTAGCAATAGTTACCTGATGACTAGAGATTTGTACCTTTTGACCGCCTTCATCCAGTTCTTTCTCCCCTCAAGTCCCACCTCTGGTAAAATCGGATCTCTTTTTCTCTGTGTGTGTGTTTTTGAAGTAGAATTGCCCCACAACACTGTGTTAGTTTCTGTCACACAGCATAGTGATTCAGTATTTCTGTACATTTCAAAGTCATCCCAGTATGTTTAGATGCCATTCGGCACCATACAAAGATATTACATGACTATTGACCACATTCCCCACACTGTACATTCCATATCTGTGGCTGATTTATTTTCCATGAGACATTTGTACTCCTAATCTCTTATACAATAGGGAAAAGACAACTTCTAAAGTAAATGGTGTTGGGAAAACTGGACGACTACTCACACCATGAACAAAAATAAATTCAAAATGGATTAAAGACTTCTAGATGTAAGACCTGAAGCCATAAAACTTCTAGAAGGAAACAAAATACACTGTTTGATATGAGTCTTAGTAATATCTTTTTATGCCTCCTCAGTCAAGGGAAACAGAAGTAAAAGTAAACAGATTTGCTCTCTTTTTCAGATACTATGATCAGATCTGTTCCATTGAACCCAAATTTCCATTTTCTGAAAATCAGGTAAGTCATTAATTTTACTTTGTTTTAAAGTTACATGTGATAATGGTAAATCACCCATTTCCTCTTACCCATGGTATTTTATTAAAATAAATGGTGCCTCTTCACTATCTCTAGGTTTTTATAACACTTTTAAAATGAAAAACTTTTAAGCCCATCTGTTAGGAATCTGTGCTACTTTGAAGTGTCTCTTGGAAATTCTGTTCATGCCATTCCTCAGTCACTTCTGTGATCATATAGTGCATTGGATTGCATTTTTCTTCCTGTATTTTTTATTTGTAGGAAGTATGGACGAAGATAATCTGTGATGTCCTTTGCTTTGGATTTTACAGAATAAAGTAGGAACCTGTATGATTCAGGATGTATTTAATTTCAGTTTATGTGCTTTAAAAATTATTTGCCCAGGTTGCATTTGTATATAAACTTGCAAATACTGTTATGATTAGGTGTTACTCTGTAGGAATGTCAGTCTTTCTCTTAAAAGATAGATATTGAAAGTGCTGATGATTTCTTGCAGTTATATTTGGGAGGCTTGTTAAAAGTTTTTAATTGTTGTGACATTTCTGAATTTTAAAATAGTTTGTACAAAATGCTTTAAGCATAAAGTTTTTACAAGTCAAGTAATGTGGTGAGACTTGCTTTAAAATACCCTGGGAGAAAAAGTATGTGTGTGTTGGTGTTTGGATTGAAAAGTGTGGGTAGATGAGCAGGGAAGGGTAGAAGACTGATGTGTGTATGGGAGTTCCTGTGTTATTGTCTCTCCTTTCAGGTGTATTGAAAATTTTTCTCAGCCATAGTTGAAAAATTTTGTATTGGATTGCAATACATAATTTAAAAGAGGCTAAGTTCTTTTTAACCTTCACACTGTGGAATAGTTTAGAGTGAGATGAAGTTTTTAATTAAGTAACCTTTTTATTCATGTATAAAACACTCACAGAACAGTTAACAAATGGTGTATAGCCCGAGTCGTCACGAAGTGAATAAACACGTTTAGCCATCACCCAAATGAAGAAATAAAATTTTATGTCATCCTGGAAATTCTCTTCCTCAAGTGCCTGTTCTATTCAGGTCGTTGTGCATTTGTAAGGACGGGGAAGGCTGTGTTTCCTGGAGAAGATAGTGTGTGTGTGATTACTGCGGGAGAGCAACGTTGCAGATATCCTACTGCCTGGATTTTACTTCCAGAAAAGAACATTTCATGGTTCACAAAAAGGAAAAGGAGTTGGGTGGTTATAGAAGATAGTGTTTTAGACAGATTGAAGCTTTTGTCCTTTTCTTCACTGTGGACTTTTTTTTGAAAGAGACTTAATAGTTAATGAGATTCAGGAAGGTAACATGATTTTCTTTTTTCCCCCCTCTTTCTATCAAGATCTGCTTGACATTTACGTGGAAGGATGCTTTTGATAAAGGTTCACTTTTTGGAGGATCGGTAAAATTGGGTATGTAATCTTTAAATAAAAATGACAGGAGATTTGTTCTAACTATTTTGAGTTGTTTTAGTCTCCAAAATTGCTCTCCTAATGACTCTTTGTAAATAATGAAAATGTTTATGTTTCGTTTTCTTTTTAACTTCAACTTTTAATGAAGTTTCCAAATACTTGCAGAGAGCCTACGTCTAGCCAGGCACTGTGCTAGTTTTAAAACTGAACAAGATTAGTTGTATTCAGTCTGATTGGAAGATAACTGATCATTTTAAAGTATAGTGGGAAGTATACTAATCTCTGAAGAAACTTATGGGCATCCAGACAAAGAAGTAGTTAATTCTGCTCTTGAATGCACGTGATGTTTGAATGAATCCTTGAAAGATGAATTTGTTTTTTCCAGGTAGAAAATAATGTTACAGATAGAATATCATAACCAACAGTCAGAAGAGTGAAGGCTTTTTTTTATCTACAAGCTTATCATGTTAACCTTTCTGTGTGTTAATTTTCTCATCTCTGAAGTGGGATTATTAAATGAGTGAAATACATGTAAAGTCCTTTTAGAACAAGGCTCAATAAATATTAGCTACAATGAATAATATTAATATTACATATAACTGTAATATATATAATGTGTATGCACTATAGGATATATACTATATAATATTATATAACAGTGTCATATAGTATAAGTTACCGTATTAATACATATTAATATAATTATTGCTAAGAGTTGAAACCATGGGAGATTTTGGGATTTTGGAGGGTGAAGCCATTGGAGAGCAGATTGTGAAGAGTTGCAGGTGTGCTATCAATTTGTGTTCTTCCCTCATAGCTTATTACACCTGGGCACTGTGAAAGGGCTTTATACAGATTATCTAACTAAATTCCCTCTCAGCACAGTGAGAAAAGGCACTATTCTTAATAAAACTGGTTTAGAAAGATGAATGACTTTCTAAGATTTAATGAAACTGGATATGATTCGAAAAGCCTAAATCCAGAGACTAGAGAGAAACTGACCCATTAAACTGGTAAGGGAGAATTACCAGTTGAAGAGATTAGACCAAGTATCGTGTCTGTGGTTTGGGGAAAGGATGGTTTTGAGAGAGGGTTCAGAGGTAAAAACTGATGGATCTGCTGGCCCTCTGTGAGAAGGAGTTGATGATTGACTTTAAGATTTGTAACTTGGTTTGACCTGTGGATAATTGTTCTTTTCAGTAGACAGGTCAAGTTTGACTTTTCTGTGTTATATCTGGGTAGAAAATTCTCTTTGGCATTTAGATGTAATGTATTTAAAACTCAAAAGGGGTGGAGACGTAGATTTAGGAACAGTTTCCTTAAAAGATAATAAATTTATCTTCTCTGGTAGACTGTAGGTTGGGCAAAGTATGAAAGCCAAACTAGGGAGTATAACTTTCAGGGGAAATAAGAGGAAGAGTTTCCTGGGAATGAGGTTGAGAAAAGGCTTTCAGATCTTGGAAGAACCAGGGGAAAATAGAGACGGGATTGAATTCCAGAAGAGTTTCAGAGGTTATGCAGAAGAGTTTCAGAGGTTGTACAGTCCAGTGGTTCCCAAACCTGGCTGCATGTTGCAGTTACCTGGGGAAAATGTTAGAAATACTGATTGTATTTACAGACAGAGATACAGTATGCCAGGTGTGAAAGGAGGACATTGCAAGGTGGGCCACTGGAATTCATCTCTTTGAAAATGCCTGCATGTGACTTTGATGTTGAAACATCATTGACAGAGTTGTGGTGGAGGTCAAAGAAGGTTGTAAAATTTGCTAGCTCAGTCGATAAAGAATCCACCTGCAATGCTGGAGACCTGGGTTTGATCCCAGGGTTGGGAAGATCCCCTGGTGGAGGGCATGGCAACCCACTCCAGTATTCTTGCCTGGAGAATCCTCATGGACAGAGGAGCCTGGCGGGCTACAGTCTATGGGGTTGCAAAGAGTCGGACACGACTGAGCAACTAAGCACAGCACAGCACAGGAGGAAAAAGAAGTTTCCCTAGGGCAGGCTGAAGTCAGGTTGTGTTGGGTTGAGGAGTGGACCGGAAGTTAGGAAATGCGAACAACACATGTGGGTGCTGAACAGCTCAGTTCAGAAAATATGCAGTGACGATTTGGGGACAAAGGGATCATTATGCTGAGAGAGAGGCAAGATCAAGAAAAGGACTTCCAGTGCTGCTGTGACAAGCAGATTCTTTGGCTAGGAATAAGGAGCAGGTATCGATAGAACTAGGAGACCCTTAAGTGAGATAGGTAAAGTTGATGAACCGAGATCCTGGAGGAACTGGGATGGAAAAGAATTGAGCACATATATAAAACAGGAGGTAGAGATCAAGGCATTTCTAGTAGCAGTTATGGCAGATTAAATGTCCATCAATAATGTTTAGGGTAAATGAAGCATGGGCTGCCCATTCCTTAGAATATTGTGTAATTTAAAGTATTAAGAATGATAATACAAATATATATGTGTTGACATGTAGACCTGTGTCCACTGAATATCCAATAAAAGACATGTTACAGGTGAGAGCTGCTATATAACTCGGGGCCCCAGAGTTGCTCTCCTTGGAACACCTTTTGTATAAAACCCAAAGTGATTGCTGCTTCCTGGATGAGAAATTGTCAAAATAAAATGGCAGACTATGACCTGGGATGATAATGTTTATGGGAAATATAATAGGCTGGGATATATATTTTGTATATAAAAAGTTTACTTTTATCCGTTGCTTGGAGTATATTCCATTCTTCTTGAAGTCTCCTGACTGTCACATATTGGATGAGCTGTTTTCATATTTACACTGTCACTTCTTGTACAGCTCTGTGTGTACAAGTTTTAATTGCTCCACCAACACATACATTCTGTGCTGTTATCATAGTCTCAAGATTTTGCAAACTCTCAGTCTCATTATTTATCTCTCTTGACTCCCCTCTTCCTGAGTGGCTCCTCTATTCCCTTTGGCGTCTTCTTTCTTGAGCGTGAGCCGTTTGCTGTCTAAAGCTGCTCTATAACGATTATCCTTTAGGTTAGAGTCATTGTTTTCTGAATATTGTGTGTTCCTCCTTCACTGGAATATATTCTTTTTTGTTTGTTTTTGTTTTAGTTTTGAGTGTGCTGGGTCCTGCTGTGTGTGGGCTTTTTATAGCTTGGTGAGTGGGGGCTACTCTCTAGTTGAGTGCACGGGCTTCTCCTTGCCGTGGCTTCTCTCACTGTGGAGCACCGGCTCTAGGGTGTGCAGGCTGTAGTAGCTGTGGCCCCCAGGCTTAGTTGCCCCGTGGCATGTGGGATCTTCCCAGACCAGGGATCAAACCTGTGTCCTCTGCATTGGCAGGTGGATTCTTAGCCGGTGGACCGCCAGGGAAGTCCCTGGAATATATTCTTAGATAACTGTCTTAGAAAAGGTCAAAGATCTGCATCTCTCCTTGGATGAAAATGTCTGTGGTTTGTTCTCACATGAATTTGGTTTGAAATACTGGCACCTAGTGCTTAGGTCAAGAAGCTTGGCATCATTCTTGAAATTGTTTGACTTCATTCCCCACATTCAGTGAATTCACTAGCAGATCCTATCAGATTTTCTGTGAAAGTTATTCAAACTAGTCACTTCTCAGCACTTTTGCTGTCGCCTCTGTGGTCGGAGCCAGTCACCCCTCGCGCCTGTTGCAGCAGCTGACTGTCTTCATTCCTGGCTTCTGCCAGCGCTGCTTTCCTGCCACCTGCTGTCCCTGGGTGGGCTGAGTGCACCTCTCTTCAAAACTGTTTACTTCCCGCCTCACTCAGAGTAAACGCGAAAGCATTGCAGCAAAACTTGACTCTCTTACCTCCCTGACAACATNGCTTTGGCTACCTGAGGCGAAGAACTGACTCATTGGAAAAGTCCCTGATGCTGGGAAAGATTGAAGGCTGGAGGAGAAGGGGACAACAAAGGATGAGATGGTTGGATGGCATGACTGACTCAATGGACATGACTTTGAGCAAGCTCCAGGAGTTGGTGATGGACAGGAAAGTCTGGCATGCTGCAGTCCATGGGGTCCTGAAGAGTTGGCCATGACTGAATGACTGAACTGAACTGAGGCTAGAGTAGCTGGTGTTATGTGTCTGCTTTATGCTGCAGAGGCTAGAATTAGGTTGGGGGCAAGCTACAAGCTGGCTATAGTTACAGGGGAGACTACTAAAGTGCTACATAACAACCAGTGTTTTACTTTATGACACTTCTATATGGCACAAACACACAGATGTAATGTTATTCTTATTTTCCTGGGTGGTCTTGTCAGGAGCCTTATGATTATTTTGCTTGGTTTTCAATATCTGGCACATTATGTGAGATCTTGAATGTGACTATGATTGAATTTGTTCTTCTCTATGTGTGTGTACATATGTTTAAAAAAACCATAACATAAAATATACTATCTTAACCAATTAAAAATAAACCACCCCTCTCATTGTGTGGCTTGTGGGCTCTTAGTTCCCTAGCTAGGGGCTGAACCTGGGCCCCAGCAGTGGAAGCACCAAGTCCTCACCACTGGACTCCCAGGGGATACCCTGTCTTAACCAATGTTAAGTGTATAGTTCAGAGGTGTTAGGTGTATTCACATTGTGAAACATATCTGGAACGTTCTGATCTTGCCAGTCTGAAACTCTGTGCCCTTTAAATAACAGCTTCCCTTTTCACCCTTTCCCCAGTACTTGGTGACCACCATTCTACCTTCTGTTACTATAAGTTGACTGCTTTAGACACCTCACGTGGGTGGGATCATAGAGTGTTTGTCTTTTTGTGACTAGTATGTTTTGCTTAGTGTAATGTCCTCAAGATTCATCCATCTTATGGTATGTGATTGGATTTCCCTACTTTTTTAAGCTGAATGATACTCCATTGTAAGTTTATACCATGCTTTGCTTCTGTTCAGGAATCAGTGAATGCGTGAGTTGCTTCCTCCTTTTGGCTACTGTGAATCATTCTGATATGAACATGGATGCACAGATATCCCTGAGACTAAACCCTGCTTTCATTTCTTCTGGACTTATACTCAGAAGTGGAATTGTTGGATTATGCAGTAATTTTATTTCTAACTTTTTGAGGGATCTTTGTATTGTTTTCCACATGGCTGCAACATTTTTCATCTCCACCAAAGTACACAGCGGTCTTCGTCTCTCCACATGCCTGCTGACAGCTGTTGCATTCAGTTTCGTTTCTCTTTACTCAGTTTTGGTTGTGCTGGGTCTTTGTTGCTGCGAGGGGGCTTTCAGTAGTTGGGGCACGCGGGGCTCCTCTCCACTGGGTGAGTGGGCTTCTCATCGCGGGGGCCTTGCTTGTGGAGCACAGGCTCCAGGTGCGTGGGCTTCAGGAGCTGCAGCCCTCAGGCTTGGTGGTTGTGGCTCATGGGCTCAGTTGCTCCGTGCATGGCATGTGGAATCTTCCCGGACCAGGGATGGAACCGGTGTGTTTTCTGCATTGGCAGGTGGATTCTCATCCACTGCACCACTAGGGAAGTCCTCTATTTTGTTTGATAGTAGCTATCCCAATTGATGTGAGACGTGTAGATTCTTAGTCAGAATTGTATTTTAATCAGATAGCCTTCTAGTCCTCTGAGAGATACATTATTAACATAAGGAAGTGAGACACAGAAGGCCAGGTGAGAGTTTGTAGCAAGTGAGAAACTGGTTTGAATGTCATGGGAAGGTATCATTTTGAGAGAGCTGATGGAAAAATGGGAAGAATTTATTTGAATTGAATTTGAAATGACGTGAAAATGACTTTTCATTTTGAATCTAATAGTGTGGATGTAAAGGGAAGGAAAGATGAATTTATTGATCCTTGAGTTTTAGATGATGAGAATATCGTTGTGAAAATAGATGTCTGGCAGGGCAGCTAGAAATATGGGAGAAGATTATGGGTGAGAAAACAGGTCTGGAAACTTGTTTTTGTGAGAGCCAGTGGGATAGAGGTCATAGTATTTCTCTTTGAAACATTCATTTTCTTTAGAAAAAAAATAATCTGATGAATTTTTCCTTCTCAATCTTTTATAGCTCTTGCAAGCTTAGGATATGAAAAGAGCTGTGTGCTGTTCAATTGTGCAGCCTTAGCTAGCCAGATTGCAGCAGAGCAGAACCTGGATAATGATGAAGGACTGAAGATCGCTGCTAAACATTATCAGGTACGCAGAGCAGCCACTACTACCTAACTGTCAGTGCTGAGTTGCAGTGAATTGAAAATCGTTTGTGATTAGGGTTTATAAACGTTTCTTTACATACAGATCCTTCCTTGAAAAATAATGTACTTTTTAATGAATTGATACATTTTTTTGAAGTCCTTAGATAAAAGAATGTGCTTGTAGACCCAGCTCTGTTTTTCCTCACCGTTGTACACCCAGCACCTAGCACAGTGCCTGGCACATAATAAAGGCTCAATAAATGTTGGGAGAAAAAATGATTAATTGTCTGAGATAAAATCTTTGGCAAGTCCCTTTTAAATGCATGACCTCATTTAAAATATTTGTGCATTATTTTTGCATAATTTTTCTTAGCTAGATGCAGTTAAAATTTCACCAGTGTCACAAAAATGAAGATCTCTTGCTTGGCAAGAAAATTTTACCTCTGAGAATTGTGAAGAGGTCATAGTTAAAATGTGGTCAGACATGTAATGTTCTTAACTAAATGTAGGTTTTACATACAGTCAGTTACTAATATGGCCTCTTATTTGGCGACAGTATATTGTTGACTCAGCTTTTTATGCTTCAATTTAAGGAAAAATAAGTGGTTATTGTGAGGTGGTAGTCTATAGTTCTGTTTTCATGTTTTACGTGGCTTTATCATGTACAGAGTACGTTCACGTTCTCCTGCACACCTGGCGATGCATGCTGCATATCATTCTCCTTTTCCAGACGAGGGGACCAGAGGGCACAAGTGTTAATGCAGCAGTCCCCTGGGGTTTCAGGTGTTCTCAGTTTAGGGAATCCCAGATGGTCCTTGTGCTGTCTCTCATGGTTCTGAAGTTTGCTTATTTCAGAGGTGGAGTTCGGTCTTTTCCATTGTTTAAAAGTTTAGGGGAGTTAAAGAAGGCTGTTCTAAGAAAATGAGAGGAAAATGTACTTTAACCACACAACATGCTCCCAGTTTTGGATGGGCGCAGATGACAATCCTGATGCAGATACCTTTCCTTTGTGAGGCTATAAGTGGCAAGTTTTTTAAAATGTGAAAATGAATTAAAATTTTATGTAGTTTTCTATTCATTGTGAACTCCAGTTGTTGGCATGTGAGGTCTTAGAGGGCATCCTGAATGAGGGTACATTCCACACCTACTCACAGCAAGGCCCCTAGTGTAAGGGAAAGAGATTCTAAGTCTCTTTCCAAGCCATTTGCTGCCAAGACACTCTGCCCTTGGTAAGTGCTTTAATCTCTATAGCTCTCCAGTCCTTATTTGAGAATGGGAGGCCAGATCTCTTGCATTTGTAGTGTGTGATTCTGTTAGTTTACTGAGCGTGTCAGCTGATCGCTCCTTGCAGACATTGATCTAGTTTTATGGTGCTTTCTGACTGCAGCAAATGTGATGTTCACTTCGGTACAGCTTAACCTTGAGTTAGCTCTGTGTAGCTTAACTACATAACCTACAGCTCCTTTTAATCCCAGACTGATGTCTTTCTTTTTCCCAGGGTCAGTTGTTCCATAAACACAAAGTTATTTTCGTGTTAACCTCAGTGTAGTGCTTAGTTGTGTCTGACTCTTTTGTGACCTCATGGCCTGCAACCCACCAGGGTCTTTTCTCTGTGGAATTCCCAGGCAAGATATACTGGAGTGTAGTCATTTCCTTCTCCAGGGGATCTTCTGACATAGGGATGGAACCCATGTCTCTTGTGCCTCTGGCATTGGCAGGTGGATTCTTTACCGCTGTGCCACCTGGGAATCTAAGCAAAATATAACTGAGAAGAAAAATCTGATGGGAAACGTTTTACCAGGGAGCTCTGAAAGCCAAATAAAAGATCCTTAGCCTTGGATCGTCCTGCTGTTCCCCAGAGGACTAGGTATCAGTACTCTTTAATTGTTTGAGAGATGAGTTTGGGACCGAAGCAAGAACATTTTAGGACTAAAAACATTTTAATAATATCCCTGCCTCTGTTCACATGTTGGATTTTGAGGAAGTATTTGCAAAAGTTGAATCAATTTGTCTCATCAGTTTACTTTGTTGCCGTTGAATGTCTAGTGCATGTTAAATCTTATTCTGTAGTGTTTTTAGAAAAATATTCTTATTGTTGGTAGGTGAGATGTCTTAGTCTGTTTTTCATAATATAAGAATTTTAAATACAGTAACTGTTGAACTGAGTTAACATTTGAAGTGGTTTTGTGTCTTGCTGAGTTCTTACAGATTTTAATGAAATTCTCCTTTTCCTTCCTCTAGTTTGCTAGTGGTGCCTTTTTACACATTAAGGAGACCGTTTTATCTGCCTTGAATAGAGAGCCCACTGTGGACATATCTCCAGACACTGTTGGGACCCTCAGCCTTATCATGCTGGCCCAGGCCCAAGAAGTGTTTTTTTTAAAAGCCACAAGAGGTAATTCTACTTTGTTCTCCATTTTGTTGCATGGAAAAAGAAGTGACAGGCTTTTAAAATAAGGTGATTATAATATGTTCAATGTAGAACTTTCATCTTTGCATCTTTGACCTGTGGTTCATTGAAAAATTTCAACTTTCCTTTTCTGACCTGAAGGTGGTACAAACACATAGTTCAGAATGTAGGCTGTTTCTGAAGTCTTTTATGAAATGTGTAGATATCATCTTAAAACACTGAATCCTGGAATAGTAGTTATGTAGGTTTGTAACATCTAAAATTCATTCATTCATCAGATATTGTAATTACTGGGTACAGCTGTATGCCGGTCCCTGTGATAGGCGTTAGATGGAGTCAGCAGACAGAGAAGATTTCTGTTTTTAGGAAGCTTGCAGTTTATCTTGGGGGAGATGATAAACAAGTTAAGTAGCCAAGGTAATTTTAGAGAGAGATAATTGCTATAAACAAACAAGATGTGATGATGACTGGTGGTCTGGCTGTGGGATAAGGGTGTAGGGGGAGTCATGCTGTTTTTAGATTCTTCAGTCGAGAAGAATTTCCTTGAAGAGGTCTTGTTTAAACTAGACTTCAACTAACAGGGAGGAGCCATCCCAGCAGAGTGCCTGGCCCTGTGAATGAGGGAATAAGAACACTTGTTCTAAGGTGTGTACATTAGTATGAGAGATAAGAACAGGGACTGAACGTACAAGTGTAGAGGAATTGAACACGAGAGCAATCCAGCAGGTGGAAGCAAAACGAACTGGAGAGGGCTTTCCTCTTAGAATAACAGCTTATACCGAGATAGAATTCATATACAGTAACATTTACCCTTTTAACATACACATTCGTTGGTTTTTAGTGTATTCAGAGTTTTGCAGCCATCCCTAACTGTCTTACTTTAGAACATTCCCATCCCCCAAAGAAATGCCACAGGTACTGTCAGTCACTCTCCACTCCTCGTGTACCTTGGCTCCTGACAGCTGCTCAGTTATTCCAGCTCTCTGGATCTGCCTGTACAAGTTAATTAACTTGTACACAGGAGAATCAGTTTCATCAACAAGGATTTTGTAAGACAAATGTATAAACTTGTGATCTCAATGTCTTCACTGAGTTACCATGACATATCAGATTATTTTATATTTATTTTCATTGAAATGATCAATTTAATATTTTATTCCAGATAAAATGAAAGATGCCATCATAGCTAAATTGGCTAATCAGGCTGCAGATTATTTTGGTGATGCTTTTAAACAATGTCAATACAAAGATACTCTCCCCAAGGTCAGTTATTGTTTTTTGTAAATACTTGGTGGTTTTGCATGTGGAACTATTCGGACATTTTTGTGTTTTAAGCAAATTGAAAATTATAATTTCTAAAGAGATTTGAAATTTAAGGGGAGGCGTTTGAAGAATATGTTTGTAGAAATAGTTTTTAATTTAAGATGCATGACACTTTCTCTTTTATGTTTAGCGAATGCCTTTGCTTCTGTTCTTTACTAAATTTATTTTTCCAAGCTAAAACTCTTTCTGGAAAATTGTGAATACCTGTCTCCAGTAATTTTATCAGATCAGGGCATTGTTTTGAATCATTGGTCCTTTGGTACAGCATGATACTTGAGCATGTTGGTTATTCACCCTTTTAATTATTGTCCTGTTTTCTTAAAGATGAATCTTAAAGCACACAAACAGGCATAAAGACAAAAGGAAAAGGAAACTTAACAAATTCACCCCGTACTTTGATTAGATTTGAGTTTTGCCAACAGGGACAGAGAATTGGGCTGCTGTTGTACAGCTCAGGAAAACTGCCGTCTAAAACCTCGTGTCACAGGAAGTATTAATTGTTTTAATGTTAACCTTTCTGAAGCAGCATTTGAAGAGACTAGTCAGTGATGAGCATTTGTAAATGATAAAGCAGACAATTAGACTGAGAAGTAAATTCTGTTTGCTTATAAACAGAAGCTTATAGATTGAAATGTCTTAAGAGTCAACTGCTCTCTTTCAGAAATGTTCAAGGAATTCATTTTGTCTGTATGCTAGCAAATGGTATTTGTTACGTGCTTTTTTTTTTAGGGAAAATGATATATAAGTTGTTCAGGAATCTTTATAAATTATGAAATTGCAGACAATTTTGTGGCAAAATTAAAAAGTACGAAAGTACATCAACACATGAATGTTGAGAATGAGCAAATATGAGCATCAAGGAGTTTGAAATGTGCTGGAGATTTAAAATTCACCAAGAGAGCAGTAGAAGAATTTGCCTAGGACTCTTGGGTAGAAATAGTGTTGCTGTTAAGAGACTTGGGATCTCCTCTCACCTTTTCTTCATCTGAAAGACCTCGTGATCAGCTGCACAGTGTACTGTTAAATCCTGTGGGGCCGTTAGTTCAGTCCTGTCCTGACGAGAAGACAGTGTGACCTACAAAGACTTGGAAACTACCTCTGCACCACTCCTGGTATTCCTTGAAAAATCTCCTGTTTAAGTACCCAGTTGCTCCAGACTTAACCTTGAGAACTGGCATGAGTGCAGTTTGAGATTTTAGATGTCTTTTATTTTTGCCTTTTGACTAATCAAGCTCATCAGGTATTTTCATATTCTAGTTATAAAACTGGAATATCTGCAAGTAGTGACCCAGGAAGCTAGGAAATTATTCACTGGGAGACAGGAAAGCAAACAAGGTAGTAATTCAGTTTTCATTTCTCTTATTATTTTTTTTGTCTAGACAGTGATTGTCTAGTATATTTCTTGGATATTAAATGGCATGTACTTCCTAAAAACATTGAGCTTATAGGCTAGGAGTTGATATTTTGGAAGACCCTCTACTGCTTTTTTGGTTCATGTTTTTGGATCTTCTAAAATCAGTTTTGGCTGGAACTTTTTTCAAAACAAATTAGGGCAGCGTAACGCTTTGTCATTTTAGTTATTAGCTCAGTGCATCTGTCTGTCTGCTCTGTGTTTTTGAGTGTATGGTATTGAAATGTTAGTCTTTATGTGATGCTGAGTAAGTTTTATATGGCTAAAAATCATTGTTATTAAAAGTCTCTTAGATTTTGAATTTAAGTGGGAACTTACTTCACTGTCTTTTGTCTTTTAAACATGATGAAACAGTCAGCTATAGAGCAGTTTCATTAGTATATGTGAGTAATGGTGTCTTAGTTAACTGAGAGCTGGGTAAGAGCTCACAAGAAAGCTGCTAAAGCCCTGTGCTTGATGTTCCTCTGTGAATGTCCGTTCTACTTCTCTTTCTAATGCATGCTTTCCTTTTTTCTTTGTAAACAAAATGTTGACTTCATGGCTTAAAGAGAATTGTAAAAACCTAAATTGGCTACATTTAACAGTTGAAAAACCCAATTGTTAATTCTAATTGGAAGAAAAAAACCCTGAATTCACTGAAGCCAGTCCATGCAAAATCATGTGGTCTTCTCTGTTTACACCTAATGACTAACCTATCTCTAAACTATTAATGGGGTGATTCTAATTTCTGTCTCCTTTTCCTTTTTCTTCCTGCATCCCATGTTGTCTGTGGTGGTTTGTGTGGTTGGACTCTCCCTGGTCAGTATTTTTATTTCCAGGAGGTGTTCCCTGTCTTGGCTGCAAAGCACTGTATCATGCAGGCCTATGCTGAGTACCACCAGTCTATCCTGGCGAAACAGCAGAAGAAATTTGGAGAAGAGATTGCACGGCTACAGGTGAGTTTCTTAGATAAAATATTTAAGTCAGTTGAATACTTGGATTTCCTTTTTCTTCTTTTTTTAGTGAGATTCCAAAGTTTGCTCATAAAAAGCTTTCCCACTCATTTCACCTGTCCATGAAGATGGGTGATTGTTTTTATTTTTTTAGGCTATGAAGGAAATGGCAACCCACTCCAGTGTTGTTGCCTGGGAAATCCCATGGACAGAGGAGGCTGGTGGGCTGCAGTACACTGCGTCACAGAGTCTGAAGTGACAGCAACTGAGCACAGCACAGCATACCTACTGTATGCTTTTTGAAGTTTCCTATTTTATCTAAAAATTTCATGTTAACTTTGCATTCAGTTCTCTTTTATTTACTCATGTTTATTTTAGTATAAAATACTCTAATTTTCATGCTCCAGAAAGGATGTGGAGTGCTTAACTTGTGGGATAGCCTTGGTCTGTAATTGGGTCATACAATTCCATAGTTTGAGAAGGACAGGCGTAATCTATAGAAATAGATCTTGAATCAGCAGACTACCTTCTATGCTGTATCTGCCCTAGGTGTGTGAGTAACTTGGTATGACATCTGGGGCAGCTTTGCAGCAGGCGCGAGCGCTGTTACATGAATTGTTTGTAGTTTGAGAGTTGGTCAGCAGATGGTAGGAAGAGGACTGTTAAGGAAATTAAAGTATGGACTAGTATTAGAAGATACAATGCAAATCTTACTTAAGAAGTTCAGTGTAATTAGTCTTTTCATGAGCAGAGAAACCCAAGTTTTATAAAAAAATAAAATATATGCTTGTATTATATTTCACACTGACAGAATCAGAGAAAGGCACACCCAGATTATCAAACATTTATTTGTCCAGGGATTCACTTTGATTGTAGTAACTTAGCATCACATGAAAGCCGATGAAAACATAAGCTTCTGAGAAAGGGGTTTCTGGGGAAAGTTTTTTCCAGGGTAGTATGTTTAAAGTATCAGGAGTATCGACTGAAAGAAAAGCACACAGCATACGAGTTGGAGTGTAAGTTTTATTCAGGGACTTTATTGAGGACTGTGGCCTGGGATCTCCAGTACTTTTGCCTGGAAAATTCCTTGGGCAGAGGAGCCTGGTAGGCTGCAGTCCATGGGGTCGCTAAGAGTTGGACACAACTGAGCAACTTCACTTTCACTTTTCACTTTCATGCATTGGAGAAGGAAATGGCAACCCACTTCAGTGTTCTTGCCTGGAGAATCACAGGGACAGGGGAGCCTGGTGGGCTGCTGTCTATGTGTCCAACAGAGTTGGACATGACTGAAGCGACTTAGCAGCAGCAGTGGCCTGGGAGATGGCCTCTCAGTAGCTCCGAGGAACCTTTCTGAAGAGATAGGGGAGAAACCGGCTCATATTTGATTTTGACAAGAGAATACCTCCAGTCAAGCATACCTTTCAGTAAAAGATTACTGCTAGTCACAAAGAACAGATATCCCAGGTTAATGATTTTAGTGCTTTTCTGTGTATGGGAAGATACAGGAATCTGGATTCCTTAAAATTCTTCCTGAGATATACATCTGTCTGAGGGGCCTGTTTCTCCAGAGCACAAGGAGGGCGTCATCTTGTTTTCATCCGGAATTCCCCTCTCAGGGTCCACTGTTGGTTAGCTACTTCAGTGAGTATTGAGAAGATGGCAAACTGGTCTTTGTTTTACAGAAGTATAGCTTCTTTATTTTGGGGGAATTCTGGAGCTTTTATATTCAAATGTGTATTTTCTATAAACCAATTATATAATATCTCCTTTTAAAATTTTAATCTAATTTTTAAAACCTCTTTGGAAAAAGGAAGCTATTTCAAATTCACACAGGAGATAAGGACCTCTTTCACTTTTAGACACTTTTTTCAGCTATACACCTGAAGAGTGTATAGCTTCAATTACACAGCTTTAGTCATAGGTCAGAAGTTAACAACATAAATACTTACTGATTCGTGTCTCCAGGGGCTGTTCCTCTTTCCATTAAGCATGAGATAATATTTTTTTTTACTTGATTTGAGCTGAGACATAGGCAAAGAGAACAAAACAGACAAAAACGATGAACAGTTATTCTCTGCAGTCTCCTGCTCAGGATGCCCCATGTGCCTGATGGTCCCACCATTTCAGTCATTGTTAACAGCAATAGGGGAAGCTTTTAGTCATGAGCAAGCCAGAAATAAACAAAATTGCAGGACTCAGGAATATCACAGCAATAGGTAAGATAGCAAAGGGAAAATTGCTGTGGGTGATTCACTTCTGGGGCCAAGAAAAATTGTACCTGGGCTTACACAGCTCATGAGTGTGCTTCTTGGTCAATGTAGTTCATTAGGCTCTGGGAGATGGGTCTACTTGATCGTCCCGGTGAGTCTCTAAAGCTACCAAGGCTCAATTTTAAAAAAGACATAAAAATACAGTTTACCCTTGAACAACACAGATTTGAACTGTCCAAGTCAACTTATATGCATGTGTACTTTATTGAATAAATATTCGGCTCTCCATACTGGCAGCTTCTGAATTTGTGGAGTCACCCAACTGCTGGTCGTGTACTGTGTTTAATCTGCAGACACAGAATCTGTAGGTAGAGTGCCAGCTATAGGACTTGAGCATTCAGATTTTAGTGACTGTGAGGAGTCCTGGAACCAATCCCCCACAGATACTGAGTGATGCCTCTATATAGATGTAAAATTGTGACTCAGATAAAATGGATACATACCAGATATTTATTTAATTCAGTAATGAGGAGTCTAATAAGACGATAAAACTGATTGTATGAAAGTATTGCTTTTTCTTTGTTAGATACTAGTTTGTAGGTATTAAGGAGAGTGTCCTCATTAGATACGTGCTGAGATACTTAGGGATGAAGGGTTGTGATGTCTGAAGTTCAGTTTCAAATAGTTATGTAAAAAGAAAAGGTCTGTGTATATGTGGGAAAGAGAGCAAATATGACAAAATTGGTAACAGTTGTTAAACTTGCCAGAGGAGGAGTTTTTTCTCAATTGTTCTGTTCTTTTAATTTTTCTGTGAACTTGAACATTTTCAATATAATAACTGGGGACAACAGGCATACACTTAGCCCATCTCTACCTTTTCCCTTCTGTTTTACTCCCTATAGCCTTTTCCTCCACTGCCTCATAAGTAATTTTCATTTATTTCTTATTTAATCCTTTCAATTTTTAAAAAATTCTTTTTGAAAATATAAGCAGATGTGTACACACGTGCATCCACACTTAGTGCACAGTCTTAACTCCCCTGTTCTTTGTATAAGAGATCATATGCCATGGGTGGTGCATTGGTAAAGAACCCGCCTGCCAGTGCAGGAGACACAGGAATTGTGGGTTTGAACCCACTCCAGTGTTCTTGCCTGGGAAATCCCATGGACCGAGGAGCCTGGCAGGCTGCAGTCCTGGCGGTCGTAGAGTCAGACATGACTGAGCAGCTGAGCACGTACATGCTGTGTGTAGTGTTGTGTGTCTTATTTTTCTCATATAGCATATTGAAGCCCTCTCCATTTCATACAGCAGCAAAGAGACCTTTCTCATTTCTCTTTGGAGCTGCATTGCACTTCATTATATAAACCGCACGTTACTGCTGGATACTTGCGTGTTTCCAAGATTTGTTATTACAAACCACACTGCAGTGATTAATTATGTGAATGTGGCATTTTGTATTTCAGTAGTTGTCTTAGCTCAGGCTTCCATAACAAAATACTATAGACTGGGTGGTTTAAACAACAGACATTTACTTTCTGTAGTTCAGGAGGCTGGAAATCTGAGGGCGTCAGGATGGTGGGCTTATGTACTGCCAGCCTGGCTTCTTGCTTTGTACTTCTGTGGTAGGGAGAGACAGCATGCTTTCTGGTATCTCTTCTTACAAGGGCATTAATCCTTTCACCAGGGCCTCACCCTCGAGCCTTCTCCATGATCTCCCGAAGGCCCCGTGTCCAAGTACCATCTCTTGGGAAGTTAGAGCATCAGCATACAAATTTTGAGAGGGTGGGGGTGGGGACACAGTTCAGTCGATAGTAGCAGATATATCTTAAATTCTTGGAAATGGGATTGCTGAAATCAGAGTATAAGTACATCTGTAATTCATTGTATATTATATTCAGTTCTTGGATCTTTGATCCACTTGGAATCTATCCTGATAGGTGATGTGAAGGATGGATGCAATTTTTATTTTTTCAAATGGCTACCCAGTTGTCTTCAGATCGTTTACTGCAATGACTTTCTTTACCACATTGCACTGAGATTTTGACTTTATCACTTACTTAATCCTTCATATGTATTTGGGTCTATTTTATTCTGCTATATTGGCCTGTTTTATCTGTTCATGTTCGAGCTATACCATTTGAATCGTTGACACTTTAGAATGTTTTAATACCTAATTGGTGGCGGTCATCTCTCATTCCCTGAATTTTCCTGACTGTTCCTGCTTATGCATCTGTATGAGTTTTATTTAAATATTTATTATGGAAAGCTTCAAACATATATATATAAATAAGAATCATCAAATATCTACTACCCAGTTTCAGTGATTATCAGTATTTTCTCTGTCTCATCTGTTCCCCCTTCCTCTTATTTTTTTGATGTATTTACAGCTACCTCAAAACATTTCATCCTTAAATTACTTCAGTATATGCCTCTAATAGATAAGACTTAAAAAAATTAAAACCACAGCATCATCCTATCTAGTACAGTTAGTACCAGTTTCATACGCTAGTAACCTAATATTACCCAAACCTGGTTTAGTTTTCTTTGATTTTTTTTCTAAAATGTGATTTTATAGTTTGTTCAAATAAGGATTCATGTACAGCCCTCATGTTGTGTTCGGTTGATTCGTCTCTTGAATTTTCAGTTTGTAATGGCCTCTGCCCCCCAACTGCCCTGTAGAATTGTCTTTACTTTCTCTTGTTTTGTATGTTTCTTACAGTGGTTTCTGTGATACCTGTTATCCCTTTCATGTTTTTTGCGTAAGTACTTCAGTCTTCCTTTGCTTAAATGCTTTCATACTTTTCTTCACTGAGTACTTCGGGTCTCGTTTCACGTTCTGTTGCTATCAGGATATCACCCACTGTTACCTGAGTATTACCCACTGTTATCTTGCTATCTGAATACCATCTCTGTTCATATTTTGTGTTCTTTTGGTACTGTGATTGCATCCTTACATCTTTTAGCTTATTTTACCTTTTTTAGTAGGCTGTGTTCTTTCGTTTGTGGCAACATTTCTTTTTCTTTTTTCTTTTGGCTGTGCTGCACAGCTTGCGTGATCTTAGTTCCCTGACCAGGGATTGAACCTGGGGCCACAGCAGTGGAAGTACAGGGTTCTAACCACTGGATCACCAGTATTCCCTATGGCAACATTTTCTTTGGTGAATTTTCCTTATCTGTTGAAAAGTTACGCTGCTCATTTTCACCCTTTTCCTTGTGGTTTCGTGTTGAGGCAGATGGAATGCCTTTTTGGTTACTTGTGTTTGAATGAGCTTGATTTTAGTTGAAGAGGTTCCTGGGTGGGGCAACTCGGGGTATCTTTCCAAGCCTTCTTGTGTAGGGCCCTTCCCCTCTGGTTCTCAAAGCCTGGTGTAGGAAGGATTCCACTTTTGTGCCTTTGCTTTTCCAAGTGGTTTATCTGCTGTAACAGTTTGTATTTTGTGGACGTTTTCTGAATGCTCATCCCTTTTCCTCCTCCCCACATTTCTGCTTACCCGTTATCCCTGTTCTTGTCGTTATCTCTGTTCTTGTCGTTATCTGCCTTGTTGGGACGAGGCCCCTCAGTATTCCTTTCCTTTGACCCTTGTGTGGCTCCAGGAGGCCATTTGGCTTTTCCTTTATTGTCAGCTGGTAGCTTTGTCACTTCATTGCATTTCATTGTTTTCAGATTTGCCCAACTAAGCACTTTCCCCTAAGGGTGGGCCTTTAGCCTTCCCTTGTTTCTCCTGCTCTGTTGCTCCTAATACCAATTTGCTATTTAGGAGAGTGTTTGATCACATTTACAAGTCAGATTTGATGTACAGATTTAAAAAGTGGTTTAAATTTGTGTGTTTTCCCATCTCCTAGTTTACACTAAAGATGTAGCTTTTGTTTGTTTTGGTTATCCTTATTTTTCTTTCATATTAATCTTGCACAAATATTTTAAGATTTCTTTCCATTGCTAGTGACTGGATTATTATTTTGGGGTTATCTTTCCAGATTGGTGGTGGTTTATCTATATTTTCTATGTTGATTTTGTATCTAAACTACCTTTTACTTAGACTAGTTGATTCTTTTAGATTTTTCTGGCATGCAAATAAATATATCACCTGTAAATAATAAATTGTTCCTTTTCTTTTCTAAATTTTACACCTCTAATTTCATTCTTTTGTCTGATTATTTTTACATGGTCAATGTTCATGATGATACTGGTGATCTTTGTTTTATTTCAACTCTAGGAATATTTTATTTTTCTGCTAAGCACGATAACAGCATTGAGGGTTAAGATTTTAACATATTAAGGAACTGGATATTTATTTTTATTTTACTAAGATTTAAGAAATGTCAAGAGTGAATATTTTATCAAATGATTTTGCAACATCTATGAGATAATTATTTTTTTAAAACTTAAATTTATTATTTGGAGAATTATATAAATAGGTTTTCTAACATTAAACCATTCTTATAATCTTGCAGTTTTGATGTATTTACTTTATCTTTTGGTGTTTTTACTTTTATGTCTTCATGTGGTCACTACAGATGCTCTTTATAAGCCTGAGACTGTTATGTATTCTCTAATCGTGGAGTTCAGGGTTCTCCATGTCTGAGAAATCAAACTCATTAATTGTGTTGTTCAGAACTTCTGTAATCTTAAACATTCTTGGTTTACTTGGTCCGTTTATTGTTGAAACAAAGAATGTTAAAATCATCCACTCTAATGATAAAATGGATAGATTTATCAGTTTTTTATTATAATTGTTTACATAGATGTCAAGCGAGTATATGCGCCTCGGTTCTGTCTCATCACAACAAAGATTTGGAATGACGAACATTAAAGCTTGGGTCTTGGACAGACTGTGTTATAGCTCTCAGGTCTCAAACAGACAGTGTTATAGCTCTTAGACAAATCAGTGTTACAGCTGTGTTACAGCTCTATTTTATTTAGATAATAGTAGGAAAATCCATCCTCCAGACGTGAGGGCATGTCGACCCAAAGACACCAAGAGAAGAATGCCAGTGTGCCAGAGAGAGAAAGAGAGCCCTTTGGCTCCTCTTTTTATATATTTTTCCCTCCCCCTGGGCCTGCCCTATGTAAATTGGGCTAGCCAGAGGTGCTGTTTATTCTACCTGAGGTCTTCACTCCCGTCCTCCGGACCTTCCTTTGACCTTCCTTTGTTCTATTTTCTCAGGCTTTTCCCTTCCTTGTCTTTTAGCCACCGCCATTCTGGACTGCTGTTTCCTATTCTACCTACCTAACATAAAGGCTTTCAAATACAACATTTGTGAAGTTTATATCTTTCTGTCAAATTGTCAAATGTTAAATATTATATTACTGCATTTATCCTCAATAATCTATTATTTAGATTTTAATTAATTATTATCCTGAAATTCTCTATTTTATTTGGTGTTACTGTACCCAATATCACCTGAGTAATTTAAGCCCTAAATTTATGTAAGGCTTATGTTCATCTTTTGTATCACAAAGGCAAATTTTAAAGAAAAAATTCTGATTGTTGCTGACATGACATGCTTCTTTGTTGTTTTCCTGTGTTGCAGAGTTTTTTTCTGACCCACCATTTTCATCCTACATGTAGCCCTTTGAGGTCTCTGCCTTCATGTGGTGGTGGGGCGGTGAAGGGGATGTTTTTTCTTTCTAGTTTGCTGTCTTAGGTAGTTTCAAGACCACTGTCTTAAGTCTCCCTGAGGGCTTTTAATGCATTTTAATTGCTAGTCCTTTGGATACAGAAATACCCAACAGCCAGAGATAGCTTTCCGCAATGTCAGTTCATAGTTTTGATTTCTTTTATTCTCTTGGTAATTCATTCATGTCTTAGAGGGGTGTCTGCTGTGTATTCATTTTTGATATTTTGGTATTTTTTGATAAAAGAATTGCTAGGTTGTTCTGTTAATCACAATTCTAGTAATATTAGTCTTTAAAGATTTTTTAAAAAAACCAAAGCTTGCATATTTGTTGGAAAAAAAGAAAACTTCTTTTTCCTTTTTTAACATTTTCTTGCTAGCATGCAGCAGAATTGATAAAAACAGTGGCATCTCGCTATGATGAATATGTCAACGTGAAGGAGTTTTCTGACAAAATCAACCGTGCCCTTACTGCAGCAAAGAAGGATAATGACTTCATCTATCATGATCGAGTTCCAGACCTTAAAGATCTAGACCCTATTGGCAAAGCCACACTTGTGAAATCTACTCCGGTCAATGTACCCATCAGCCAGAAATTCACCGGTATGTCAGCTATTCAGAGGCACTTTAGTGTTATTTATTTTTTCTCCAGTTTAATCTATTTTTTGTAGCTAAAATCACATAGTTGTAATTGTACGCTTTGAATATAATTTTATTCGTATTAACAGTGAGATTTTAAGATGGACAGTAAATGGTAGTAAAGCATAAAGTATACAACAGAGTCAGAAAACTTGAAACTGAGTAATTATAAAGACTTAAATGAGCACTTGTTTTTTTGTTAACATTTGTTATTTAAGATTCTGGTATTAAAAATAAATGTATATAAGTGTGACTTTAAGCATATAAGCTTCTGAAGTCATAGTTGTGTCAGGTAAGTAAATGTCATCGTATCCTTAACTATTATAGGTCTATGTAAGATATGGTAGTGTCTAGCTTAGACCCCAGGGAGCTAATATTTCTAAGTTATTGGATGGTTATTCTAGAGTTGGCCATCTGTATCTGTGGTTCCACAGCCATGAATTCAAAGCAACTGCTGACTAAAAGTATTCACAGAAAAAATTTCCAGAAAGTTCCAAAAAGAGTAAAACTTGAATTTGCAGTACTCTGGCAACTGTTCACATAGCATGTACATTGTATTAAGTATTATAAATAAGCTGGAAATGATTTAAAGTGTAGTAGAGAATATGTGTAAGCTGTATGCAGACACTGTGCCATTTCATGTAAGAGACTTGAGCATCCTCAGAGTCTGGTACCCTCTGAGGGGCCTGGAATCAGTCCCCTGAGGACGCCGTGGGACTACTGTACTTACTTCTGTTTAACAAGCTCAAAGTGTTTACCACGTGCTAGAAGCTCTTTTAAGCACTTTAAAATATTAGTTCATTTACTTCTCACAGCAGCTATATAAGGCAGGTGTAGTTATTATCCATATTTGACTGCTGAGTATACTGATAACAGAGTGGTGAAGTCATTTGCTCAAGGTTGCAGAGCCAGGAA
This sequence comes from Neotragus moschatus, assembly GCA_006410615.1. Taxonomy (NCBI): domain Eukaryota; kingdom Metazoa; phylum Chordata; class Mammalia; order Artiodactyla; family Bovidae; genus Neotragus; species Neotragus moschatus. Next base: position 355,057 of record SJYA01002682.1, read on the forward strand.
ATGCTAGAGCTGGAAACCATGGTACTATGGTCAATTTTATCAGTGAATGAGTATTATTTTCTCTTGTGTAGATTTTCTTCTCCAAAGATCCCTTAAACTTAGTGATAAACACATCTTTAAGAAAACTAAGTTCGGGGAAGAGCCTTCATTATCATTCCCTGTGAATACAGTGTTTCAGAAATTCTCTTTATCATTGTCCTTTCAATAGATTTAGTTTTGTTCTTTAAATGTTTGAAGGCTTTTAATGTGAATATTGGAAAGGAGATATGAATAGTCACTTTACAGTTAGAGTTTTTGTCCTAAAATTTTATTGAAATTGATTCCTCATTTTAGATCTGTTTGAGAAGATGGTTCCTGTGTCAGTCCAGCAGTCTTTGGCTGCCTATAATCAGAGGAAAGCTGATTTAGTTAACAGATCAATTGCTCAGATGAGAGAAGCCACCACTTTGGCAAATGGGTAAGTAGGGCTTAACTTTCATAAATTTATCTAAATTTCTGATGTTTCCTGGTGGATTATTTATGAGCATTGTGCTTTTCTGAGCTTAGAACTGAATGTTAAGGATATTTGAAATAGCAAATATAGACACACACACATTTCTTGGGGACACTATATTTAATGAGCCCCAATAACAAAGCAGATATAACTGGAAGAAATTTAATTCCTGAAACAAAGTGAAAATATATGGCCACTGATTTGTATTTTGGGGCTATTTGAGGGAAATGAGAAGTAAAAATGAACTTTTAAAGTTCAGACACATGTACATTCAGTATTCTGAACAAGTTCTTGTTTTTGGTGGATTAAAGACAAAATTATTTATCGTTTTAAAAAAATAATATAATTTTACACAACAAAATAAATCCATTTTAAGTGTATAGTTGTTTTTGATAAGTGTGGCCATGTAACTACCCACCATGATCAAGACAGAGAACATTTCTATCACCTGAGAAAAATTCCCTCATGCCTTTCCATTCAGTGCCTTCTCCACCCTCTAGCCACTTCTGATCTGGTTCCTGTCACCGTAGGTTAGTTTTACCTTTTATATAATTTTCATATAAATGTAATCATTATAGTGTGTGCGATACGTAGATTTTATAGTGTATTACATACAGTAAACAGTACATTGCATATATATAGTATGGCACATTCAGTGTATGGTATTGTTATAGTAATGTATAATATATAGTATGTACAGCATGTAACGATATATATTAAAAATATCTCAGGTTTCTTTCACTTGGCATAATCATGGTATATGTATCAGTTTGATCCTTTTTATTACTTAGTAGTAGTCTTTTCTATGGTCAAATAGTTTGTTACTTTTACCTATTGATGGACATTTTGGTTGTTACGAACATTGATGTACACATCTTTGTGTGGACATGTTTTATTTCTCATGAGCAAATAACCTAGGATTACAGAATTGTTGAGTTGTATGGTTAGTGTATGTTTACTTCACAGGAGATGGCCAGATGGTTTTCCAGAGTCATTGTTCCTGCACCGTTTGAGAAGTGCACTTCCTCAGCACCTCGTCAGAACTTAACATTGTCAGTCTCTGATTTTAGCTATTTAGTGTGTGTGTAGCAGTGTCTCACGGAGAAGGCAACGACACCCTACTCCAGTACTCTTGCCTGGAAAATCCATGGACAGAGGAGCCTGGTAGGCTGCAGTCCATGGGGTCGCTAAGAGTCAGACACAACTGAGCGACTTCACTTTCACTTTTCACTTTCATGCATTGGAGAAGGAAATGTCAACCCACTCCAGTGTTCTTGCCTGGAGAATCCCAGGGACGGGGGAGCCTGGTGGGCTGCCGTCTCTGGGGTCACACAGAGTCGGACACGACTGAAGTGACTTAGCAGCAGCAGCAGCAGTGTCTCATTGTGGTTTAGTTTGCATTCCCCCTGATGACTAATGATATTGAGCAACTCTTCATGTGCTTATTAGCCCTTCATGTCTTTTGTGAAGTGTTGAAATCTATTGCTCATTTTTCTTCTTAATAATCTTTAAAGAGTTCTTTAGCTATTCTAGAGGTAAATCTTTTGTCCTTACGTTACTGAGTTTTTTTTTCCTAGTCTTATTTGCTTTTTAATGTTTCTAATTTTGATGAGTGAGTAAGTTTTGACCTTATTATTCTTTTTCCAGCAGGAAGGAAGCATAAGCATTTCATTATGTAAATGAAATAATAGAATAATAGTTACTGTGCCACAAAACAAAACAAATGGAAATTCTGTATTAATATGTGTATCAACTATGTCCTCTTGACATTATGCCTAGATGATGTGAAATTGGGTGTTAGTTCTAGAAGGTCTTGTAGGTCTTCATAGAACCGTTCAACTTCAGCTTCTTCAGCATTAGTGGTTGAGGCATAGACTTGTATTACTGTGATATTGAATGGTCACCTTGGAAATGAACAGAGATCATTCTCTTGTTTTTGCGATTGCATCCAAGTACTGCATTTCAGATTCTTTTGTTTACTGTGAGGGCTACACCATTTTTTCTAAAGGATTATTGTCCATAGTAGTAGATTTAATGGTCATCTGAGTTAAATTCACCCATTCCAGTCCATCTTAGTTCACTGGTTCCTAAAATGTTGATGTTCACTCTTTCCATCTCCTGTTTGACCATTTCCAATTTGCCTTGGTTCATGGACCTGACATTCCAGGTTCCTATGCAGTATTGCTCTTTACAGCATCAGAATTTACTTCCATTGCCAGTCACATCCACAACTGGGTGGTGTTTTTGCTTTGTCGCCCTCTCTTTATTGTTTCTGGAGTTATTTCTCCACTGATCTCCAGTAGCATATTGAGCACCTACTGACCTGGGGAGTTCATCTTTCAATGTCCTGTCTTTTTGCCTTTTCATACTGTTTATGGGGTTCTCAAGGCAAAAATACCGAAGTGGTTTGCCATTCCCTTCTCCAGAGACCACATTTTGTCAAAACTCTCCATCATGACCTGTCCGTCTTGGGTGGCCCTACAATGGCATGGCTCATAGTTTCCTTGAGTTAGACAGCTGTGGTCCATGTGGTCAGTTTTGTTAGTTTTCTGTGATTTTCATTCTGTCTGTCCTCTGATCTAGAAGGAGAAGAGGCTTCTGGAAGCTTCCTGATGGGAGAGACTGACTGAGGGGGAAACTGGGTCTTGTTCTGATGGGCATGGTGGTGCTCAGTAAATCTTTAGTCCAATTTTCTGTTGATGAGTGGTGCTGTGTTCCCTCCCTGTTGTTTGACCTGAGGCCAAACTATGGTGGAGGTAATGAAGATAATGGAGACTTCTTTCAAAAGGTGTCTCTGACCCTGAAGCAGGGCCCCGCTGACCCATGCCTCCGCTGGAGACTCCTGGACACTCACGGGCAAGTCTGGGTCAGTCTCTTATGGGCTCACTGGTCCTTTCTCCTGGGTCCTGGTGTGCACAGGTTTTGTTTATACCCTCCAAGAGTCTGTTTCCCCAGTCCTGTTTAAGTTGTGGTGTAAGTCTCTGGGTCCTGGTGTGCACAAGGTTTGTTTGAGCCCTCTGAGTGTGTCTGGTGGGTATGGGGTTTGATTCTAAATGTGAGTTTGCCCCTCCTACCATCTTGCTGGGGCTTCTCCTTTGCCCTTGGACGTGGGGTATCTTTTTTGGTGGGATCCAACATTCTCCTGTTGACGGTTGTTCAGCAGGAAGTTGTAATTGTGGACTTCTTGGGGGACTGGAATATAAAAGTAGGAAGTCAAGAGATAACTAGAGTAACAGGAAAATTTGGCTTTGGAGTACAAAACGAAGCAGGTCAAAGGCTAACAGAGTTTTGCCAAGAGAACGCACTGGTCATAGCAAACACCCTCTTCTAACAACACGAGACTCTACACATGGACATCACCAGATGGTCAATACCAAAATCAAATTGATTATATTCTTTGCAGCCACAGATGGAGAAGCTCTATACAGTCAGTAAAAACAAGCCTGGGAGCTGACTGTGGCTCAGATCATGAACTCCTTATTGCCAAATTTAGACTTAAATTGAAAAAAGTAGGGAATACCACCAGACCATTCAGATATGACCTAATAAAATCTCTTATGACTATACAGTAGAAGTGACAAATAGATTCAAGGGATTAGATTTGATAGAGTGCCTGAAGAACTATGGATGGAGGTTCGTGACATTGTACAGGAGGCAGTGATCAGGACCATCCCCACGAAAAAAAAGTGCAAAAAGACAAAATGGTTGTCTGAGGAGGCCTTACAAATAGCTGAGAAAAGAAGAGAAGCAAACGGCAAAGGAGAAAAGGAAAGATATACCTGTTTGAATACAGAGTTCCAGAGAACAGCAAGGAGAGATAAGAAAGCCTTCCTCAGTGATCAGTGCAAAGAAATAGAGGAAAACAATAGAATAGGAAAGGCCAGAAATTTCTTCAAGAAAATTAGAGATACCAAAGGACATTTCATGCAAAGATGGGCACAATAAGGACGGAAGTGGTATGGACCTAACAGAAGCAGAAGATATTAAGAGGTGGCAAGAATACACAGAAGAACTATACAGAAATGTTCTTCAAGACCCAGATAAGCGCAGTGATGTGATCACTCACTTAGAGCCAGACATCCTGGAATGCAAAGTCAAGTGGGCCTTAGGAAGCATGAACAAAGCTAGTGGAGGTGATGGAATTCCAGTTGAGCTATTTCAAACCCTAAAAGATGATGCCATGAAAGTGCTGCAGTCAGTATGCCAGCAAATTTGAAAAGCTCAGCAGTGACCACAGGGCTGGAAAAGGTCAGTTTCCACTCCAGTCTCAAAGAAAGACAATGCCAAAGAACGTTCAAACTACCACACAGTTGCATTTATCTCACATGCTAGCAAAGTAATGCTCAGAATTCTCCAAGCCAGACTTCAACAGTACATGAACTGTGAACTTGAAAATGTTCAAGCTGGATTTAGAAAAGGCAGTGGAACCAGAGATCAAATTGCCAACATCTGTTGGATCATTGCAAAAGCAAGAGAGTTCCAGAAAAACATCTATTTCTACTTTATTGACTATGCCAAAGCCTTTGACTGTGTGAATCACAATAAACTGTGGAAAATTCTGAAAGAGATGGGAATACAGACCATCTGACCTGCCTCTTGAGAAACCTGTATGCAGGTCAGGAAGCAACAGTTAGAACTGGACATGGAACAACACACTGGTTCCAAATTGGGAAAGGAGTACATCAGGGCTGTATGTTGTCACCCTGCTTATTTAACTTATATGCAGAGTACATCATGAGAAATGCTGGGCTGCATAAAGCACAAGTTGGAATCAAGATTGCTGGGAGAAATATCAATAACCTCAGATATGCAGATGACACCACCCTTCTGGCAGAAAGTGAAGAAGATCTAAAGATCCTCTGGATGCACGTGAAAGTCGAAAGTGAATAAACTAGCTTAAAGCTTAACATTCAGAAAACTAAGATCATGGCATCCAGTCCCATCACTTTATCACAAGTAGGTAGGGAAACAGTGGAAACAGTGCCTGACTTTATTTTTTTGGGCTCCAAAATCACTGCCGATGGTGACTGCACCCATGATCTTAAAAGACAACTTGCTCCTTGGAAGGAAAACTGTGACCAACCTAGACAGCTTATTAAAAAGCAGAGACATTACTTAGCCAACAAAGATCTGTTTAGTCAAAGCTATAGTTTTTCCAGTAGTAATGTATGGATGTGAGAGTTGGACTGTAAAGAAAGCTGAGCGCCAGAGAATTGATGCTTTTGAAATGTGGTGTTGGAGAAGACTTAAGAGAATCCCTTGGACTGCTTGGAGATCCAACCAGTCCATTCTAAAGGAAATTAGCCCTGGATATTCATTGGAAGGACTGATGTTGAAGCTGAAACTCCAAAACTTTGGCCACCTGATGTGAAGAACTGACTCACTGGAAAAGACCCTGATGCTGGCAAAGATTGAAGGCAGGAGGAGGAGATAGCACAGGATGAAATGGCTGGATGGCATCACCGACTTGATGGATGTGAGTTTGAGTAAGCTATGCAAGTTGGTGATGGACAGGGAGGCCTGATGTGCTGCAGTCCATGGCATCACAAAGAGTCGGACATGACTGAGCAACTGAACTGATGTGACATAACTATTTAGTATATTATTTCTCTTTTGTCACTGACAGTACATCAATCAGGAGTGTGATAAAAGATCGCGTTTTTTAAAATAGAATTTTTGACTTTTAATTGCTTAGAGTGAAAGAAAGAAAGTTTAACCAGTGAGCCAAAGGTATCTAGTATATTTTAATGTAACTTTTAAACATTTTGGCTCCTAGTTCTGAATTGTGAATCGAGCTTAATTCTTTAATGATGTTTTATTTAATTTTATCAATTCCTGATTTTCTCTTTTTCCTTTGTCTTTGCTTTATGTTTCATTCACAGGGCTTATCCACTTTTTTGGAGTGATAACTCTGCTGCTAGTGTTTGAAAGAAGGATTAGACCTTTAGATGACATAGTATCTCATTTTTTCAGGGTGTTAGCTTCCCTTAATCTTCCAGCAGCAATTGAAGATATATCTGGAGATACCGTACCTCAGTCTATATTGACCAAGTCCACATCTGTGATTGAACAGGGAGGCATCCAGACTGTGGATCAGTTGATCAAAGAGCTACCTGAACTTCTACAAAGAAATAGAGAAATCCTCGACGAGGTATGTTTTAAGAGGTTTGCTTTTCAGGTAAACAAAATACTCTTTGGCCCCTCGGTGTCCAGCAGGGAATGGGACAAGAGGCTTCTTCCTGTGGTTTCACAGGGTGGCACTCATCATTCAGGTGAATTTATTGTGGCCCATAGTCTGCCCTCAGCCTCAAGAGGAACTCTGAGTGAGAATGGGCTCATATGTCTTAGGGTATATAAATGCGCATTAATAAAACGTACATGACCGTTGTGTGAAACTAGTATATTGTGGGAAATTACGTCACATAACTGTTCAGACTTTTTCATTATTAAGGACTGTTTTTTCCTGTGAAAGCTTCAGTCTCTGGCGAACAAGGAATCAGACTAAGGAGTTAGGCCATCATATGTTTTCCAAGTCCACCACGCTCATCTTCAGATGGCAAGGGCATTTTATCAGTAGGAATGTAGCCTTAATGTTTGTCGGCTAAAGTCAGCTATTTGCCAATGTTATTCTGCTTTTAAGGTGCTTTTGCCTCTTTCTACTAATTGGTACATTTGTTTCTTTAACCATAAATGTGTTCAAAGTGGTTATTTTGTTTTTTGATAGTTGAGGAGTCATGTCTTTTAGGTGACTTCTGTTATCAATGCTTTAATCCATGCTGTTTCAATCTTTCAGTTAACTATCAGAGGGAGTTGTATTTATACTGTTTCTAAATACTTTGGGGCAAAGACAGAGTACCTATATACTATGATAGTGTGAACCTTGGGAATGAGAATATATACCTTCCAAGGTTACTTAAGGGCTTAAGTAAAATAAAACAAACATTAGTGTGAAAAAAAATCTCATCTCATAATTAAGGAAACACTGGCTTTATTAGTGTATAAGGGATGTGTGTTGTCTGCCTCTCTTATGAGGTATTGTTATTTATTTTATCTTCTAACAGCCTTATGCGTTAGACTCATTATTATTCTCTTTGTGTACCTGTAGTTTCATTTTATAAGTTGTTAAGTTGTGAAGCTGATACTCTTTCTGAGTGTTTATGTCTGGTAGCAAATTTAATTCTAGTTTTGGTTTTCAGATAATTTGAAGTGTCCACTAATTTGTTTTTTAAATGATAAATTTTTCTTGCTTGGGGTCTGTTGGATCCTTTCCATCTTAGATTCATGGGTTCTGTCTCTTCAGTTATTCTTTTTTCTCCATTCTCTCCTAATGAATTCCTGTTAGATTGATGGCAGTGCTTCTGAGTCGGTTCTTCACATCTCTTAACGTTTCGATTGCTTTTTCTCTGTGGGAGGCTGTCTGAGGCTAGCCTTCCATCTCATTGATTGCCTGTTTAGCTCTGCCTTGTGTGTTCTTCAGCTGCTCTGTTGCATTTTCCCCTCATATTTTTCATTTCCTGAATAAGGATATTTAATTGGCTCTTTTTACAGATCACCTACGTTTATCTTACATGTGTCTTTCTTTCTTTTTTTTTGAGGTAAAATTCACATAACATAAAATTTCACCATTTTGATCTAAGTGTACGATCCAGTCGTTTTTAAGTACATTCACAATATTGTATGAACACCAACACAGTCTAATTCTGGAACATTTTCATCACTTCCAAAAGAAAGCTTGTACTAGTTAACAGTCACTCCTTTTTCTCCCATTCCCCTTGCTCTTGGGAACTACAAATCTGATTTCTGTTTGTATAGATTTATTCATTCTGGACATTGCAGATAAATGGAATCATGCCTTTGAAGCTTGCCTGTTTCACTTAGCATATTTTCAAGGCTCATTCATGCCACAGCACGTGTCAGTACTTCATTTCTTTTTGTGGCTAAATATTCCAGTATGTTGGAGAAGGCAATGGCGACCCACTCCAGTACTCTTGCCTGGAAAATCCCATGGGCGGAGGAGCCATGGGGTCGCTAAGAGTCAGACAAGACTGAGCGACTTCACTTTCACTCTCACTCTTTACTTTCATACACTGGAGAAGGAAATGGCAACCCACTCCAGTGTTCTTGCCTGGAGAATCCCAGAGACAGAGGAACCTGGTTGGCTGCCGTCTATGGGGTCGCACAGAGTCAGACACGACTGAAGCGACTTAGCAGCAGTAGCATTCCGTTGTGTGGATGTATCATTAAGTATTTTGTTTATCCATTCATCAGAAATAGATACTTGGGATGTTTCCACTTTTTGGTTATTCAGAATAATGCTGTTATCTGTGAACAGGTTATGTTTGAACACCTGTTTTCAGTTTTCTTGGGTTATATACATAGGAGTGGAATTACTGGGTTGTACAGTAATATTGTGTTTAACTTTTTGAGGAACTGTGAAACTGGTTTGCAAAAGTAGCTGTGCCCTTTTACATTTTACCAACAGTGTATGAAGGTTCCAAATTTCTCCACATCCTTGCTAACCCTCATAATTGTCTTAAAAAAACAGAAGCCATCTTTGTGGCTATGAAGTGGTATCTTACTATGATTTGATTTGACCTTATATGTAGAAAATCCTAAAATTAGTGGGAGTTTAATGAGAATTGCATTGAATGTTTAGATCAGTTTGAGGAATATTACTGATCTTTAACAGTATTACGGCTTCCATTCCATGGACGGAAGCTGTCTTTCCATTTAATTTCTTTCAGCAGTGTTTTATACTTTTCACTGTATAAGTATTTTGCTTCCTTGATTAAAGTGATTCTTAGTTATTTTATTCTTTTTGATGCTGTTATAATGGAATTATCTTAATTTCCTATTTGGATTCTTCATTGCTAGAGTATAGAAATATAGCTGATTTTGTGTGTTGATTTTGTTTTCTGCAGCTCTACTAAATTTGTTTATTATCTCTAATAGTTATTTTTTGGATTGCTTACGATTTTTCATATAAAAAGTCATATCGTTTGCAACCAGAGGTAGTTCTTCCTTTCCACATTTGGATGCTCTTTATTTCTTACTGTAATTGTGCCAGTTAGTTCAATCCTGGTTTAAGCAGTGAGAGTCCAGACTTGTCTCGATTGTTATCTTAGGGGAAATCCTTCCATTTTTTCGCTGTTAAGTTTTACATAGATGGCTGTTCTCAGATTGAGGAAGTTCCTTTCCATTCTTAATTTGTTGAGTGCTTTTATCATAAAAGGGTGTTGGATTTTGTCAAATATTTTTTCTGTATCTCAAGATAATCATGTGGACTTTCTCCCTTCATTCTACTAATATGGAGTATTACATTAACTGATTCTTCGGTGGGAACCACCCTTGCATTCCTAGGTTATCCCACTTTGTCATGGTGTAGAGTTCTTTTAATGTGCTGCTAGATTTGGTTTGGTGTAGTATTTTGTTGAGCATTTTGCAGTTATATTCATAAGGGATACTGGTCTGTAGTTTTCTTGTGTGTGTGACTTTCAACTTGTGTGTTTTTGTCATTGTGTCTTTTATAAATAGCATATGGTAATAAGATTTTTCCTTTACTTTTAGCTTGACAGTCCCTTTCTGGAGGGTTAAATTATTCATATATTTAGAACCGTATTTTTCTACAACACTTGTCTTTCTCTTTTGATTTCTATTTTCTTTCTTTGGTTCCTCCTCACCCTCACTTTTTATGGTTTTATTGAGTTCCCTCCATTTTTTTTTTCACCCCCCTTTTTAACAGCATGAAAGTTGTATACTTTTCTTTTTTATAGTTTATTATGATGTGCCTGGGTATGGGTTTTCTTTTATTTAAGTTGCTTGATATTCCATGGGATTCAGTGAATTTGAGAAATTGTGTCTGTCATGCATCCTGGCAAGTTCTTAGTTTTCACTTCTTTGAATATTGCTTTTTCCCAATTGTCATTATTATGTCTTTCTCCGTCTCTGATGTTGAATCTTCTCAGTTCCAGCCACTCGTGTTTTCTGTTGCTCTGTGCTTCCTTCTGCCTGACTTCTGGTCTGTCTTCTAGTTCACTAGTTCTCTTCAGTTATATTCCAGCAGTTTTTTAACTATCAGTAGCTTCCTAATTTTATAATTTCTTTAATTTCCAGAAATTTTATTTGGCTCTTTTTCAGTTCTTCTCATCTTCTTTCTCCTATCTTACTTTTACTCTGAAACATATTAAATATGTTTTTTGTATTCTTTATCTTATCTCAAGGTCAGTAGTCTTTGTGGTTTGGTTCTGTGATTTGTTGTTTTTTTCCTGATTTTTTTCTCATACTGGTTTGTTTCCTCTTATTTCAGTGTTTTTGTTTGTGTGTTTCCTGTATTTTAAAACTTTTTTGGAGGGTTTTGTGTGTGTGTGTGTGTGTGGTCACTTTTTTATTTTGAAACTCATTTTAGGAGTTTGTGTCATACAGGTAGTCATTCCAGTCCTAAGTTCAGGCTTTTGATTAGGAGCCTTGAGGTGATACTTCTTTTCTTTTCTATATAGAGCCAGGGTTCAGATGGTCAAATTCCCTTCAGTTGGTCAATTTTCCTTTACATACTCATCCACTGAATGTCATCTATTTGGAAGTCCCCATTTGAGGGAAGATAGTGCCTTTGATCTGATCTCCTACTCATATTGGCCCCACCTGAGTTTCTTGTCTCCTGTTAAATGCACATTCTGAGCCACTAGAGAATGTGTCATTGGTGAACTATGGACAGTAGGCCAGCTCCACCTTGTGGCCTGTTTTATATGGTTCACTAGTTAAGAATGATTTTACCACTTTTAGAAAATTGTTATTAAAAAAAAAAGAATATGTGAGACTGTAGTCCCCAGTCCTAAAATATTTACTCTAACATTTGACACACAGTTTGCAGATCCCCGCTCTAAATGGTCAGGCATTAACAGGTACCATTGACTCTAGCACTTGAGTCCCTTGGTGGATTAGCACTTTCTTACTGTCTTTTCTTCTCAGCTCTGCATTCAAAAGGCTTTTGTTTTAATGCTAATTTTCAGTTTGTTGTATTGGGTTGATGTCCAAATCTTTTATTTGTATGAATTAATCAGTTTTCTCTTTGTTTTGTTTATGGCTTCAAAATTCTAAAGGCTTTCTGTTTATTTAATCTTAAAAAAAATCTTCATTTAAAAGTAGTTTTGATATATGGATGTACATAATCTCTTAGTCATCTTAATTTCACTGAGTAAGGTAATGGCTAACAGCCTTAAATTTTACAAGATGTTTTGTTAAGTATATTATGACTTGGATTTCTGCAGTGGAAATTATTGTACTAATTGATATTCTAACCAGTACTGTAGGCATAGCCCTAGCTCACTAATTCTCACCTATATTGAGTATGATCATTTAAAAAATGTTTTAAAGTTTTTTACACCAGAAATGATATTTCACTGTTGCTTTACCTCCTTTTAAAAAGTCATTAAGGTTGTTGGATGAAGAAGAAGCAACTGACAATGATTTAAGGGCAAAATTCAAGGAACGTTGGCAAAGGACGCCATCCAATGAACTTTATAAGCCTTTAAGAACAGGTAAAAATGTCCCTAAATGACTTTCACTTGAGTAAGTTCTCATTTTGTATCCACAAACTTTGCTTGATTGAATTAGGCTCCATATGAAAATCCAGGTGTTTTGCTTCAGTTCCATGTAAGATAAAAAATAACAAGGATGTTCACCATGATAAGTTCAGATTCTTAAGAAAGTGAAAAATTAAAATGATCCTGTAACTCTTACTTCCTGTTCCAAGATTTCTGCATATTATTAAAAAAGATAAATGAGATATTATATAAATATATGGTGTTGTGATTTCATTTCATTTAGTAGTGACACTGCTGCTGCTGTTGCTAAGTCGCTTCAGTTGTGTCTGACCCTGTGTGACCCCATAGGTGGCAGCCCACCAGGCTCCCCCATCCCTGGAATTCTCTAGGCAAGAGTACTGGAGTGGGTTGCCATTTCCTTCTCCAATGCATGAAAGTGAAAAATGAAAGTGAAGTTGTTCAGTCGTGTCCGACTCTTAGCCACCCCATGGACTGCAGGCTACCAGGGTCCTCCATCCATGGTATCCATCCTCCAGACAAGAGTACTGGAGTGGGGTGCCATTGCCTTCTCCATAGTAGTGATACTACCAGTTAGTAAAAGATGAGTTTTAAATTAACCTGAAGCCAAAGTATTATTTTTAAGATTATAAAGATTTTGTGCTTGTTCAGATAAACAATATCTAGACTTTATTTCTCTGTAAAAAGTATTTAATACTATTGTGATTTTTCTAAAAATGTATCTGTTTTTCTTACAAGTCAAATTTAAAGAGTGATCCTTTGAGACAGGAACATTTTTGAAATAAGTTATAACAGTTTTTGGAGTGAATGTTATCTTTCTATATTCATGAGTTGTAGAAAAAGATTAATGTCAATTGGCTTTTATTTAGTGGACTGTAAGTAACCACAAAAGGGTTTTAAGGTTATAAAACACGAAAGATGCAAAGACTGACAGGAGCTCAGTTTCTGTCATCTGGTGCTTTGGGGCTGACAGGGAGACAGGTAAAATTGGNTGGAAATTATTGTACTAATTGATATTCTAACCAGTACTGTAGGCATAGCCCTAGCTCACTAATTCTCACCTATATTGAGTATGATCATTTAAAAAATGTTTTAAAGTTTTTTACACCAGAAATGATATTTCACTGTTGCTTTACCTCCTTTTAAAAAGTCATTAAGGTTGTTGGATGAAGAAGAAGCAACTGACAATGATTTAAGGGCAAAATTCAAGGAACGTTGGCAAAGGACGCCATCCAATGAACTTTATAAGCCTTTAAGAACAGGTAAAAATGTCCCTAAATGACTTTCACTTGAGTAAGTTCTCATTTTGTATCCACAAACTTTGCTTGATTGAATTAGGCTCCATATGAAAATCCAGGTGTTTTGCTTCAGTTCCATGTAAGATAAAAAATAACAAGGATGTTCACCATGATAAGTTCAGATTCTTAAGAAAGTGAAAAATTAAAATGATCCTGTAACTCTTACTTCCTGTTCCAAGATTTCTGCATATTATTAAAAAAGATAAATGAGATATTATATAAATATATGGTGTTGTGATTTCATTTCATTTAGTAGTGACACTGCTGCTGCTGTTGCTAAGTCGCTTCAGTTGTGTCTGACCCTGTGTGACCCCATAGGTGGCAGCCCACCAGGCTCCCCCATCCCTGGAATTCTCTAGGCAAGAGTACTGGAGTGGGTTGCCATTTCCTTCTCCAATGCATGAAAGTGAAAAATGAAAGTGAAGTTGTTCAGTCGTGTCCGACTCTTAGCCACCCCATGGACTGCAGGCTACCAGGGTCCTCCATCCATGGTATCCATCCTCCAGACAAGAGTACTGGAGTGGGGTGCCATTGCCTTCTCCATAGTAGTGATACTACCAGTTAGTAAAAGATGAGTTTTAAATTAACCTGAAGCCAAAGTATTATTTTTAAGATTATAAAGATTTTGTGCTTGTTCAGATAAACAATATCTAGACTTTATTTCTCTGTAAAAAGTATTTAATACTATTGTGATTTTTCTAAAAATGTATCTGTTTTTCTTACAAGTCAAATTTAAAGAGTGATCCTTTGAGACAGGAACATTTTTGAAATAAGTTATAACAGTTTTTGGAGTGAATGTTATCTTTCTATATTCATGAGTTGTAGAAAAAGATTAATGTCAATTGGCTTTTATTTAGTGGACTGTAAGTAACCACAAAAGGGTTTTAAGGTTATAAAACACGAAAGATGCAAAGACTGACAGGAGCTCAGTTTCTGTCATCTGGTGCTTTGGGGCTGACAGGGAGACAGGTAAAATTGGAGAACAAAATTGAAAGTACAGCCAGCTTATGTACTTCACTGTTAAAATCATTACTGTGCTCTGATAACATTGTTTTCTTCTTCCACAGAGGGAAACAACTTCAGAACTGTTTTGGATAAAGCCGTGCAGGCAGATGGACAGGTGAAGGAGCGTTATCAGGCTCACCGGGACACCATTGCACTTCTGTGCAAGCCGGAGCCGGAGCTGAACGCCGCCATCCCTTCTGCTAACCCGGCGAAGACAATGCAGGGCAGTGAGGTGAGGACGTGCGCTTTGATGTGGGTGGCCAGCCGCTTCTGACAGCTGTGTTCAAGACATTACATACAGTGAATTGCCCAGTTTTTTTCTTACTGACCGTTTTTAAAAAAATGATGTACATTGAGGTGGTTGTGTTTAGAGCAACATGATATGTATACACTGTGTAAACGTTATATTACTATCCATTTACTGAGTGCTTCCTCTGTGAACTCGGTACTGTATATATTCACAGTGTTTAATTCAAATTTGATAAAAGGGAGCAACTTGGAAGTAAAGGCACTTCTTTGAGGTGGAAGGACTGGATTGGCCAGATACTCCTCTGACCACAGAGTCTTTGTTTCTTGCATCTCTCTATATGCCACCTTCTACCATATTCCCCTGGGACTGCCTCTGAAGGGAGGGTTGTCAAGGTGTGCGTGTTAATAAGTGGATCACATTGGCATGATACTTCTACTGGTTACAGGCTCATGGGAGCGTGATTGGCTGAGACCCTAAGGGGATGGGTGTGACTGATCACTGTGAGGTGAGATAGGGGCCCTGAAGCACACAGGAAAGTCAGCCAAAGGGCAAGAGATACTGCGGAAAGCTTCTTGAAAAAGGTGGATTTCCTGAGACAGTAGTTCTCAGAAGCTATCTGTCTTTGCTCAGAAGCATTTCATGTATTCATTCAGCCAAGACTTAAGGACAGGCGTCTACTGTGTAAGGCACTGCACTTGGTACACACTATGGCCAGCTCTCACTCCCCATTCACAAGCAAGCATAAGAGAGGAGACATACATAGAGATAACCGGGATACAGGTAGAAACTGAGAAGCCCTCAGTACACTGAGGGCTTTAGGTGACGGAATGCTGAACGTCCCAGCATTTGGAGCCCCTTGCCTAGGAGGCTGCTTAGGACATTGGCACATTATGAGAACAGTGGACAGGCAGAAGGGTGAACAGGAGTAGGATCCGAGAATATCGGGTGAGGGTGTGCAGAGCAGCTACCAGAGGCTGAGTGGAAGCCGGCCCCTGGAGTGAAGGGAAAACGGCGTCAGGGGATATGCACAGACCCTGCATCTCTGGTTGGGGGCCAGAGAGAACAACCACTGTGCAGTCAGATGCTTTGAGGACGTCGAGGAGAAAAGGAAGGTGGTTGAAAAGATTAGATTTGTAGAGAAGAGGCTGCACACCCGTAGACCAGCAGCATGTTCTGGCTTTTGATTTTAGGAGAGCTCTCTTTAATGTCCCCCCTTTTTTCTTTTTAGTGTTACATACACGACTCAGAACTTACATGGCTTTCGTTCTTTGATTCTGCTTTCTATAGAAAAGCAAAAAAAATTTTTTTAAAAAAATTTGTAATAGCTGCTCTGTTAATCCAGAACAGTATTACATAGGGGAAGAAAAGTTTGACAATCAATATGAACTTATTTTATTGAAACTAGATTTTCTGCATGGAGGTAACCAATAATTTTCAGTGCTCTATACATTCATTCATCATGTGTCTTTATCAGAAAAGGCAAGCATCATTTGTTTATTAAAGCTTCTTCAGATAGTTGTCACCATAGTTGATGACACGTTAGCCAGAGTTTTTATGAGATGCACCCAGCCATTTGAGTTGCTGATTATTAACGTGATACAAAATACTTGTTTTATTGAGAGGTCCAAGCATAATGGGTAGGGTTGTTTTTTCTTTCATTCTGAAGAGGCCAACTATCTAGTTATTTATCTCTGTTCTGTTTGGGCAGCTGTTTTTAGGTGCTGAGAGGATGTTAGTTTCTATACCATATAAGACAGTCTGTTTCAAGATAGTCCTGACTTTCAGCTTTGTTTACTAGACTATTTTTTAAAAAATCAATTCTGCATATTCCTATTTCTCCCCTAGGTTTATTTCCCTTGACTTCTATAAAATTTTCAGACTTCTGTTAGTCATAACATACGTATAGAAGAAGATGACATTTCTTACTTTCCTAATGGCCAAGCAACCTTCACATAGGGTTAAAGTCAAGGTTGAGATTCCATTATCAATTTAAATTTATCAAGAGGTAAAGCTATCAAAACCTTTTCGAATTTATATGCTACTGTATCCCCCAACACAAACTGTATTACATGATTATAGAAATCCTTATAATTCAGCAGAATAAAGAATACTTTAATTCTTGGTCTGTTCCTCATTTTTCCTCTGTTCTTGTCTGAGTGCTCATATGCTTAAACCTCTCTAGTCCACAGTGCACACAAAGTAGAGAGTTAAACCGTGAGACATAACCAACAGTTAATAATAATGGCTCCTACTTATGGAGCACTTAGCCTGTGTTAGAAATTACATTAAGCACTTATATGGACTTATTCAGTCTTTACAACTGTCCTGACATACAGGTACTATTATTATTCTTATTTTGCAGATGAATTTCCCAAGTAAACTGCCCTTGGTTATACAGTAACAAAGCCCATGATATTCACTAAGGGAGTATAATCAGAGAGTTGAAATATTTTTTTCTGTGTCATCATGGTTCACTTTACTGGACAGCTAGATTCCTTCATTTCTGTATTGCAGTTTTGATTTAATTTTGTGTTCTGGATGGGTAGAAGAATGTTCATGGTTCAGAAGGTTCCTGCAGAGGACTCTCAGCCCTGGTCTTTCCACCTTATTCCCATCTGCTCTGTATACGTAATAGTATTCATTAGTGTCTGGTCTGTGTTTAGTGCTTTTATATTTGTGAAAAATACATATGCACACAGATATACATAATATGTGTATGTATAGCTTTATATTCTTATTTCCCTTCTCATTGAAAATGCAGCATACAATATATATGCTTTTGTACCTTTTTTCATTTAATAATATGTCCTGGAAGTCATTTGCAAGCAAGAGACTTTGACCTGCTTGTCTAACGTTAGATTCTGCTAGGCCCCTTTAATAGACTTTGCTGTGATTCTTTGTGATTCTGCTGTGATTCTAATCCAGCTGTGATTCTTTGCCCTCTTTTTCCTTTTAGAGTGTCTGTGGTTTGATGCTTCTTAGACCTCTGGGAGTCGCGTTAGAACATGTTAAGAGACTGTGCATTTAAGATAGGACACCTAGGAGATAAACAGTGGTTACCTGAGGCTGAAATGTAGAAGAAACTTGAGGCTTTTCCTCAGGTTTTGGTTTTCACATGGGAAGGTCACTCTGGACCCTCTTGTAAAGGAGCTGATGACTAAGGCCATGGACTGCAGAGCAGGACAGAGCTTTTTAGGCACAGGCAGTAGGTGAGGAGATCTTTGAAGCTGAAATTGCTGCTGGTAGGAAGCGAGTCAGGGGTAGAGATGGGGTTCTTGGACTGACCCTTCTTTGCCTACTTTCTTGCTCTGAGCATTCTTGGTGAAGCAGAATGGGGGCTTGGGGTTGCCCAGGTGAAGTGTGAAGAGCTGTGAGTGAAAGGGAGCAGCTCACAAGGGTCTTAGAGGGCACTTGAACCCTGAAACACTATTGCCACTTAGGGGTGTTAGGCATTTATGAGTCATGTGGCTGCTAGGCAGAGACCGCCTGGACTGCATGAGAGGCAGAACTCATGATGTGAAGAGAGGTAGGACCTAGCCCTTCCTTCTTTCCTGGGGTTTAGAATCAGTGTATCAGTGTGTGACTTAGAGCTCTCCCTCTCTCTCTCTTCCTCTCTCCCCGCCTCTGGAGTGCTGTCTCCATGTGTCGTCATCTCTATTCTTATCTTCATGTCCCCCCTCTCAGTCTCACTATGTTGGCAAAATAGGGTATCTCTTGACAAAACACACCTTCCTCTCCATCACCGTGAGGACTCAGTGAAGTATACGCGTGGATAGAGAGTGGTTTGGAGTCAGGCAGACAGGTCTCAGGTTTCACCTCTGCTCCTTAAGTAGCTGTGTAACCTCAGGCTGGTGACTTGATTTTTCTGAGACTCAGTTTCTCCATCTGTGGAATAGAGGTAATAAATACATACTCTATGGGATATTGTAAGGAGTACGTTAAATTAAATCTGTGAAGTGTTTAGGACTGTGCCTGGCGCATGATAAATGTTCAGTAAATCTGTTTTCATTATTGCTGCTGCCATTGCAGGCTGAATCCACTAAAGGTACAGCAGTGTCTGTATGTAAGTAAACCTGATGTCTGAATTATACTTGGCTCTCTGAGAAATCATCTCTCCCTGACCGTGGTGAACCTTTATATAATTCCCTTCTGGTAATCGGCTTCTGGTTTTTTGGGCAATTCAGCTAAAAGTTTTTAAAAATTGTATAGGTGGTGAATGTCTTAAAATCCTTATTGACAAATCTTGATGAAGTAAAGAAGGAAAGAGAGGGGCTGGAGAACGACCTGAAATCAGTGAATTTTGACATGACGAGCAAGTTTCTGACTGCTCTGGCTCAAGATGGTGTGATAAATGAAGAAGCTATTTCTGTTACCGAACTGGATCGAATCTATGGGGGTCTCACAACTAAAGTCCAGGAATCTCTAAAGAAACAGGAAGGACTTCTTAAAAATATTCAGGTAAAGTTTATATACTTCAGTAAGATTTTTATTTAAAAAATTACAGAAGGGATAATCTATATACAGGAGGGATAATCTGGACTAAATCTATCCATTTAGGATTGTGTTTTTGGCAGGTATTCCATATTAATAGAAACCTGTAAACTATTGGTTATATTTTCATGCCCACTGAATTTGGGGGAATTTTGCTAATGGAAAGCTATAAAGTCCTGTACAACTCCAAAGGGAATATGTTAGGTAAATATAATAATTCAGTGTCATCATAGGTGATTTTCATAGTTGGAAAAGTATCAATAAAAATGATGAGCTACATTAATTTCATAAATATATATAACTGCATAAATCTTTCTTTTCATAAGGTCTCACACCAGGAATTTTCGAAAATGAAACAATCTAACAATGAAGCCAATTTAAGAGAAGAAGTCTTGAAGAATTTAGCTGCTGCATATGACAACTTTGTTGAACTTGTGGCTAATTTGAAGGAGGGCACAAAGGTATAAGCAAAAAAAATAAGAGCTAACTGACCAGTGTGGATGTGAAGATATAGTCTGAAAAGTTAATTGGTATTTCCAATTGGACCAAATCATTCTTCATCTTTAATTCCTTAGCGTTCATGACTTTGGCCCCCAAGAGCTTTGTTATAAGTGGGAGAAAGCTTAATGAAGGTGGTGGATTTCATGGGAACTTTGCAGAATGAGTATGCATAGACATTCATTTCAGGTAGCAGGAATTAGCAAAAATCAGCAATACTTTGTTACATGATAGAAAGTCGGCCAATCCGAGTGAATTATGAGGGAACAGGAGTAGTAGTCAGAGCTGATACGTGATGGGGAAGGGGCTTGGTATGGCTTTCATAGTCTCTGCTGATGGTTTAGATGATGATAGATTTGTGACATGCTTGTGTCTTAGAGTGTTTACTGAATATGTTTCAGTATTTTCTAGCCTTTCCTTTAAATATTTTTGCGGAAATGCTTATATTTGGTTTGAGTAATTTTGGGGAGCAAGTAATTTTTTAAGTTTTTCAAATACGTAATTCCTTTTGGTACTTTAACTCCACAATGATGACTGAATAAAGTTATCTTGATTTTAATACACTAGGTATAATGTAAAACCCTCTAAAGAGAGCATAGAAATACTGCCAAAACCTTCCAAAGAGAGAGGATAGTAAAATGCCATTTTAATTTGATTTAAAATGCTTTGTTGAAATAGGTAAGCTGAGAAAACTCTCCAGAGTGCTTTTGGAAATCCTTCGAAAAGTTTCTGAAATGATGCCTGCGTTTCTGAAGTGAACGTGCAGATCTAATGTTTCCACTTAAATAGATTGTTTTTATTAAGTAGCTGATTTTTCTCTAGGAATTGGGAACTTGTTCACGATCATGAAACTTAACCTGTCACTGAATTTTTGGTGATAGCATTTTCTAATGATTATTTAATTTATTTTTTTCAAAATATTTTTAGGTCATATTTAACAATAAGGTACTGGACTTAAGTGGTATATCTGTCTCTCATGCAGAGGGTTTTAGTTCTTTAACTGTTACTGACAAATGAGCTTTAAATTGTGTTCCTCTTAGATTAAAAATTGTTCTGGTTTATCTCTTTTGTTTGTTCTTTGCTTGTAGTTTTACAATGAGCTGACTGAAATACTTGTCAGGTTCCAGAACAAATGCAGTGATATAGTATTTGCACGGAAGACAGAAAGGGATGAACTCTTAAAGTAAGTTTATTTTCTGTATCGAATTGTGCTTTTTCTTTAAAAAAAAAAAAATCATATTCTTGCTACCTCTTTTAGAAAAATAACATGTGGACACTCTTGTGGTGGGTTGGCAGTGTGAGTTAGCAATTTCCTTCATTTCCTCTGTGGTGGTTTACAAAGCAACCAGCAACTAGCTGCATGATTCAGGAACAACAGGATGTCAAGGAGCGCAAACTCTGGATGAAGGGAGAATAGTGATGTCACAGAAGTGATGACAGCACAGCTCTGTGACAATCTCAGGGAATGCCAGTGAACACGAGCAGTTCACCTTGAAGAGGCAGATGGGTGCCTTAAATGAAGCTGCAGGGATAGCATGCGGGAGAGAGGATTCATAGCTCAAAAATGTCAGCAAAAGCACTTTCTATAGGGCCTACTGGGCAAGCAACATAGGACTCACTCTGTGTGCAGTAGTGGAGAGCTGTCTCCGCATTGATACCCATTAAGATGAGAAAGAGCAAAAATGAACACAACTAATAGATGAAGAACATTCACCAGAATAATATTGTCACAGAACAGGTGAGATTTTACTGTGAATTAAAAAAAAGGTTAGGAAACAATCACTGAGGATTACCACAAACAAAGCCAGTACTCAAGGAAGATGGTAGGAAAACAAGAGGTCATAAAACATGAAGTGTCAGGATTTAGGACACAATTGGAAGAGAACAAAACCATCACAGATGTGAGATGAAATGAGGAGGAGCCAAAGCAAGAAAAGACAGGGAAGAAAACACAGGAGCAAAGAGTAGCAAGGAGGAAATCAAAGAAAATGAAACCCAAGCAAGGAACAGGACTGAGAAAAAGCAGAGAAGGTGGGCAAGGAAGATCTAACATATGTAAAACTGAATTCCCTTCAAAGAAGAAAATCCCAAGCAGTGAACAGAACAAATACTTAATGATATTACTCAAGAATATTCTTAGAATAAGTCCTGTTGAAAGGGTATACATCATTTGGTCAGGAAAAACGAGTAAGAACTGTTAACACTTATTTGTATTAAGGCATAGACATTATTAGCCTTCAAAGATGACAAAACTTCCCTGGTGGCCCAGTGGTCAAGGCTCTGTGCTCCCAGCACAGGGGGAATGGGTTTGATCCCTGCTTGAGGATCTAAGATCTCACATGCACATGGTCTGGCCAAATAAATATTCTTTACAAAAGAAAATGGCAGAATCCTATTAAGGCAGTCAGGCAGACAGATCATCTCAGTTTATAAAAAGGTGAAAAAAACTTAGGCTGGCAGCACTGCGTGCTAGAAGAGAATGGAATGATTGCTATTCAAACTCAAGGAAAACAAATATAAGACAAAAATTTTATATCCGGCCAGCCTGTCCTTCAGGTATATTCAAAATCAGGTGATCATTAGTGATGAATATGAAGAACCCAGAGACTACTACTCAGGAGCCTTTCTTGAGTCCCTCAGATGACCTCACCATTATTCTCATTTGTCCGTGCTTAAGACAGTTTCCTGTAGAAGAATGGGGAGAACTTAAGAGCTACTTCTTTCCAGCCCCAAGGTCGAGCAGGGCCATTTGTTACCAGCTTTTCTACTAAACCTTTAAAAAGCAAATAATTAAAATCTTTTAAAAACGGTTTTAGAGGTTAAAAACAAACCCAAATTAGTTTTAGTAGTAAGTAAATCTGAAAGGAGTAAAACAGAGCAGTCTTCGGACCAGTTTTATTTATGAATATGGATGTGAAAGTTCTAAACAAAATGCTTGCCATTCATATTCTCCAATATATTGGTTAATGAAGGAGCAGGACCATGACCAGGGGTGGGGGGGGGTGGTTATTCCATGAATGCGGTGTTTGGTTTTGTACTCTTTCAGCTGAGGAGGAAAAGATGGTCTTCACAGATGAGGGAAGAGCGTGAGAGACCATAAACATTCCCCCTAAAGACAAGTGCCACCTGTCAGTGCTATTATTCAGTATTACATTGGCAGTACCAGCCAGCACGATTAGGCAAAAGGTGATTAGAGATACAAAAATTGTAAACTGTCACTATTTACAGACTTTATGATCGTACATCTTGGAAACCTAAAAGAATCAGCAGCCAGACTCTGCAAATAATAAAAGAATTGGTGATTATTAAAATAATTTGTAGCCATCAATAGCATTTGTTCAAGTAAAGATGTAGAAGATAGAATGGAGGGAAAGACCTCAGTTAAATAGTCACGAGAAAGTAAACCCCATCAGAATAGATTTGTCATATGAGACCTGAATGAAGAAAGCTTTGAAATGCTATTGAAGGACACAAGAGAGGATTTGAGCAAGTTATAAGACATATCATGTCCTTAGATAGGATGAGGCAGCGCCATGAAGAGGTCAGTTCTAAATAAATTTATCCATTCAACATAATTTTGATTAAAAAAAAAACACATTTTCATTTAAAAGTAGACAAGTTGTTCTAAAGCTCAAGGTGAAAAAAGTCAAGCAGGAATAGCCAGGAACAACTGCATAAAAGTAACTAATGGAGACTAATTTACCAGATTTTAATATATGTAATATTGTCTTTAATTAAAACACAGTGGTCCTGGCACATGATTAGACTAAACACAGAAGATAGGAAGAGATTTAAATCCTTATGTGAACTTAGTGTTTTAAGAAAAAAACGTTCAGTAGGTGCCCAATATGTTACTGGAGATCAGTGGAGAATTAACTCCAGAAAGAATGAAGGGATGGAGCCAAGGCAAAAACAAAACCCAGCTGTGTTTGTGACTGGTGATAGAAGCACGGTCCGATGCTGTAAAGAGCAATATTGCATAGGAACCTAGAATGTCAGGTCCATGAATCAAGGCAAATTGGAAGTGGTCAAACAAGAGATGGCAAGGGTGAATGTCAACATTCTAGGAATCAGTGAACAAAAATGGACTGGAATGGGTGAATTTAACTCAGATGACCATTATATCTACTACTGTGGGCAAGAATCCCTCAGAAGAAATGGAGTAGCCATCATGGCCAACGAAAGAGTCCGAAATGCAGTACTTGGATGCAATCTCAAAAACGACAGAATGATCTCTGTTCGTTTCCAAGGCAAATCATTCAATATCATGGTAATCCAAGTCTATGCCCCAACTAGTAATGCTGAAGAAGCTAAAATTGAACAATTCTATGAAGACCTACAAGACCTTTTAGAACTAACACACAAAAAAGTTGTCCTTTTCATTATAGGGGACTGGAATGCAAAAGTAGGAAGTCAAGAAACACCTGGAGTAACAGGCAAATTTGGCCTTGGAATACGGAATGAAGCAGGTCAAAGACTAATAGAGTTTTACCAAGAAAATGCACTAGTCATAGCAAACACTCTCTTCCAACNTTGAATGGTTTTATGAAGACCTACAAGACCTTTTAGAACTAACACCTAAAAAAGATGTCCTTTTCATTAGAGGGGACTGGAATGCAAAATAGGAAGTCAAGAAACACCTGGAGTAACAGGCAAATTTGGCCTTGGATTGCGGAATGAAGACTAACAGAGTTTTGCCAAGAAAATACACTGGTCGTAGCAAACACCCTCTTCCAACAACACAAGAGAAGACTCTACACGTAGACATCATGAGATGGTCAACACTGAAATCTGATTGATTATATTCTTTGCAGCCAAAGAAGGAGACGCTNTGCGGAATGAAGACTAACAGAGTTTTGCCAAGAAAATACACTGGTCGTAGCAAACACCCTCTTCCAACAACACAAGAGAAGACTCTACACGTAGACATCATGAGATGGTCAACACTGAAATCTGATTGATTATATTCTTTGCAGCCAAAGAAGGAGACGCTCCATACAGTCAACAAAAACAAGACCAGGAGCTGACTGTGGCTCAGATCATGAACTCCTTATTACCAAATATGCTGTCTAGGTTGGCCATAACTTTTCTTCCAATGAGTAAGCATCCTTTAATTTAATGGGTGCAGGCACCATCTGCAGTGATTTTGGAGCCCCCCAAAATAAAATCTTTCAGTGTTTGTGTTGTTTCCCCATCTATTTGCCATGAAGTGATGGGACTGCGTGCCATGACCTTAGTTTTCTGAATGTTGAGATTTAAGCCAACATTTTACTCTCCTGTTTCACTTTTATCAAGAGGCTCTTTAGTTCTTCTTCACTTTCTGCCATAAGGGTGGTGTCATCTGCATATCTGAGGTTACTGATATTTCTCCTGGCAATCTTGATTCCAACTTGTGCTTCATCCAGCCCTGCATTTCTCATGATGTACTCTGCATATAAGTTCATATAGGGAACTCATTTCATATAAAACACAAATATATTTTACATATTATGCAACTATTTATAGACATAAATTACTTTATAATAAAATCCTTGAGCAAATTTATTTAACATTTTTAAATTTTTCACTTCTATTGAAAAGGTTTTCATCAACTCTTGCACTAACAATATTATCATGAATCCATTTCGCCATCTTCAAAGACATTTTAAATTTTAAAGTAACATCACACATTATTTGGTTATAATATTCAGTCTTGAAATAAAGAAATAGGCACCACCAAAAGAGCTAGACTACCTCTCAAAATCACAAAGTAGTTAGTTCCAGGTTGTGATATAAAATTTTCCTCTTAAGTAACCTTGTTTGGTTCAAGATGTTTTATTTTTTGTAGTTTTACCATATTCTTCAAATTTTAAATTTCTTACACAAATGATGGAAGAATATAAGGCTAGCTGGAAGAATAGCTGTAGGAAAAACCTTAGAAGGTTTTATGAACAAAACCTTCTAAAATCATTTATATGTATTTTTGTCATGCATTTTAATTATATTGAATGACATACATTTTCCTTATCTTTTTAAGCTCTAATGCAATTTTTTTTCTTTCTTTCTTTTTTTTTTTTTTTTGCTTCCCAGACACACACACACACACACACACACACACAAAGTGCTTTTTTGCCAGGAATGCATGAAGTTAATGGTTCTGTGACTAATGGGATATAAATGTGATTGGAGAAATGCTTAGAAGATGTAACTTGGTCTGCTTAGAATTTAGTTTTTTAGAGACACCTTTGAAAAAAATCTTTCAATATATTGTATTATGTAGAAGTTTGTTTTTCATCTTGAATATTAAGCAAGTTGGCAAAGTGTGTGTCTTGCTTTCATTTCCCTTTCTCTAGTTTTGACAGATATAGATCAAGTAGTTTTCACTCCTATTGAACCCATACATGGATTTAGCCTACTTTTAAATTAGATCTCCAAGCAGTACAATCAATTTGTGTTGGTATTGACTAGTGAAATTATAGTCTTCCCAGGCAGTGCTTGTGGTAAAGACTCCACTTGCCAATGCAGGAGACATAAGAGACATGGGTTGGTTCTCTGGGTCAGGAAGATCTCCTGGAGGAAGAGGAAATGGCACTCTAGAATCTCATGGACAGAGTGGCCTGGTGGGCTACAGTCCATAGAGTTGTAAAGTCAGACACCACTGAACATCTGAGCCACAGTGAAATTATAGGTCTCTGCCATTTCTCCTAAAACTCCTCAGTGATTCTATTTATAAGAGATTGAAAAAAAAAAAAATTCTGGAAAGGAAAGTTGTGGTTTAAGGCACAACATTTTTCCTGCTGACCTGAGTTTAACAAGGGGTTGGGAACTCACCATACACTGTTCCCTTTAATCCATTTAATCCTAGAAAGGATTTCAAATTTTATAAATAGGGAAGGTGAGACTTAGAGAAATTGAATATATCACTCCTTAGAACACAGAGTAAGTGCTAGAAACACATTCAAATTTTAGGTTGGATAGGTTATAATAATATATTCATTGTAAAGTCAAGTATTTAATTTGAGATCCCTTGACAAACTTTAAATTGCATATGTATTATATAAAAGTAAACAACATTTAAGAAAGAAAAAACAGCAGCTATCATGTGTCACCATTAAATTCACTTTCATTAATTCCTATTTTATTTTTTCATAGATTTAGAAAAATATCTTACGTGTTATCTTGAATAATTTTCTTTTGTGCTTCGAGAGCATTTCTGAAAATGGTCACTTTTGAGAATTTGAAATTGGGGATTAAAAAGGCCTCTACTAATTTTAAGGATTGATAGATTAGATCTGAGTTAATTAAGATAGGACAAACTGCTGTCCCTTTCAAAGTGGCTTAAATAGTTGTGATTTATTACAATACTGTGGGAAAATGGGAAGATCTAACAATTTAAAAAAAAATCAGAAAAACTTATGACCACAAGTGTGTTACTGTTAATTTATATTTTGCCTCCAACGTTTGTTGCATACTCTACACTTTTATGAAGGCTGTAGTAATAGGATCAGAGAGTTTTGTAATATTGACAAGAGGCAGTGTGAAAGTCATGAATATAAAAAGATTGCTTTGGGACAAAGTTAAAGAGAAATTGATGGCTTTAATAATGTCAGAGACAAAAGGCATTGGACAAGCTCAGTAGCATTTAAAATATTTATTAAACCTGGTCTGTAATTTTTCACAGGAAAGTTGCTTTAATGACAAAGGAAGTCATAATACAAACAGAACAATCCAGATGCCACTGTGAGTCTGTACTACTTCAGAGACATTTATATTCTTACCCTTAAGCTTTCTTACAAGCCTTTCTAGCAGAGCAGCTGTATGAATAATTTGTGGAAGACTGGTGATAGAATCCTTCCAAAGAATAGAGGATAATGGCATCAAGAAAAGGAAAAAAGATATCCAACGATTATTTATTTACATCCCTGTGACCTGACAATTCACCTTAAATTCACTTTTGTTTACAGTTAGAATGCAGTCAGAGTATTGGGTCAGTGATTGCTGTCCCCTAACTATAAAATTTGACTTCCAAAATACCTAGGATGTGCCATAATTTTTGGCAATAGTGCAGCAGCTGCTAAAGGAAGATCACAGAATGAAAAAGTTAAGGAGCTCAGTGTTACCAAGGTATATAAATTTTCCACTAGGTCATTTCTAGTATTAGATTAAGGCTTCCTTGGTGGCTCAGTGGTAAAGAATCCATCTGCCAATGCAAAAGATGTGTGTTTGATATCTGGGTGGGGAAGAATCCCTGGAGCAGGAAATGGCAATCCACCCCGGTATTCTTGCTTGGAGAATTCCATGGACAGAAGAGCCTGGCAGGCCTCAAGTCCATGGTGTTGGCAAAAATTTGGCACAACTA
This sequence comes from Neotragus moschatus, assembly GCA_006410615.1. Taxonomy (NCBI): domain Eukaryota; kingdom Metazoa; phylum Chordata; class Mammalia; order Artiodactyla; family Bovidae; genus Neotragus; species Neotragus moschatus. The sequence goes on from SJYA01002682.1 coordinate 382,988, forward strand.
AGCGACTGAGCACACATTCACTATTAGGTTAGAAAAATTGTTAAATTAAAAGGATTCTGTTAGATATTTCCAAATATTGAGTAAAATACTGATTTATTCTCATCCAATAAAGTTACTATGGTTTTTGAGAAATATATTCATAGGCCTTTAATACCCAGTTTTAAGCCTGTTATTATTATCATTAAATACTTCATGGTTTTGAGCATATTTCAGTCTATAACTGATTCTAGAAGTTTCCAGAAATGTAACTATACTAATCACACTTTATTATCTTTAACTTATTTTTTTTTACTTTTAATTTAATACTTTCTAGTATCAGAGACACATTTCCATTTCTAATTTCTATAACTAGCTAAAAATAGCCTTCTCTATGTATTCTTAGAGTTACTGCTAAATTGCTTCAGTCGTGTCCGACTCTGTGCTACCCAATAGACGGCAGCCCACCAGACTCCCCCGTCCCTGGGATTCTCCAGGCAAGAACACTGGAGTGGGTTGCCGCTTCCTTCTCCAAGGACGAGAGCTACTAGTTCTCTCTATATATATAAAGCATTAGATTTTTTTTTTTTTTTTTTTTTAACCATTTATGCCCTAATAATTGTTAGATAAATATTAGCTTAGTTACAGTTCAGTTCAGTTCAGCTCAGTCGTTCAGTCGTGTCCGATTCTTTGTGACCCCATGAATCGCAGCATGCCAGGCCTCCCTGTCCATCACCAACTCCCGGAGTTCACTCAGACTCACATCCATCGAGTCAGTGATGCCATCCAGCCATCTCATCCTTGGTCGTCCCCTTCTCCCCCTGCCCCCAATCCCTCCCAGCATCAGAGTCTTTTCCAATGAGTCAACTCTTCGCATGAGGTGGCCAAAGTACTGGAGCTTCAGCTTTAGTATCATTTCTTCCAGAGAAATCCCAGGGCTGATCTCCTTCAGAATGGACTGGTTGGATCTCCTTGCAGTCCAAGGGCCTCTCAAGAGTCTTCTCCAACGCCACAGTTCCAAAGCATCAATTCTTCAGTGCTCAGCTTTCTTCACAGTCCAACTCTAACATCCATACATGACCACTGTTGGCAAAGTAATGTCTCTGCTTTTGAATATGCTATCTAGGTTGATCATAACTTTACTTCCAAGGAGTAAGCGTCTTTTAATTTCATGGCTGCAATCACCATCTGCAAGGTGATACTATTTATTTTAACTGGGTGATAAAAGAAATAGTTCACTTTCCTTGAGAGATTACATCTATTTGAAGTGAGTTAGTAATACCTCTCTGAAAATACTATACATGAACTGATGATTTATTTGACTTTGGCATTTAAAAATACAATTTTTTAGGGATCTGAAATATACCTTATGTATGACTATATGATGTCTAATTCAGAATTTCTATTTAGATTCCCAGTACTCACATTCCAGTAGATACTTCTCTGGGGCCACTTATTTTGTGATCACTACCAGATAAGACAATTTAGGCCAATTATTTCCCATAGTCCCTTAGGCTAATTTCCAAATGTGGTCTCAATAGTTACTCAATATGTTTATATGTAAAACTGAACATTGAGAATGACACCTAGAACTACATGCTACACTAAGAAGTTGTTAATAAATATTTCTCAATTATAATCTTAAGACAATAAAATCAGATTTTATACTTAAAATTTTTTCATAAACAAAATTCAATTATTTAAGGTTTTCTTATATACCTTCCATTTTAAATGACAGAAACTTAGCTATATTTATAGAATAAAGCTGAATAATATATAAACTTAATCATTTAATGTGTTTTATGTACATACATATATTAATAAATATTGATAATTAATATTAATATTATTTGATAATACTATATTGATATTATTTGATGATACAAATATTGATATTATTTGATAGTACTAAAGTCAACTATTTAAAATGCTGAGATATTTTTGTGAGGCATCCAATATTGTTAGGAAATTTTCAGTGAATAGACAACTTTAAAAATTACCCTTTGTTTAAATTATGAAGAAGTTGACTTAAGGCCACTGTAAGAACCCCTTGGTCCCCTACGTTTCTTTTTACATGCATTGCCCAGAGAAAGGAAAAACAAGTTCATAGAGTACACTTCCTATGTAAAAATGACTGTAACAAATGGCTTGAAATGTTCTCTGGAGGATTATTGACTTTTTAATCCAGGCTGAAATCAATCCTCATTTATATTTCATAATGTGTATCCTGAGAAAAATAACCTACTATTACTGTGTAGCTTGTCACCGAGGTTAAATAGTTGTTATGCCAATCACTAATCCTTCAAGTATATGTGAGACATTTTTCAGACCATCACCTGATCAGTTCAGTTCAGTTCATTTCAGTCGCTCGTTGTGTCCCACTCTGTGACCCCATGGACTGCAGCATGCCAGGCCTCCCTGTCCATCACCAACTCCTGGAGCTTGCTCAAACTCATGTCCATCAGGTCAGTGATGCCATCCAATCATCTCATTCTCTGTTGTCCCCTTCTCTTCCCACTTTCAATCTTTTCCAGCATCAGGGTCTTTTCCAGTGAGTCAGTACCTCACATCAGGTGGCCAAAAGTATTGAAGCTTTAGCTTCAGCATCAGTCCTTCTAGTGAATATTCAGGATTGATTTCCTTTAGGGTTGACTGGTTTGATCTGCTTGCAGTCCAAGGGACTGTCAAGAGTCTGCTCCAGCATCACAGTTCTAAGGCATCCATTCTTCAGCACTTAGCTTTTTCATGGTCCAACTATCACATTCATACATGACTACTGGAAAAACCATAGCNAGTGAATATTCAGGATTGATTTCCTTTAGGGTTGACTGGTTTGATCTGCTTGCAGTCCAAGGGACTGTCAAGAGTCTGCTCCAGCATCACAGTTCTAAGGCATCCATTCTTCAGCACTTAGCTTTTTCATGGTCCAACTATCACATTCATACATGACTACTGGAAAAACCATAGCTTTGACTTGCTGGACCTTTGTTCACAAAGTGATGTCTCTACTTTATAATACATTGTCTAGGTTTGTCAGAGCTTTTTCTTCCAAGGAGCAAGTGTCTTTTGATTTCAGGCTGCAGTCACTGTCCACAGTGATTTTGGAGACCAGGAAAATGAAATCTTTTACTTTCTCCACTTTTTCCCCATCTATTTGCCATGAAGTTATGGGACCATATGCCATGATCTTAGTTTTCTGAATGTTGATGAANAGGTTTGTCAGAGCTTTTTCTTCCAAGGAGCAAGTGTCTTTTGATTTCAGGCTGCAGTCACTGTCCACAGTGATTTTGGAGACCAGGAAAATGAAATCTTTTACTTTCTCCACTTTTTCCCCATCTATTTGCCATGAAGTTATGGGACCAGATGCCATGATCTTAGTTTTCTGAATGTTGATGAATGTTGAGTTTTAAGCCAGCTTTTTCACTCTCCTCTTTCACCTTCATCAAGAGGTTATTTTTTCACTATTATTCCATTATTGTTTTTCCACATCTGAGACTATGAAAGACAGTACACAAAGTCAGATCCTAGATGATTATTGAGTCTTTGAGCTAGCCCCCTTTTTTTTGTCTCTGTGTTACAGTTGATATGAGTATGGTTTATGTTGTTTAGAGTATCTATAACCAAGAATGGGAACTAAGGGATGGTAGGGAGATAGGCATGTCTATAGTTCTGATCTGGTGACTCCAACTAGGCTTCTGGTTTGCATTGCTTTTATAATTCCAGTAGATATGAAAGGTTTACTTTCAGAAAGATCTGTTCATTAGTCAGTCAGATTGTACAATGGCTCCTTCAATCATTTTCTGTCCATGGTCCTTCTGCTAAGATAAATCCTCCAAAAGACTCTTAGAGAGGTAGACTCTTTCCTTTTTTTGGCAAACCATGGTCTTACTAAGCTAAATGCAGGGTACATGTACTCTCATGGTAATTCTAAACAGAAAATGCCAGTCTAAGTGCAAAAAAGGGACAGTTTGATAAAACTATACTGCNTTAAGGCTCAACATTCAGAAAACTAAGATCATGACATCCAGTCCCATCACTTCGTGGGAAATAAGATGGAGACACAGTGGAAACAGTGTCAGACTTTATTTCTATGGGCTCCAAAATCCCTGCAGATGGTGACTGCAGCCATGAAATCAGAAGACGCTTACTCCTTGACCAACCTAGATAGCATATTCAAAAGCAGAGATATTACTGACTAAGGTCCGTCTAGTCAAGGCTATGTTTTTTCCAGTAGTCATGTATGGATGCGAGAGTTGGACTGTGGAGAAGGCTGAGCGCCAATGAATTGATGCTTTTGAACTGTGGTGTTGGAGAAAACTCTTGGGAGTCCCTTGGACTCCAAGGAGATCCAACCAGTCCATTCTGAAGGAGATTGGCCCTGGGATTTCTTTGGAAGGAATGATGCTAAAGCTGAAGCTCCAGTACTTTGGCCACCTCATGCGAAGAGTTGAGTCATTGGAAAAGACTCTGATGCTGGGAGGGATTGGGGGCAGGAGGAGAAGGGGATGACAGAGGATGAGATGGCTGGATGGCATCACTGACTCGATGAGCGTGAGTCTGAGTGAACTCCGGGAGTTGGTGATGGACAGGGAGGCCAGGCATGCTGCAATTCATGGGGTCGCAAAGAGTCGGACATGACTGAGCGACTGAACTGAACTGAAGAAAAAAAAATCCTAAATCATAGGAGTTAAGAGACATTTAGGAAACAAAAGTTATTTTTACAACAGAGTAAGTTCCAAACAGATCATACTTGAAATGTATAAAATGAAATGAAGAGAAATGAGAGAAATTTTTAGTAAAGCTGAAATAGGAAAGGTCTTTGTAATTCTGACGTAAAATCCAGAAGCCATTAAAGAAAAAAGAGTAAGTTCATCATAACATGATCAGCAGAGTCAAAATGTAGTAAGCTGGCAGAAACTGTTTGAAACTTATTCCTGGGACAATAGGCAAATTTACCAAATTTATATAGAACTCTGAGATACTAATGAAGAGGGGAAAAAACCCAATAGAAAAATTGGCAAAGGATGTGAACAGAAATTCTGCAGATGAAATAAAAGTGTCTGTCAAGCATATGAAAAAATACCTCCCCTCATTCAATATAAGTATGAGTTAAAATTACTCTGAAATGGCATTTTTCAGACTGTCAAAAATTTGGAAGTTTGATAGCGTGCTTTATCGGCACACTTTGGGGAGCATGTCTCATTCTGCTGTGGGAGTGCACAGTGGGGCAGCCCTTTTGTGGGACCCAGTCAGGTCTGAATTGCAGACCCATAATCCAGCTTTTTTTTTTTAAAGGATATTTTCTATTTACCAATATACAGAAATCTCTAAGATGAATAATTTATGTTAAAAAAATAAGATTACAGACTTAGGCTTTTTGTGTAAAAAGGGAGAAAATAAAAATGAACATTTGGATTGGTTTATTTCTGATCAGGAAGCTCTGGACAGGTTCATAAGAAAGAATAATATAGTGTGTGTGTGTTTGTGGGAGTGAATGGTGGAATGAGAATTTGTAGATAGTGGTCTGTCAGTTTTTGAATCAAGTGAATATATTTACATTTTGTAAAATTATACCACATTTAAATAATTATGGAGATTCTGGATTTTTTTATGGTCACTACCAAGTAGTCTGTAATTTTATTTTTCAGATTGTGTTCCCATCCTTGGCCCCCAAGGATGTTGAACTCTTGGTAAATATATTTACTAAATATATACTAAATATATATATTTACTATATTTATATATAGTAAATATATTTACTATATATGGGATACACACACACACACACACACACACACACACACACACATACTAAATGATTCAGAATCTGACCTTTTAAAATTTTAATATGGGCTAACAGCTTGTAGTTTATATTGTAAGGATTTATTACGGATTATAAACATTTAGGAAGTATTTTTGATTTCTTAATGAATGTGTGTTTATTTTCTTTATATATGAAGTGTCTAATTTATCTTTCATCTGGGATTGTTTTTGAGAGTGAAAGTGTGGTCTGGGGACACTTGCTGGAATTGTTCCATCAGGACAGCAGGGCCTGCCGGAGACACTTGAGGGTGTGTCATGTTTGTTGTTTAGTGCTTGTGAATCAGCACAGTGAGAGGTTGAGCAGTACCAAATATTTCATAAGAGTGTATTTTACTTTAGGGTTTTGTTTATCGGGATTTGGGAATAGATTCCAATTTACTGTCGGAAGAGTCTTTAAATTTTTAAAAAAATTTTGATACTGTATTTTAATGGTGCTTTCAACATCTGTCGTTAATGAGATTACCTATGTGAGGGGTCTTTTAACCTAAAATATCTCAGTGCCATGTTTTGGATATCTTCAGAAAATTTTCATCAAGAAATTTCCATTGTTTTCTGTAAACACTGATATACAGTGATTAAAATATTAGGTAGGAGACTGTGAACAGTTGTAGTTTTCTGATCATTTTTAGATTTTTATGTTAGGAGTTTCTCATCTAGGGGCTGACCTTTTACTAGAGAGAGGGCAGTTTCTTAGGACCGCTTGCTCAGTTTAACATGTTCCTTACTCTGGCTATAATTTTGGGCTCTGGGAAAATTTACCTTTTCCCCTTGTCTTCAGAAATAGAATAAAAACTAACTTTATTTTATTCAGTAGTAGGAAGAAAGATGATTTCAATTAGTTCTTGCTGAGAACAGAAATATATAGTATATTTTAAAATAGTAATTGTTTTGATTCTATTTTCTGTGTTTCATACATGAAGAAAAGACAGAAAAATATCTGGTATTTTACAGGTGTTGGTTTTCAAAATTGTGTTAATTTCTAATGCTTCTGTCTTTAATAAGGGACTTGCAACAAAGCATTGCCAGAGAACCTAGTGCTCCTTCAATCCCAACACCCACATATCAGTCCTCTCCAGCTGGGGGGCACGCACCAACGCCACCAACTCCAGCACCAAGAACCATGCCGGTCAGTAAGCAACCATTACCTTTTAAGATGGAAGTTTTACGTGTTTGTGACACTGCTGCTGTGAGGGGTAACACAGACATTATATTGCAGAGCTCTGGTGGGCACCACTTTGATCAGGTGGCCAGCCTTCTGATGTTTCGCAGTGTACAGAATACACATTCTTTATTCATGGATCACTTCTGAATTTTTGCTAAAAAATGTTTACCTTGAGTCTAATGAAGTCTTGGGAACCAACTTCTAGTTTATAGCAAAGATAGTGATAAAACCATAAATTAAATTGTGCTGTTAAGAAACACTTGGACAACTTAGAACAGGAACATTCTTTGAGACACTTGGCTTGGTTTTCTAAAGGTGAATATTATAGAAAGAGAAAAGATAGATGGAGAGGGCTTCCAGATTAAAAGAGGGGAAAGACTCAATAATAATCAAATGCAGTACATGAACCTCAATTGAATCTTGGTTAAAACTCTTATAGGTGTTTTTATGAAAAATAAGGAAACTTGAATGTAGGGTGGATACTCAGTAATACTAGGGAATAATTATTAATTTTGGAGTAACTTAATTTTCTCAGGGTGAAATGGTGGTGTGATTATATAGGAGAATATTAGGACTTGTATACTGAAATCTTTAAGGCCAGTGTCCTTAGGTTTGCAGCTTAACTTTCAAATGGTCCTGCAAATATGTAGAGATAAATATAAGAATATAATTATAGGTAAAGCGAAAGTGGCCAAATGTTAGTAATTAATGAATTTAATTGGTAATTATGTGATTATTTTTGATAGTACTCTTTTAAGTTTTCTGGTGTTTCAAATTTTAATATGAAAAATCATGGGGCCAGGAGGAGATTAGAGAGAAAAACATTGGGCATCAGGAAAAGAGCAGTGCTATGGAATATCCACAAATTGGAGAATTATTTTTCAACTACGGTACATTCCTGGAGTGGTGAGCCCACATTTAAGAATGGGAATTACAAATACATTCGGTTGTATTCTGGAGTTTCTTGTACGCTCTCATTCATTTTAATTGATAGAATTTGACAGAAAGCTGACGTGTTGTAGTCAGTGCCGACTTCTTCTTACAGCCTGCTAAGCCCCAGCCCCCAGCCCGGCCTCCACCTCCTGTGCTGCCAGCAAATCGAACTCCTGCTTCAGCTCCGGCTGCGCCTCTAGCTCCAGCCCCGGCTCCGGCAGGCACTGGGACCACTGTTCCAGCTCCATCACAGACTCCCGGTTCAGCTCCCCTGCCTCAGGCCCAGGGACCCCCGTACCCCACCTATCCAGGGTATCCCGGGTAAGACTGAAACCCTGTATGTCCCAGTGAATTGGCTAATGTTTCTAACTCTGGTTAGTCTTTTAAAAACAAGGTCACCCATTCTCTGAATGGAGGTTCACATAGGCTACATTGTCAGCTCACATAGAAATACAGTGAGTTATAGTCACCTTGAGCAGTTGAATAGCCATTTCCCAGGTTTATTTAATTTGTTTTTAGTTTTTACATGTTGGGTTTATAGTAAATATACCTTCTGTATGGAATTCAGAATGTGCTTCCTTGGTCATCTTTATTTAGGTGATAAACAGATAGGTGCCTTTTCTGGACTTAGCAAGACTGATAAGGCCTTCTTCACGTACCTGTACTCTGATGTCTTGACATTCTGATCAGCTCTTGAACCAGGAGTCTATCTACCTATGGCATGTACTTAAAGATCAGCTGTCTTTGTTATTTTTGTAATCTTAAAAATTCAGACACGTAACTTCTTTTTAAGATGTCTGCCAGACTTAGTAAGTAAATTATATCTTCCAAATGTTAAACCTGTGAAACCAGGATAAATCTATGAGCATTACTCAATCTATGAGTAAACATTGAATCTTGTAAAACACAAATGGACTTTGATTGCCACAGTAAAATGAAGAGTCTCTGTTTTTATTCTTGGTGATGGTTGAATATTTAATCTTATTTCCTTCAAGGGTCTTTACTTGGGTAGTATTAAATACTTTTTTCTTTCATTTCAGTTAATAACAGGATAGAACTCTTTTCTCTAGCAAGTACCTTGGAACAACTGTTTTTTTTCTCTCTCCACTGTTCTCTAATAGACTGAGAAATAGAGGAAAATGTGGTTTTCTTGAAAAAAACATCAGTTTAGAATAATTATAGTATGGTTCATTTTCTGGTATTTGATTTACCAATCTAGCTTTTTTTTGTTCTTCTTCCCATCAGGTATTGCCAAATGCCCATGCCCATGGGCTACAATCCTTATGCGTATGGCCAGTATAATATGCCGTATCCACCAGTGTATCACCAGAGCCCTGGGCAGGCTCCGTACCCGGGATCCCAGCAGCCTTCATACCCCTTCCCTCAGCCCCCACAGCAGTCTTACTATCCACAGCAGTAATATGTCAGCTCAGAAGCTCAGCTGGTTCAGTTCAAAGGGAGAGAAATACCAACCCTGCAATAAGTGTACTAAACTCTACGCTCTGGTTACTATAACGTCCTCTGCTGTACTGAATGCAGTGTATAATTTCTGTCTGCAGCTAGAAGCTGTGCCCCCAGTTCCACACTTGATTGTACTTGGGCGATTTGCTGCTGTTGCAGTGTAAACAGTATAATAGAATTTGAATTAAATTACATTACAGTTCATAAAAGTTGAAAATGAGAAATTAAACCCACTGGTGAAACGTTTGAAATTATTACACTTAAGTACGTGATTGGAACATCAGATGCTTACAACGATGGTTTAAGTACGGATATACAAGAAAACTAAGTTATCTTTCTCTTTTGGTTTATTGATTTGGTTTGATTTTCCTTATGCTATTTTGCATAATCAAAACATTGTAAATCTTTTAATTTAAAAATAAATTCCTTGAGAACAGTTGTTATTGTTATGTTTTGTCATTGATTCTCATTGCTGTCTAATTTCTTCCTGGTACTAGTCTCTCATTTTATGTGTACATAAGTTAAACAGATCCTGTGTTAAGTGCATGATGAATGCAAGTTAATAGTCAGGTTTAATATATCTTATAGGAAAACCAAAAGAATAATAACCATAATTTATCTTTCATATGCTGATTAGTAAATTAATTTTGACATTTATTTTGAAAAATCTTATAATGTGGAAGAAACAATTGCTACCAAAGATTCTTCAAATATTCAAGTGAATATGTATATTTAATGTTTTATTACTCACTCCTCCAAGAAATCAATACAAATTCTGGTAAAAAATTTTTTCTTATTTTCATAATCTGGTTAAAATAAATACATGTCATTAACAGTACTGTCTAATGTAATGGAATTGTTTAATTTATTGTACCCTTCTGTCCTTTTTTTCACCTTACTGTCTTAACTTAGTAACATTTAATGCACAATGTGTATGAATAGATATAATAAGCCCTTTCATTTTTATGCTCCTAAAAGATTGGACTATTTTATAATTGAAGGAGTACACAAAACAATTGTCGGGAACATATGCCAATTCTGGAATAGGCTGTGTATTTAATACTAGTCTGTGCTGTTCGGATAACTAAGTGCTGTATAAACCTCAGTGAGACTTGCCTGGTGGAATGCACAGACGTGCATCGTGGGATGAGAAAGTGAGAAAGGAATGAGTTGTCTGATATCCCAATGGGGTTTGTTCTATGTGAGGCTCATATCTGAACATACCAGACAACCGAGCAGCATTCCAGTGAATCTGTTTATGCTTATTTTCAAAGTTTTAATGCTAACCTTTTCTTGAATTGTTTCATTTAAATGATGCTGTCAGTTGGTCCATTGTTGTTTTCATTTGACAGTTTGGGTTTATATTTTTAAATGTGGGGCTGAAGGTGTGATTGTAAAGGGAGCTAATTGGTTTAAAATATATGTATATTAAAAAAAAATCTTACTTTGTTGTTGTATGTAGAAAACATGAAGGCATGTTACTTCAGCATAAATGACTTTTACATGCAATACTGAAATTACTTTAAAGTTCAATAGTTGAAACCTTGGCAAAATAGTTTTTTACATATCATAGCTGACTTCTATTAATATGGAATCATCAGAATATGACATGGACTTGTTTGACTCTTGTGTAAATGGCATTTAAGTTCGTCCTCCTTATTCAAGGTACCATCACCAACAGAAGATACTCAGTGAGATTAGGGGTATCCCAAATTGCTAGTTTATAATTCTCACTAATACAGAAAAAACCAAAAAACAAAATTGGCCTGAATATTCTCTTGGGGAAAGAAGGCACTATTAGAAAAGAGTAAGTGCATCAGAGGGCCAAAAGAGAAGTTACAAAGCTCTTTAGCTCACTTCCTGTGCTGGGCTGGGCTTGTTCTCAGAGCCACAGGAAGATGGTTCAGAAACTAGGAAAGGCGCCTCCATAGACCCTCGTGGCAGCCTCCCCGGCTCCCTCAGCTCCGTTAGCAAACCCAAGGCCGTTCCCTCTTGTCTGTTCCCTCCTCCTTTAGAGGGTGCAGATGCTTTCTTCAGGTCACCTGTGTCCACAGGTGACCAGGTTTTCGCAGTCCTTCGTTGCTCGACGTGTCTTCATGGAGCTGTCTAGTTTCACTAAGGTGACACATGGAGACTTTTTCTTTCGTCTGTTTTGCATCCTAACAAGAAGGAAGCCCTCCCTGGAACTATTTTTGTTGCCGAACTTTTTTATCCTTTGCTTTCTGTGTTCCAGAAAATACCCTACAAAGTTATGGATAATGCTTTTTATTTAAAGGAAGGGGATTGTCACTCTGGTTCAGGTATGTTGTACCTATGTTTATAGTTAGGCTATTTGATTTCCTAAAGCACACTATTTCTGTTTTATTTATTTATATTGGGCTTTGGAATGCTATTTTAAAATGGACTGTAAGTAATGATCTGAAAAGCTGGTCTGAAGTGGGGAAAAAAACTAACATTTCTTACTCTTAGTTTGAGACAGATGGCTTGATTTCTGAGTCTGGTGTCAAATAATGGTGTACTCCTGTGCCCCTCCGTCTTTATTCTCATTTAAGAATAATAGTCATATGCCATTGCAAGCCAGTCAGTCTTTGTGGGATCTGTGTACCCAGCTTCTTTGCAATTTCTAGTCTCCCTCTCCCCAAATTAGAGAAAAAGAGTCACTGATTTTCTATGTCAGTCAGCAACCTTTCTAGTCAGATTTTAAAAAATGTTTTCCATTAGAGCTTTACAGTTTGCAAAAGTGCATTGTATACAATTTCTAGTTTCATAAACATGGCAAAATGCACTTCGTTAAGTGGGTTTCACTTCGTTAAGTGGGGAGCTTTTTTTTTTTTTTTAATGATCAGTATGTCTTAGAAGAATCTGATTACAACCTAGTGCCATCTCTCTCTCTCTTTTGTGTGACACTTCTGCAATTATTAGTCGCTTCACAGTACAGAACGGGATACAAAGTAGGAGAAAAACTGCATTTTAATTACAAGTTTAAAAATAGACTTTAGAACTAAATGGTTGGTTATAAGATTTACATGGAAAGGCAAAGAAGGAAAAATTATATTTTTAAAGAAAAAGAGAATATTCAGGCTTTATTTCTGGTATGAAGTTTATATTTTTTAAAAGAAATCCTATATTATCACACCAGAGATTTTAGATTCTTTTCTGGTTACAAACATTGCTGGTAGTTGGATTATATTTTTTATTGTATTCATTTCTCTTAGGGGGAAAATTGTAAAGAAAAGGGTCCAGATGAAATGTATCCTAGAAATAAAAGTTGAAAGATTTTTACTTCCTTGTAGTATGAATTCTTATTTAAAATATTTATCCTTCAGCTTTTATATTTCTCTTAATTTCTTCATTGAACAGTGGGTTGGGAAATTAAAAAATAACCCACTTGAACTAACCGCATGAGGCTTATAAAAAAGACGACAGTGTTTTCTTATAGCTGTCAACCTTGTAGATGATCATGGTTTTCAAATGTCCCTTATGATTGAACCCAGACCTTTCAGATGAGTAATCTCTTCAGGTTTCCCTGGTAGCTAAGCTGATAAAGAATCCTCCTGCAATGTGGGAGACCTGGATTTGATCCCGGGGCTGGGAAGATCCCTTGGAGGAGGGCATGGCAGCCCACTCCAGTATTCTTGCCTGGAGTATCCCCATGGACAGGAACCTGGCGTGCTGCAGTCCATGGGATCGCAAAGAGTCAGACACTACTGAGCGACTCAGCACAGCACAGCCTCTTCCTCAGGTGTCATTTTGGGGGTTACTTTTTGGAATTGCTTTGGCAAGATTACCATGGTCAATTGGTCAGGGAAAAGGGGATGGTGAAATGTGGTCATCTTTGAAAACATTTGTATTTTCTTATTTTCTTCCTGCTGCTTTCCTGATTCGCGATCAGATGCAGCTGTTTTACTGTGTAGCTCAGAATACGCAGTTTATCAGAGGATGTGCTGATTTTGTATGTCTCAAGTATGTTGGAGTTGAACAAACTAGCTCCAGGAATGAGCTGAGAATCTGAATCCCTAATGCGTTTAAAATCTTTGTTGGTTGGTTTTCACTTACCTGGCTTCTAGGTTAGAGACTACCAAGTTCTCACTGAGGGGCTTGGGAACCTAGATGTGTGGGGTGGGAGGACAGTGGGGATCTAACGGATCCTCGCTGGAACTGGGGTTCACCTGCAGCTGAACGACAAGCAGCTCTGCGCTGGAGCTGTTAACGACTACAGGGTGGGTGGGCTTGGCCTGAGCACAGACAGGAACTTGGCTGGAGCTAGTGCCCCAGAGAGCAGCTGGCCCCTGCTAATGAGGGTCCCTATCCACTGACTGATCTTGCCTTTGTAGTCAATTATCCATCTGGGTCACATCCAAGTGGCCTGCCTCAGCACTCTGCCCACAAGGGACCCTGGCTTCTGTCAGCTCTGTGGCTCCTGAAAGCCTTTCTTTTTGCTTAAAAGTTGCTTATGTCCTTTTTAATCAATGACACCAAGTGAAGCAGGTAAATAGGTCAAGTCTGTTACCTTTGTGTTTCTTTTTAAGTTTTCCTGTATTTATAACTGTTTTAGTCTCTACACATTTTTAAGTCATGTGATTCATATGTAATGACCATCTTCCATTTTCACTTTTTAATATATTTTACTATTAATACCACTGGTTTTTTCTTTCTGAATGTATTAGTTATGGATTTGGTTTTTTTTTTGGTAATCCAAGAGGAAAGTTCAATTTACAACTTGGTTAAACTTATTAATATAGTTATGTGATCTGGCATTTTGTGTGTTTGGAGTAAGTATTTTTTCTGTTTCCTTTTCCAGTCTTTGCTTGGGTTGTGTTTTCTTTTATCTAGTAATTTGGAACACTACTACTACTACTATTTTCTTCCCTCCCATCCCCAGCCAGATTTTTTTTTTTTTTTTTAATATATGTTTGTAAACAGTGTTTGGACTTAGTGTTAATGTAGTTGTATTCTTACATTATGACCTTTGGGTTGTTAGCTTGGTTGCTTCTGGTGTTTGATGATGACGAATAAAGCTGTTTTGTGCCCAAGTTTGTTTTCCTCCCAGATTTTGGCTCCAGTGACTTCTGCTCCCTGTAACCTGTGATGCTGTGTCTTCACCTATGTCTCCAGTAAGGAGAACTTTGTGATTTCAAATCTCTTCTTTTCTTTCTGGTGCGCTCTTTAGTAACACCTTTCTGTCTCTAGTCCTCTGCTGCTGTGTTCCACTGATGTCACGGTTGCCTCCTCTTATTTCACGTATCAGCTTGCTCAGCATCAAGCTGTGTGCTTCCTGGTTCTCAGGGCTGTACTGAGTCTTTAAGAATTCATTTGTTGCAGAAGAACCTCATGAAATTGGTATTTTTATTCATACTCACTCTACACAGAGAAGTCAACTTGGAGAAGTTGGGCAACTTGCCTGTGGTGACACGGCTGCCTAGTAGCTGAGCTGGGGCTCTTTGAGCAGCCACCTGTGATCTGAGCAACCAATGACAGCCTCTCCCTGTGCTGTGACTGCTGCTAAAAAGAGCTCACGTCTGCTGAGTGCTCGCCACAATCCAGGCCCTCTTCGAAGCAGTTCAGATCCAGCAACTTATTCTAGTTGAGCAGTCAGGATTGAGGTGGCCACTAATTTCATTACATTTTGCAGGGCAGGAGGAAGCAGGGCACAGAAGGATTGAATTCCTGGGGCTGGCTGGTGATGGAGCTGGGATCTCACTGAGATGAAAAGTTAAAGGCAAAAAAACCCCCACCAAAACAATCCACAAAAACGGAAAGGGTCATATTCCATTGTATGTACATGCCACATCTTTACCCATTCGTCTGTTGATGGATGTTTAGATTGCCACCATGTCCTGGCATGGTACCATATAAATAGTGTGGCTATGAACATTGGGGTGCATGTATCTTTTTGAATTGTGGTTTTCTCTTAGTATATGCCCAGGAGTGGGTTTACTGGGTCATACAGTAGAAACCAGAACAACATTGTAAAGCAACTATATACTTCAATAAGAATTAATTTTAAAAACCCCAAAAGTTAAAGGCTTTCTAGAGTTTCTCCTGTCCCTTGGAGTCTATTTTTAAATTTCCTTATTTGACTGCACTGGGTCTTAGTTGCGGCACTCAGGGTCTTCAGTCTTTGTTGCGGGATCTAGTTCCCTGACCAGAGATGGAACCTGGATCCCCTGCACTGGAGGAGCTCAGAGTCTCAGCCATAGGACCGTCGGGGAAGTCTGGCATCTTTGTTTTATAGGGCATTTGCTCTCGTTTCTTACATCCATCTATCCATTCACCTATTCATTTTTTTCTCCCCAATAATTAAAAATAAAATATCAAAAGGCTATTGACTAGGTGCTGGGAACAGCTGTGTGTGCCTTCAAGGAATTTATATTCCAGGAAAGAGTGAAATTGAACTGGGAACAACTATAGGTTTAAGTGAATTTGTGGGAATTTTCCCATTTCCTTCTTCCTCCTCAGTGCCACAAGGTAGCTTAAATGCTTTGCATGTTTCTGACCTAGGGGTGGTTTGCTGGGTGGGGAGCAGAAGCTAGAGTCTCTGGGACCAGGAGCTGAAGCAGCAACAGCCTCGAGGGGATAGGTTTTAGGACAGCATTTTTAGAAGGTCACAGCGGGCCCAGAGGGTATCGTGCTCTAGATGAGGCGAAGCTTCTGTCTTTGAAGGGACCATGAAGCTGGACAGCATGGAGTGGTAATCCAGGACCTGCCACTGCCTTGGGAGTTAGTGTGGGAAGTCAGTAATGACTGAAACTGAATTTCTCTCACCCTGTGGGATGGGCCGCAGAGTTGGAAATGCATGACTTCAGTCAATAGGTATTTCTTCTGTACCGTGCTGCTCAGCTTCAGTTCATAGCTGCCTGCTGCATTCGGGCCATCTCTGGGAGAGCAAAGGATGTTGATGCCACTCATACTTGCACCCATGGTCTGAGTGTCCAGGTTTGTCTGTGAAGTCTAGAACTCTAGGAAAGGCCCTTCTGCTAACAACACTGCATTCATTTGGTTGGATTGGCTGAAGCCCCACTGGAGAACTGGAGAGCAGAAATAGCAGGGCTCCTGGAAGCTTCTTGTTCAATCATGTCTGACTCTTTGAGACCCCCTGGACTGTAGCCCACCAGGTTTCTCTGTCAATGGGGTTCTCCAGGCAAGAATACTGGAGTGGGTTTGCCATTTCCTCCTCCAGGGGATCTTCCCGACCCAGGGATCAAACCCACATCTCCTGCATTGGCAGGCAGATTCTTTACCTCTGAGTCATCAGGCAAGTCCCTGAAAGCCTCTATCGGTGTTCAAAAGAGTGATCTGAATGCTTTCACCTGCTGGTCAGATACACGGTTGGCAGAATGGAGAGAAGGTAAAGCACCCATGAGACAGTGCTGAAGAGATTCATGTTTCTCTGCTTGAATCCCATGGCCCCAGCCCAGTCATGCCATGTAAGGCTCAGGCCAAGGGGTTGCCTCAGTTGTGGGGAAGCCTGTCATGCTATGGTAGAAATGAGCCCACTAGAAGCTGTGGATGTTGAAGGATGAAGCTCCAACTTGGTCCCAGGAGAGAAGAGTCTGCATCTCCTTGCGGCTCATTCCTGTGAGGCAGCAGGTTGGTGGCTGAGAAACCCATAGGCGTGAATGAAATCCCAGGGCCCCCAGGGCTGTGCTCTCAACAAAGGCTCACTGGGTGAGGCGGACTCCCCATCAGCTTCCAAGGGCTGCACCCTTGCAAAACACACAGTGGGCTGCTGGAAAGTGTCCACACCCACTAGTCAGGAGAGGTCAGAATGGCCTTCCCCAGAGAGTTGTGGACTTCACAGACAAACCTGGACACTCAGGACAGGTGCTGACAGACGTGAGCGGCACCTCCCCTTCCAAGCTCTGTGTGACCCACCCTTACCTTCATCCCTTCTCCAAGCACCGATGCTGTAAAAGCTGGCACTAGTGGGTGAGGGGAACCAGGCTCTGCCACTGAGGCAAACACACAGGGATGTGTCTCAGACCCTCAGGAAATGGGATGGAGCCTGCATCCCAAGTGTAAGGATGACCCTTGGTCCATCCTCATGGGGCGGCCTGGGCACCCTGGGGAGAGATCTGCTTAGGAAGGACAGCGAGGTGAGGCAGGTAAGGGACACCCTGCTTGAGAAAGTGTCCTGACGAGTCCACTGCATGCTGTGGGGGAAACCTGGGACATTAAACAGGTTTTCAGCCATGGACAGAGCTTGCAGTTGGTGAGATGGCCGAGGAGGGCTTGGAATGGGTCAAGAGTCCAGAAGGAGCCTGCAGAACGGAGGCAATGGTTCACCACTGCTGGTTCTTCCAATGTGTTCATCCGAGATCTCGGATCCGAGATCTCATCCGAGATCTTTACGGTCATTGCTCTTAACTCTTTGTCAGGTAGATTGCCTGTCTCCACCTCACTTAGTTCTTCTTCTGGGGCTTTATCCCGTGCCTTTTTCAGGAACATATTCTTCTGTGGTGTTTTGCTTCACTTCTTGTGTTTGTGGTCTCTGTTCTGCAGGACGCAGGATGGTAGCTCCTCTGGCTCCGGTGACTACCCCTGAGTGGATGGGCGTGGTCCG
Organism: Neotragus moschatus; assembly: GCA_006410615.1. Lineage (NCBI taxonomy): Eukaryota > Metazoa > Chordata > Mammalia > Artiodactyla > Bovidae > Neotragus > Neotragus moschatus. Next base: position 400,906 of record SJYA01002682.1, read on the forward strand.
GGGCTCCTGCAGACTTCCGGGTGGGCGGGGCAGGTTTCATCCCACTGGTGGGCTGGGCCCCGAGGTCAGATATGTTTGTTTAGAGAGGGCTGCGGGGTCAGGACGACTTTAGGCAGGCTGCGTTCCCGTCTTGTTGGTTGTTGGTCTTGAAGGGTCCCGCACGGGAGCCTAAGTAAGGGCTGTGGGTGCCCAGCAGGTCGCTGCGCCCAAACGGCGGCCTGCGGAGAGCTCACACTGAGGAGCCTTCCCCGTGGCTCTACCATCAGTGTCTGCCTGTGCCTTTGCAGGACACCCTCCAAGACCCGAGGTAGGCGCGGCCTAGACTTCTGTGGAGTCACTGCTTTTGCCCTGAGTCCCAGTGCCCTCGTATGCCCTCCAAGCGTGGAGTCTCTGGCGACTTCCCTGGCCGTCCAGTGATTAGGGCTTCTTGTTCCCATTGTAGGGGCTGTGGGTTCAATCTCTTGGTTGCCCTGGTCGTCAGGGAGCCAAAATCTCACAAGCCAGGCAATGTGACAAAAAAACAAACAAAAGCCTCCATAAAAAGCAAAACCAAAAAACCCCACAAAAAACCAGTGAAGTCTCTCAACCTGCCTCCCCTAGCCCTGTGTGGCACTCAAGCCGCACTGGCCTTCAAAGACAGCTGCTCTCGGGGTTCCTCCTCCCAATGCCAAACCCCCAGGTCCCTGGCGTGTGACATGGGGCTCAGAACTCTCACTCCTTTGGGAGAACCTCAGCAACAGAATTCTTTTCCAGTTTGCAGGTCACCCATCCAGTGGGTGTGGAATTTGATTCTATTGTGAAAGCACCCCTTCTATTGTCTCACTGTGGCTTTGCCTTTGGAGTTAGGGATCTTTTTTGGTAGGTTCCAGTCTTTTTTCGTCTGTGGTTGTTCAGCAATTGTCTGTGGTTGTTCAGCAGTTAGTTGTCACTTGGGGGTTTTCCTGACAGGAGATGAGCTCAGGTCTTGCCATCAGCCGTTTTATCTCCTCCACCCCTTCCCGCTGTGTCTAGATGGCCAAGGGAGACCCCTCTTCACCTGTGAGTGTGTGTGTGTAGCAGGGAGGCAGTGGCAGGGCTGGTTGGGCAGTGAAGTGTTTATTTATTCATTTTTTGGTGGCATGCAGGATCTTAGTTCTCCCACCGGGGATCGAACCCATGACCTGTGCAATGAAAGCCCAGATTCTTTTTTTTTAGATGTTCTTTATTTCCTTCTGAGTTATATTATTCCTCACAATTCTTTTGTTTTCTTTTTGATTTTGGCTGCGCTGAGTCTTCATTGCTGCACTCAGGCTTTCTCTAGTTGCAGCGATGTGCAGCTGCTCACTGGGGTGGCTTCTCTTGTTGCAGAGCGCTGGCTCTAGGCACTCTGGATCACTAGGTGTGGCTTGCAGGCTCTAGAGCAGGGGCTCAGCAGTCGTGGCTCACGGAAAGCCTGGATTCTTAACCGCTAGACCATCAGAGAAGTCCCAGCAGTGAAGTGTTTAGACAAAGGCCATGTGTGGGAAGTCCAGGGGTGTGAAAGGGTGGCAGCGAGAGAGCCCTGCTGGCAGCAGAGGTCCCAAGAGGATTTGGGTAGGAGAGGGGCAGCCACGTGAGGGCTGGGGAGCCCAGCAGGGAGAAGGGATACATCTGGACGTGCTGTGGAACTGCTTGGTAGATAAGAGCCTTGTGGAAAGTGGGTCGGACACTCTGGACTAGGGGTCCTTTGTTGTCATGCTCTTGGGTCGTTCTCCACGATTGGGGGGGTGGGTAGTCCTTGGCTAACTCCTGGGTCCTGCTCACAGGTGCCCTTCCCAGAGGACAGGCTTCCCCTTCAACTTTTCATTCCAAGTTGGGGTCCTTGGCCAACCCCTGGGTTCATTCACTGGAGTCTCCTGGGGTCAGGGGCCTTCTCACAGTGGCTGTTGATTTCACCCCGAAAGTCCCCAATTTATAAACCACCGGCGGCACTGAGTGGAGGTTGAAGACTGGTTGGTAGAAGCAGCCTGACCTGGGCTGGGTCCTGGGTGAATCTGGGTGGGACCTGGGACCCTGGGCTGTAAGCCTCTGCCTCCCTGAGAGCAGGAAAGGAGCAGCGTCCCCAACACCTGCTCGGGTAGGTGCTGCTGGCTGTTGTAATGGATTCGAGCACACACTCTCCATCACTTGGGGAGAATATGGTGAAAGTGTTGGCACTTTTATGGCTTCAGGCTTATTTCTGTTTGGCTGTAATTCACTTCCGTTTCTGGCATGTTTAGCCAGGATGCAACAGGAAGCTGGTGTCCTGCTTTTCAGAGTAGTGTTGTTTCGCTGGCCATTTCATCCAGATTCCTCAGTTCTCACACCCTGGAGCTAACACTAGCGTTTCCCCCTGAAATACTACAAAACTGGTAAACTCCATGCCTCCTGAGGGTAAACCACTCCGTGAATGAATTAGGGTAGATAAACTACTTGGGTCCCATAACCCCAAAGGGTCCTCAAGGGGGTGGAATTCAGGAAGTAGAATCCTCTACTAGAATGAGAAAAATTTGGAGCTTTGTATTTACTAAGCTCTCACTGAAATATGGCTTCCCAGGTGGCTCTATAGTAAAGAACCCACCTGCCCATGCAGGAGATGCAAGAGATGGGGTTCGATCCCAGGGTCGGCAAGATGCCCTGGAGAAGGGAATGGCAACTCACTCCAGTGCTCTTGCTTGGAGAACCCTGTGGACAGTGGACCTTGGAGTCCATAAGATGGCAAAGAGTTGGACACGCCTGAGCTACTGAGCGTGCACACAACTGAAATACAACAGAATTTCCTTCAATTATAAATGACAACAAAAGGTCCAATCCTGACCACTGTGGTGTTACTGGTACCTGTGATATATCTCTTCTCGAAATCCTAGGTATCTGTATATTGTATTACAGTTGCCACTGATTTTTCAAAATCTCATTTATACTCAGCACTACTTTGCATTTGTGATAAAAAGACCTGCCAGGAGGTCTTGTTATTTACTGTCAAAAAAGCACATATTAGTGTACACCCCACTTGTTTATCATAATTGGAAAATAAATCTAAATATAATTGGTTCCCTTTGTAACTCTACATATTTTGCTTTATGAATTTAGGAAGCAGTCCATAGGCTTTGCCTGACTGCCCATTTGGTTCACAGCAGCACAAGAAAATATTAACCTTTAGATACTGGAAAGCTTTCTGAGTAAGAGCAGCAATTTCCACTTAGACCACAGGAGGGAACTATTTCCCAACTAATGCTTTAAAAGATCACAGCAGGGGTTTTTCTTATTCCTCTTTTAATTCTTGTTCTAAAATTGGTTCCAGTTTTTTTCATTACTGTTAACAATGTAATTGAGGCCCCGTGATGAGACGCTGAAGCTGATATCCCGCCATGAGCTGAGGCATCTAGGTGTTAGTGAGTCTAGGAAGATATGATAAGAAAAACCCAGTCTCCTACAGATGAGAACTTGTTTAACGCCCACAGCTCGTTTGCTGTCGCTCCCTATTCCCAACCCTGCAAACAAAACAAAACAAAACAAAATACACAACCAGATTTATGAAGCAGAGAGTGCACTTGTCTTGTTGTTCGGGTAAGAACAGACCCTCCATTAGGACAGAAACAAAGCTGAAGGGTTTTCATTAAGGCAGCAGCTATCGGAAGTGGCTGCACTTGTGTGTGTCGGGGGGAGGGCAGAGCCGGGAGATGGAGTAGGAGGGAGGGACTTTATTATTTATTTCTTTTAAACTTTTTTTTATTTTATATTGGAGTTTAGCTGATTAACAATGTTGTGATAGCTTCAGGTGCACAGCAGAGCAACTCAGCCACACATAAACGTGTATCCGTTTTCCCCCAGACTCTGGGAGGGTCTTTATACAACCGGAACTTTATAGGCACAGAGAGACTATGATTCTGTAATAGATCCCAGGACCCAGCCAGGCCTGCAACTTGGTGACATGGTGGTTACCCCAGGGCTGATTTTAATCGAAACAATCTTACACTACGTCCTTTGACCACACACATCAGCACATAGGTCACTGGGTGTATTTAAGGGCTCAGAATGGAGGTCTGAGAGCGTCTCATTGCAAAGGGCAGCAGCCACTTTTACAAATGAGCCTAGGTCAAAGGAACAGCTATGCGAACCCTCACTTGTCCCCCCACAGAAGTAGGGTGGGACCGGAGGAAAATGATGTGGTGGGTGGGGTCCCTACTGCAGAGGCTGGCTCTGGACTCCAGCCACCTACCACAGTGACTCTAAAATTAACGTGTTTGGTGGGGGGGGAGTTCAAGATTGGAAACTCATGTACACCTGAGATGGAAAAAAAAAAAAATGAACAATCTTTTACTCCTATAAAAAATAAAATTAACGTGTTTGCTCTCTCTCCCTGCTCTTCTGACCTTTAAGGATTGTTGGCTGTTATTACATTTTTAAATTATAAAATATTGCCGTTCTGTGCTAAATCGCTTTAGTCGTGTCCGACTCCTTGCAACCCCGCATGGACGGTAGCCCACCAGGCTGCTCTGTCCATGGACTTCCCCAGGCAAGAATACTGGAGTGAGTGGCCTTTCCCTTCTCCAGGGGATCTTCCCAACCCAAGGATCGAACTCAGGTCTCTCATATTGCAGGCGGATTCTTTACTGTCTAAGCCACTAGGGAAGCCCTATAAAATATTAGCTTTATTTAATATCACGATATTGAGTAATCTCTAGGGATATGGGTACTCCATCCATCCCTTTTGGTTCAATATCAGCATGATTTAAAAGAAACGTTTTTTGGAGGGTAGTTGATTTACAATGTTGTGTTAGTTTCAGGTGTACAGCAAAGTGGATTAGTTATGCATATTCACATCACCACTCTTAAGATTCTTTTTCCATAAATGTCATGATAGAGTGTTAAGTGGAAAGCTATACAGTAGGTCCTTGTTAGTTACCTGTTTTATTTACAGCAGTGTGTATATGTCAATCCCAACCTCTCAATTTATCCCTCACCCTCGTTTCCTCCCTGGTAACCGTAAGATTGTTTTCTACACCTGTAACTGTTTCTATTTTGTAAATAAGTTCATTTGTACCATTTTTTTTAGGTTCTGCATGTGTGATACCATATGATATTTGGCTTTCTCTGACCTCACTCAGTGTGACAATCTCTAGATTCATCCATGTCATTGCAAATGGCATTATTATTATTTTTTTTAATCTGAGAAATATTCTATTGTCTGTACATACCACACCTTCTTTATCCTTTCCTCTGTCTGTGGACATTTAGGTTGCTTCCATGTCCTGGTTCCTGTAAATAATGCTGCAGTGAACACTGGGGTGCATGTGTCTCTGAGTATCAGTTCAGTTCAATCGCTCAGTCATGTCCAACTCTTTGCAACCCGATGAATCGCAGCACGCCAGGCCTCCCTGTCCATCACCAACTCCCAGAGTCCACCCAAACCCATGTCCATTGAGTCGGTGATGCCATCCAACCATCTCATCCTCTGTCATCCCCTTCTCCTCCCATCCTCAGTTTTTCCCAGCATCAGGGTCTTTTCCAATGAGTCAGCTNAGGGTGACGATATACAGCCTTGACGTACTCCTTTTCCTATTTGGAACCAGTCTGTTGTTCCATGTCCTGGATACATTTGGCTGTTATTTTGATTACGAGCACCGCTGTTTCTTTCAGTCATTCCTTCCTTCAGGCGTGCATAGGGTGTCTTCATCTACCGTAGCTGACCTTTCAGGCTCCATCCTGGATGCTGAAGCCATAGCAGAGACCCAAGGGCTGTGGCTTCTAGTTTCTTACAGAACTCTGCACACTGGGTCCAGGTGACCACTCTGAACATGGTTCTTTCAGATGTATTACCGCATGCCAGTCAGACAGGTTGTAGATTTGCTCCAAGCCTCAGTTTCCTCTTGTATAAAATGAGAAAGATACACCTACCTTAGGAGATTCTTGTGAGAATGAAGAAAACCAAGGGTGTACATGGCTAGCACCATGCCTGGCTGCTATCACTGAGGACCATAGCTTTGTCCTCAAGTGTGTGGAGTACTTGGAGTGAGCAAATGGCCCAGAGTATGAATGGCTGCAGCTTCAGCTGGGTTTTCCGGCCCGGGTACCCTTGTAACCTGGGGAACTTAACCAGTGCCCTTCACTAACGTGCCCTGTATTTTTTTTGAGGGATAACAGTGTGACATGGTGGTCATGGGCTCTGGGTGGGTCTGACACTTACTAGCTGTAGGACTTGAAGCAAATCACTTGGCCTCTGTGATTCAGCTCCCCCAGATGGAAAATAGGTCCACTAACACTTCCTGCATGAAGTGATTATGAGCTGACACATGAAAAGCTCTTAGAATGGTCTCTGGTATGCAGTGAGTACTCAGAATTATGAGCTATTATGGTTGTTACCGTTATTGTCCTAAGCGACTTGCTAAATGTTCTCTGATGACAAATATAAAGGTTTGCGTGGATCTATTGGACGGTCTAGACCAGTAGTCAGCTCTGTGGACCCTGTCTCCTCGCAGGTTGACCTGAGAACTGCCATCTCCTCCCATCTTCCCCTGTCCTTGGGATGTATCTTCCCCCCATGGCCCCTCAGGGGAGCCAGTTACAAGGACATAGCCTTGAGAGAGAGTAAGGTATTGAGATCATCTGGATGGTGTATGTGACCGAACCCAGTTAAGGCCTCTGTTTAAACTTGGAAGATTCTGGCAGGTGGGCGGGGAGATGCCCTTGACTGCGGTGCCCAAGACCAGCCTCATGTGTGAGTTCCTGGCCTGTCATGCCTGCCTCCTCTCCACCTGGAGTGGCTGCCCTTTCCTTGGTCTTTCTCTGCCCTCTGTGTATAAGGTTAGTTTTCGAAACAGGGAGACAGGCCTGGGACCCTTTGCTGCAGTACTTGCACCTGGTTGGGCTTCCCAGGTGGCGCCAGTGGTAACGAATCTGCGGGTTTGGTCCCTGGATCAGGAAAGTCATCTCGAGGAGGAAATGGCAGCTCGCTGCAGTATTCTCACCTGGGAGAGCCCATGGACAGAGCAGTGGAGGGCTACAGTGAACGGGGTTGGAAAGAGTCAGACATGACTGAGCGCACATGCAGTTTTGTACCTGGCCACACCTCTCCTCCAGCATCAAAATACAAAGAAACTATATGGGGCTAAAAATAACTGGGTTGCACATGCAGTTAGGGCAAATTCTGGGTAAAAGATACAGAGAGACTGAAAAACCCAACCGCCACTTCTGAAGAGCCCGGAGCAAAAGCAAGTACTGTGCATGCCCCCTGCACACACCACCTAAAGGGTGGGCAAACCATCTAAGCACCCCTCTGGTCTGACCCCTGGACACACCCCTACCCTCACGCCATACAAGGAATGAGCTCGCCTGCCCCCCGCCACCCTGCCACCCCACCAAGGGAGTGAGAGAGCAAGGGACTGCTGTTTGTTCTTGACCCACCTCTTCTGCAGCAGGGGCCCCAGTAGAACCTCGTCTGAATTTCTTGTCTGGCCTCCGATCAATTTCTATTGATTGAGGAAGGCCAAGAACCCTGATTGGTAACACTGGCACATGCTCGTGGGGGTGGGAGGGTGATGGTGGCCCGGTGGGTGGTGATGAGTATGAGTTGAGTGATGGAGGCCTAGGCAGGGAATGGTGATGAGTAGCTGGTGATGATGGTGGGGTGATGGGTTGGCAGCGATGGTGCTCAGGCTCCAGGAGGACTGCTTGGTGGGGTGGGAGGGCTGACCCTTCCCTCTGACTTCCTGGAGGCCCTCCATGCTGTGGGATAAAACAGGACCAAGTTCAGGAACCAGGTGTGTCCCCGATTCCAGTGCAGGTCAGGTGCAGAGAAACACACGACACCAGGCAGTTTCCCATCAGGAGCCCAAGTGTCCCCCCCGCCACCATCAGTCCTGGCTGGGCTGGCATTCAGAGCAGTGAGCTGAGTTGTGGTGTGAGGGCTAAGATTTGTTTCACCCGCTTTTGGACATGCCTACACTATATTTGACAGTCTCACCTCATATTCAGTCTTTTTTTCTTCTGAGAAATCACAGGGACTTTAAAGATATTGTATGAATGTTTCTTATAACATCCCTTTGATGTTAAGGTCAGATAAGACAACCCTACTTTCCAGGTGACAAAACTGAGGTGATTCTGCAGGTCACGTGTTTCTTAAACTATTGAGAGGCCGCGTCTGGTTTACAACCCTTCCTGTGGCGGCAGAATTAATTTTTGTTGGAAAAAAAGAGAAAGGGGCCATTTTGTTCTATTTCAACCTCCCCTCAACTATGGCAAAAGAGAGGACAAGAAAAAGTCTCTTCTCTTCCAGAGAGTCCTGCTGGGCCCCTTCTCTCCTCTATGTGTCTGTGACCCTGTTTCCTTTCTGATGAGAGCGACGTACTGGGCACTGTACGAGGGAGTTGGGAAATGGGAGCAGAGAAGACATTTTGTTTTTTAAAAAACATTTATTGAGGTGTAGTCGATTTACAAGGTTGTGTTAATTTCAAGCATACAGCAAGGTGATTCAGTTATGTGTATATAGTCATATTCTTTTTCACACTCATTTCCATCGTAGGTTATTATGAGATCTTGAGTAGAGTTCTCTGCTATACAGTAGGTCTTTGTTGATGATCTATTTTTATATATATTAGTGTGTATCTGTTAATCCTAACCTCCTAATTTATCTCTCCCCTACTCCCTTTCACCCTTGGTAACCACAGTCCATTCTCTATGTCTGTGAGTCTCTTTCTGTTTTGTATATAAGCTCATTTGTATCACCCTTTTAAGATCCCACATACATGCGATATCATATGATATTTGTCTCTCTGTCTGACTTAAGAAGTTTTCATTTAAAATTTTGATGAGTGATGTTGTTTGTACTACCCTTGTCATATAGGGAACCATTTCAGAGAGGGGAAAAAAAACCCCACCTAAGCTGTCTTTGAAAAAAAAAATTTGCTCCACGTTCCATAAGGCTGAGCAAAATCACACTTTCCTTGTGAAAGCAGTTGCAGTTTCGTGCAGAGACCCTTGGAAGATGGACTGCGGCTGCCTCTCCTGGCAGTGTCCTGTTGAGCCAGGGCCAGGAGAAGTGAAGCTGGCCTGCATGTCCTTGTGTGTAAACTGGAAAAGAGATAGAAAGGGGCACTTCAGCAAATGCTGCGCTCCACAAGCCTGCTTCGTGGGACAGCTACTGGTGCATGATAAACCTCAACCCTAGGCTGCTGGCAGCCCCTCTGACACCTCTTTGCAGACACTTGATGGATGTGATTTAATCCTCAGGACTCTTCCTTCCTTTCCTCTGCTGAAGGAGCTCTGTGCTCTCAACTCATTACCTTGTGCTCCTGTTATTTGCCTGCCGTTGCAGTCCTCTTCTTGCAATCACTCGGCATCTCGCTGTCAGGGGAGGCTGCAGTCACAGAGGTGGCCTGACGGGCCATCGGCAGTGAGGGCAAGGTTGCAAATTTAAGAAGAGCGCACACGGCAAAAATGAGAAGCAGCAGGGCAAGTGCTGATGAAGACTTTCCAATATTCCCGTCCTGTGGTTCCACGTGATGTGTGCGCCAGGAAGGGGGAAGGGTTAGGAACATTTTGGTGCTTATGGTTGAGATTCTTAGAGGCCTATCCATGCTGCTTTGTGATGTAGGGGTCTTTTAAAAGAATATTTATTTAAAAAAATTTTTGGCCATGTGTGGCACTTGTGGGGTGTTGCTTCCCCGACCAGCGATTGAACCCGGGTCACTGCATTGAAAGTGCCAAGTCCTAACCACCGGGCTGCCAGGGAACTCCCAGTGGTGGGTGGTTGGTCTTGGGGCATTTGTTCCAAAGACACTCAAGGGACCTGTTCAGTGCAGAGGAAGACGTGGACCCCATCACGAGGGAATGAGCAGGCCCTTTGTGAGAGAGGTAGCAAGACGGTGGAACCAAGGAGAAATGTTACAGCAGAATGTTCCAGATAGTAGATGTCAATGGGAGGGGAGATGAACTCTGCTGGATTGGAGCAGATCGAAGAGGAAGAGATTGTCACCAACCACTTGCCAAGGGCCCCAGGAATGCACATGGAGTTGGACTTGGGTTTGTAAGTTGCTACGTGAAGAGAGAACACGCACCCCAGGGAACTGTGCCGTGCTGGGTAAGAATGGCTCAGAGGGGCTTCACAGTGGCTTTGGGCTTGTGTTTGGCGATTTGAGTACAAGGAAGTGGGGTCTATTCTGGGATAGTGTTGTTAGAAAGAGGGGCAGTTTGATGACTGGGCACCTTAATACCTTTCGTCTAGGAGACAGGAGGAATGGAGTGGGGAGTAGAGACATTTTGGAAAAGAAGCCCTGGCAGCTCTCTTCAACCCCAGGAGGGGAGATGTGGTCCTTTTCCTGGTTGCACAGTGTCTCTGTTCCTCCCTCTATTCAGGTGTGATATCCACGTGGTATCATTGTCAGAGTTCTCAACTGGTGTTGATATTCTATGAAATTGTTTATCGAGGGGACATCACAACCTAGCTGGTCGCAGCTGGGACAGTGACTAGCTGAAAGCTCCCAGGGCTGCTTTTATTTTTCTCAAAATACTTGATCTGGGCCCTGAAGGATAGGTAGGAGTTTTCCAGGTCAAAAAGGGAAGCGATTTCCTACAGGGAGAGGGTGGGACTGGATAAGAGAGAGGGCAGTGTGGAGCAATTTATTTTGTGATTTATTTTGGGCGAGTCTGACACTTACTAGCTGTAGGACTTGAGGCGAATCACTTGGCCTCTGTGATTCAGCTCTCCCAGAGGGAAAATAGGTGCAGTAACACTTCCTGCATGAAGTGGTTATGAGCTGATACATGAAAAGCTCTTAGAATGGTCTCTGGTATGCAGTGAGCACTCAGAATTATGAGTTATTATGATTATTACTGTTATTGTCCTAGGCAGCTTGCTAAATGTTCTCTGATGACAAATATAAAGGTTTGCGTGGATCTATTGGACGGAGTATTCACCAGAGTAAATACTGGGGCTCCACTTGGCTGGGTCACTGCAGAGACACTCTTCCCCCCATTGTACACAAAGATAAAGGGCAGCAGCTAGAGGTAATTGAGAAGGAATTCCATCGCGACAGGACCCTGCTGGCGACCTTTCAGGGGCTGTGATTCCTAAGCTCTAACAACACTTCCAAAGGCCTTTTCTTCTCACGTGATCGCTGTGCCAACACCTCCCCTGGCTCCCTTATTGCAGTCCAGGGCTGGGTCTCCTCCTCCTTCCTTCCTCCCATCTACTTCTTTCTGAAATGGACTGGCCTGGCCTTTCTGGCCAAAGCCTCAGCCCCATCCTCCTTTTTCTCAGCGCCCCTCCCACCTTTATATCAGTCATGATTGTGTCTGGTTACATGTTGCAGAAACCTCACTACAATGGCTACAACAAGTACAAGGTTTCCTTTCCTACCCCCAGAAAAGTCTATGGCAAGGGGTTCCGCAGCTGGAGCAGCAGCTCCTTCTGCTTTTCTGCTCTGCCATTGAGGCCGTGTGGCTTTCTTCATTCTCACAGAGGGACGCTGCACCTTCAGGCGTTGTATTTGTATTCTAGGCCGGAAGAGGGGAAATGGCTGAAGGCAGGAAGCATGTGCCTGATTAATGATTTTCTTTTCTTTTTTTTATTGAAGTACAGCAAAGTGATTCAGACACCCCCCCACCCCCAAACACACACACCTTCCCAGGTGGCTCAGTGGTGAAGAGTCCGCCTGCCAACATAGGAGATGCAGGAGACCTGGGTTCAATCTCTGGCTTGGGAAGATGTCCTGGAGGAGGAAATGGCAATCCACTCCAATATTCTTGCCTAGAGAATCACATGGACGGAGGAGCCTGGGGGACTACCGTCCATAGGGTTGCAGAGTTGGATACAACTGAGCAACTAAACATGCTTATATATAAATATAAATACATAAACATCTAAGTATATATATATATATGTAATAATAAGTATGTATACACACACACACACACACACACACACACACACTCTTCCACTATGGTTTATTACGGGCTATTGAATAAAGTTTCTGTGCTATAGAATAGAACCTTGTTGTCTATGTATTTTATATATAGTAGTTTGTGGGAAAAGGCAATGGCACCCCATTCCAGTACTCTTGCCTGGAAAATCCCATGGAGGAGCCTGGTGGGCTTCAGTCCATGGGGTCGCTGAGTTGGACACGACTGAGCGACTTCACTTTCACTTTTCACTTTCATGCATTGGAGAAGGAAATGGCAACCCACTCCAGTGTTCTTGCCTGGAGAATCCCAGGGATGGGGGAGCCTGGTGGGCTGTCATCTTTGGGGTCGCACAGAGTCGGATACAACTGAAGCGACTTAGCAGCAGCAGCAACAGTAGCAGCAGTTTGTACCTACTAATTCCAAATTCCTCCTAATTTATTGCTGTCCAACCTCCTTCCTTCTTTGGTAACCATAAGTTTTTTTCCTACCTCAGTGAATCTGTTTCTGCTTTGTTCCTAGGTGGCGCTAGTGGTAAAGAACCCACTGCCAGTGCAGGAGACATAAGAGACGTGGGTTTAGTCCCCCTGGGTTGGAAAGATCCCCCTGGAGGAGGACACAGCAATCCACTCCAGTATTCTTGCCTGGAGAACCCCATGGACAGAGGAGCCTGGTGGGCTACATAGTGTTGCAAAAAGTCAGACTCAACTGTTGCAAAGAGTCCATAGTGTTGCAAAGAGTTGCAAAGTGTTGCAAAGAGTCCATAGTGTTGCAAAGAGTCAGACTCAACTGAAGTGACTTAGCCAATAGCATTGTATTTTAGATTCTACTTTGTCAACAAAGGTCCCTCTCAAGGCTATGATTTTTCCAGTAGTCATATATGGTTGTGAGAGCTGGACTGTGAAGAAAGCTGAGCGCCTAAGAATTGATGCTTTTGAACTGTGGTGTTGGAGAAGACTCTTGAGAGTCCCTTGGACAGCAAGGAGATCCAACCAGTCCATTCTAAAGGAGATCAGCCCTGGGATTTCATTGGAAGGAATGATGCTAAAGCTGAAACTCCAGTACTTTGGCCACCTCACTCAAAGAGTTGACTCATTGGAAAAGACTCTGATGCTGGGAGGGATTGGGGGCAGGAGGAGAAAGGGACGATCGAGGATGAGATGGTTGGATGGCATCACTGACTCGATGGACGTGAGTCTGAGTGAACTCTGGGAGTTGGTGATGGCCAGGGAGGCCTGGCTGCTGCGATTCATGGGGTCTCAAAGAGTGGGACACGACTGAGGGACTGAACTGAACTGATAAGTGTTATTATATGAAATTTGTCTTTCTCGTCTGACTTCTTCACTTAGTATGATCATCTCTAGGTCCATCCATGTCGATGCAGATGGCATTATTTTGTTCTTTTTGATGGCTGAGTAATATTCCATTGTACATATGTACTACATCTTCTTTATTCCTTAAAATAAAGCATATAGGAACTCAAAGAATCATTGATCCACATTCTAAAATTCAAACTTTGCGCCTGCAAAGTTATTTGATGTCGTTTTAATTCTTGTTTGTTGAGTCAAGCTCCTGTGCACTCAGCAAAAACAACGTAAAGGAGGACTGTAAAACAGTGACGAAGCCCTTATCCTCAAAAAGCTCACTACAGTTACAAAGGTGTCACACAGAACTTCTGTATTTCTTTGTATCAGGAAAACAATTACTTTCCCAGAAGCCCCACGCATTAGATTGCCACTTGCATCTCATTAGCCAGAAATGGTCACATGACCACCACTAGTAGCAAGAGATCCTGGGAACTAAGTTGTCACCTTCCAACCCTGAGAAAAAAAACATCAGGGTCAAGTTTATGCCCCCACCATGGACTGAACCTGCACTCCTTGCTTTGGAAGCAGGAAGTCTTAACCACTGGACTGCTAGGGAAGTCCCCTATAAAAATAAGTTAGAAATCTAAATAGACATTCAGGATATGTTACCTATAAGAAATGAAATATTTCTTCTTAATGCATTCTACTCAACATCAGGGCTTTGCTCTGAGATAATTCAATTCCAAGAAGACAAGTTGCCAAATGTATTCTACTTAGAGTTGCTTTTCTCTTATTATGCACTAAAAGAGAGAACAAAAGCACCACGCTCTTGGTCCTATAACATCAATTCTCTTTTTTGTGATTGTGCACATAGGTGTTTGTTACTACAGTGGGTGCGTACCAGTCAGTAGTGATCTGTTCTTTTCCACTTAACATTATCTTATTGACAGGGCTTAATGGAGTGACAGTTCATATGATTATTTTTAGTGACAGTGTAATATTCTGATATGCTAGAGCTCGTTTAGCCATTCCCCTTTGATCAGATGTTAATATTTAACAATTGATACCTCATTAATATCGTTTAGTCAGGAGAGACCAGGCTATAGAAACAGAGTATGTACTTAAGACCCCTGCTGGGCCTGGCATTTGCCCTTATTGCTGGTTTGTAGAATAGCCAGGGGTCTCTTTGCTGCTGGTGGGGGATTTGGTATGAATATTTGGTAACTGATATAGAAGGACGGCAGCAGTTCAATGCTATGCTTAGTCTCTGAATCGTGTCTGACTCTTTGCAATCCCATGGGCTGTAGCCTGCCAGGTTCCTCTGTTTATGGGGATTCTCCAGGCAAGAATACTGGAGTAGGTTGCCATGCCTTCCTCTGGAGGGATCCCCCAACCCCGGGCTCAAACCCAGGTCTCCTGCATTGCAGGCGGATTCTTTACCGTCTGAGCCACCAGGGAAGCCCAACAATTCAATAACCAGTTGTAAAGAGGCATTTTTTTGGGGCTACACTAGGTCTTCATTGCAGTCTTCTCTTGTTGCAGTGCTCAGGCCCTAGAGTGCACAGGCTCAGACTGTGGCTCTCAGTCCCTCTAATTGCAGTGCATGAGATTAGCTGGCCCACAGCAGGTGGGATCTTAGTTCCCTGGCCAGGGCTAGTGGTTAAGAATCTGCCTTGCAATGCAGGGGACCAGAGAAGTCCCCTGTAAATTAGCTTTAAGTGCGTAGTAAGCCATTCCAAAGCATAGTGACTTAAAAAAATACATCCTGACACATTAAGCTCGTGGTTCTGTGGTTCTGCAATTTGTGCTGGGGTTTGAGCAGTTCTGCTGGTCCTGACTGGGGTCAGTCATGTGCCTGTGCTCTGCTGTCGTGAGCTGTCAGTGAGGCTGTCTGCCTCTGGGTGTTGCAGCTCCCCTTGGATGATAGAGGGGACCTGACCACATGTATTTCATCTTCCAGAAGGCTAGATGGAGCTTTCCACATGGCTGGATGAGCATTCCATAAAAAAGGAGCAAAAAAACACCCAAGGACTCCTGAGGCCCAGGCTTGGAATGGGAACAATGTCAATTCTGCCACACTTAATTGGCCAAAGCAATTCCCAAGGTCAGCCTCAAGGACAAAGAAATACTCTCCACTTCTGGAAGGAAGATGCTGCACAATCCCCCTGAAAAGAGGTATGGATACAGGGAGGAGCATACTTGGGCCAGTTTTGCAAAAACCAACAGGCTGTTGTGTAGCAGAATGGAGGACTAAGTGTCACTCTGTTAGAAACGAAGCATTTATAGTATGTATGATTCTGGACATTACATATATTACTGCTGTGAATATATTATAGTCTTCCTGATGATTTTAGCATTCTTGACATTAGAAGAATGCTTATACAGGGGGGCAGGGTTGGAAGACCTTCACTCATTCTGGAATCTTTTGTTCGGCATCTCTGTGCACAGGTCGGGGCAGGGCGGAAGGGTTGGGCACATTTGTCTGGAGTCCAGCAGGGAAGATACACAGCAGGGCCCAGCGTGGACTGTGGTTTCTGCTCTGGCAGTGATGTGTGGAGGGTTGATTGGCCTAGGGGGAGGGATGTGGGTGGAGCATGTGTGTGTGTGTGTGTCTTGTGTAAGGCAAGGCATCTCAGGGGTAGGTAATGACTGATTTTATTTTATTTCTTTTTATTTCTGACTGACTGATTGAGACTGATTAATTAGCTGAGTCGTGAGCCTTGTGGGATCTCAGTTCCCTGACCAGGAATCGAACCTGTGCCCCCTGTAGTGACAGCGTGGAGTCCTCACCGCAGAACCACCAGGGAGTTCCCTTTAATGACTGTCTTTAGATTTGACGAATGAGTCAGCCAGACGAGGAATGTGGTGAAGAGTGAATTCCAGTATGCACAAGGCGTTTCTTTCACCCAGATAATCAGTGAGGGCACTCTGGGGCAGGGAGTGAGCCAAAGGGGGATTGCACTGGAAAGTTCCATCTAGCCTTTTCAGCCGGGCCAGGTCCCAAGTGCCTTCAGCCTGCCTTTGACCTTTATCTTGGAGGCAGTACAGGGCCACTGGTGACTGGACATTTTATTGTGAGGGTTCTCAGGAGTGGAGATGAAGAAGTGACTTTGACCAGCGCAAGCTATTTGATTCCCTGCGGTTGGGAGCTAGCTCTTGTCCTAGAAGCAAAGGAAGAATCACTTTTTTTTTCTTTTGCTTTTTTTTGTGGCCATGCCTCGAGGCATGAAGGATCTTAGTTACCCCACCAGGGATTGAACCCATGTCTGCTGCAGTTCTGCAGTGGAAACATGGAGTTCTGACCACTAGACTGCCAGGGAATTCCCTAGACTCACTTTTCTTCTCTGAACACACCGTGGTTCTCTGAGAAATCACACCAGGAGAAATAAACTTGGCCTCATTCTCACATCGTTCATCAAGATAAGATCTAGATGGAACAGCAATTTAGGTATTAAAAAAATAAGGTCATAAAGTATTAGTAGAAAATATGAAAATGGTTTTAATCTCAAAGTGGACAAGACTTTCCCAGAAGTCATAAGAAAAGAGATGGATGTATTTAACTACATACAGCAAAAATAGAAATAGAAAACACCTGCATTGCAAAAAAACACCATATGCAAAGTGAAAAAAAAAACCCCCAGCAGATTAGGAAAAAATATTTGCAATGTGGCAGCCCTGCTCTCTGGTAATTTAGTTTTTCCTCCCTGGGTCACAAAGATCCCTGGAGTAGGAAATGGCAACCCACTCCAGTATTCTTGCCTGGAGAATCTCATGGACAGAGGAGCCTGGTGTACCACGTACAGTCCATGGGGTTGCAAAGAGTTGGACATGACTGAGCGACTAACATGTAACATTATTTTGTTGAAACAATTTTTTTCTTACTGTTTCAAAATATCACCTTTATCGTATGTTAAATGTCTGTTATTTTGGGGAGGGGCCTTTAAATTCTGTTCCTTTAATCTATCTATTTATCCTTTCCTGTGCCAGTACCATATTAACTTAATCACTATAGTATTGTGTGTGTGTGTGTGTGTGTGTGTGCACGTGCGCACTTAGTCAGGTCCAGCTCCTTGTGGCTCCATGGACTATAGCCCACCATACTCCTTTGTCCATTTGGAATTTTCCAGGTTAGAATATTGGAATGGATTGCCATTTCCTACTTCAGGGGATCTTTCCGACCCAGAGATCGAACCCAGGTTCCTTACAACTCCTGCATTGGTGGGCGGATTCGTTTCCACCATAGTATTCTAGTGTATCTTAATATCTGGCAGTCCTCTCATGTTACTTTCATTTTTGATTGAAGTAGAGTTGATTTACAGTGTTGTGTGAATTTTAGGTGTAGTGTGCAGTGATTCAGTTAAACATACACACATATAAGAGTATGTGTGTGTCTGTGTGTTTCTTATAGGTTACTACAAAATATTGAATATGGTTCGCTGTGCTGCACAGTGCGTGCTTGCTGGCTCTCTGTCTTATATACAGCAGTGAGTGTGTACTGATCCGCCAGTCCTAATGCATCCCTGTCCCCTCTGTCCCCTTAGGCGACTGTGAGTTCATTTTCTGTGTCTGTGTGTCTATTTCTCTTTTCACATGCTTTTAAACATTTCAGATTGTTTTTGGCTCCCTGGGTCTTCGTTGCTGCCCATGTGCTTTCTCTGGTTGTAGGGAGCGAGGGCTACACTTCGTGGGGTGCGCAGGCTTCTCATCGCAGTGGCTTCCCTTGTTGCAGAGCATGGGCCCTGGCATGTGGCTCAGTAGTCGTGGCATACCAGCTTAGTTACTCCGAGGCATGTGGGATCCTCCTGAACCAGGGATCGAACCCATGACCCTCTGAATTGCAAGGTAGACTCTTCACCACTGGAGCACCAGGGAAGTTTTTTCAAATGTCTACTTTTCAAAAGTCTACTTTTTTTTTTCACTCTTTATTTTTATTTTTGGAGGGTACATCTTTTATTTATTTTTTTTAAGTTTAAATTTTTATTTTTTAGTTTGTTTTGCTTTTCAATACTGTACTCATTTTGCCATACATTGACATGAATCAGCCACAAGTGTACCTGAGTTCCCAATCTGGACCCCCCCCTTCCCCCTCTCTCCCCACACCATCCCTCCGGATTATCCCCGCCCATCAGTCCCAAGCCTTCTGCATCGAACCTAGACTGGCAGTTCCTAAAAAGTCTGCTTGGATTTTGTTTTTATTTGTTTTGCATATGAGGGATTTCCTGTTTGAGAATACGGTACATCTTCTCATTAGTGCAAGTCCTTTTTTGGTGTGCATCCCTCAGGGGCAATTAAAATTTTTTTCACATCAACTTTGCGACTTCCCTTTCCCTCTCCACTTTCATGCATTGGAGAAGAAAATGGCAACCCACTCCAGTGTTCTTGCTTGGAGAATCTCAGGGACGGGGGGGCCTGGTGGGCTGTCATCTATGGGGTTGCACAGAGTCGGACATGACTGGCGTGACTTAGCAGTTGCACATTTAGGTTATTTCGGTATATTTTATCCTTTTTGGTTATTACAAATGAGATCTTCTTCCTTAATAATCTAACTGGCTATTAAATTCTTTATATAAATTTTGTAGTCATCCAACCTACAAAAAATTTGTATTGTTTTGGGCTTGTATTAGTTAGTAATCATACCAACTACAAAGACAAATAACTTTGCTTCCACTTTTAAATTCTTTGTACTTTATATTCTGTTTATTATTGATTGCATTGGTTAGTATTTTCAGAACCATTGTAAATAATGGGCTTCCCAGGTAGTGTTAGTAGTGGAGAACCTGCCTGCCAATGCAGGAGATGTAAGAGACTCAGGTTCGATCCCTGGGTCGGGAAGATCCCCTGGAGGGAGGGCATGGCAACCCACTCCAGGATTCTAGACTGGAGAATCCCATAGACAGAGGAGCCTGGAGCGTTACAGTCCAGGGGTCACAAAGAGTCGGAAGGCTCTAATCGACTTAGCACGCATGTACTGTGGTGGACATTCTTGTTTTGTTCCTGGCTTTCATGGAGTGCTTCTTGTGTTTTCCCATTAAACATGAGTCTGGTTTAAAAATTGAAATAGATATTTATCTGTTATAATACATTAGGGAAGCATCCATCATTAATAGCCTTTGGTATAGCCAATTCCTTCGGCTAGTCAAGTATCTGCGTATCTTTTCCCTATATAGAGCCTCCCCACCCCTTAACTGGGGGCAGAGTCCCATTTGGTTCTGCTTCTGTGTGAAAGGCCAGGATCTCTGGGTGAGGCACGGTCCTGGCCATCAGATCAAGACCGTCTTCCCTTGGGACTTCCCTTGTGGTCTGATGGCTAAGACTCTGTACTCCTGATGCAGGGGTCTTGGGTTCAAGCCCTGGTCAGGGAACTAGATACTGCATGCTGCAACTAAAGACCTTGTGTGCCACAACTAAGCCCCAGAGCAACCAGATAAAGAAATATTAAAAAAGAGAAGAGAGCCTTCCTCCTGATTTCTTTTTCAGAAATTGTCAGATGGTCTGGTCTTCATTTTATTTTATAAGAGATTGTTTTTTTCAATCCACAATATAAGATCAAGTTTAGAATCATAATTCATTTTGTCAAATTTCTTTTTTTTTAAATAAAATTATTATTGAGGTTAGTTATGTCAGAGAGATAACAATATACACTAGGAGTAAACATAATGAAGAACTTTAAACTTTTTACAAATAAAATATTCAGCTGTTTATTGAAGAACTTTGGCTCTGAATGTCACAGCACGAATCATACAGACTCACTTGGTGGAGATATCTGAGGACCAACAGAAAAACAGGCTGTTTCTTCAGAACATTTCCCCCCACACCAGTGGAAAAGGATAGTCTTCCTTGATCTGGTGGTCTTTGAACTAAAAGGGAAGTGGTCTAATCATAGCATGGCCAAAATGTGGTAACTCAGTGGACACAAGTTAATACAACGTGAACCCCATGTTGGAAAGGGAAAATGGGGAATATGATAGACACTGGTCCATGGCAGAGATTTCGCTGGATTTCAGGCTTCCCAGGTGGCTCAGGGGTAAAGAACCTGTTTGCCAGTGCAGGTGATGTAAGAGACTTGAGTTTCATCCCTGAGTTGGGAAGATCCCCTGGAGAAGGGAATGGCTACGCACCCAAGTATTCTTGCCTGGAGAATTCCCATGGACAGAGGAGCCTGGTGGGGCTATAGTCCACAGGGTCACAGAGAGTTGGACATGACTGAGTGACTGAGCATGGCGAATGTTCTCTTTTCTGTCTGTGGAATACATTTCATTGGTGAGTCCATGTGGACCACCTTTTTTCTGCTCTCTGGAAAAATTCATTGTCCTCTGAAATTCCCACTTCTGCCTAGGGAAACTTTCTTTCTTACCTTTTATTCTTCAAGGCCATAAAAGTACTGACTTCCAGTCAACTTAGATTGCTGGCCACAGACAAAAAGTCCCCCTCCTAGGGTGGGATGGTTTGGGAGAATGGCACTGAAACATGTATACTATCATGTAAGAAACAAATCGCCAGTCTATGTTCGATACAGGATACAGGATGCTTGGGACTGGTGCAAGGGGATGATCCAGAGAGTTGATTTGTGGTGGGAGGTGGGGGGGCGTTCAAGATTGGGAACTCATGTACACCTGAGATGGAAAAAAAAAAAGTCCCCCTTCTAGCAGAATTATATCCCCTTCCATCTGTTTTTGTGACTGGCTGGCTCTCTACTGAGTTCATCACTCTTGTAACGTTGCATGGAAGGAAAGAAAAAGACAGCATGTTTTTTTCCCATAGTTTGTATATTAGCACATATATATGGAATCCACAAAGATAGTTCTGATGATTCTATGTGCAGGGCAGCAAAGGGAACACGGACATAAAGAACAGACTTTTGGACACAGTGAAGGAAGGAGAGGGTGGGATGGTTTGAGAGAATAGCATTGCGATGCACACATTGCCATCTATAAAACAGAGAGCCAGTGGGAGTTTGCAGTGTGACACAAGGAGCCCGAAACCAGCACTCTGTGACTACCTAGAGGAGTGAAGGGTGAGGGAGGTGGGAAGGGGTACAAGAGGGAGGGGACATATGGATACCCATGGTCGATTCACGTTGCTACATGGCAAAAACCGTCACAATGTTATAAAGTATTACAAATTAAAGATGAAATATAAATTTTATACAAAGGTAATAAATACTCAAAAAAAAATTTGGAATTTTCCCCAGTGCTTCACCCTCACTGGCAGGTTGTCTGTCTTCCAAGAAACCACCAGTGATGGTTCAATGAAGAGCTTTGCGTGGAATAGCAAGGGCTCAGATGACCAGCTTGTGAGGCCATATTTTATGTGAGATATTCATTTAAATATCTTTTTTGGGTACTTCTTTTACTCAACAGTGTTAAAATGTAAAATATGACCCATGGCGATTGTAGTGTGCCCTTGTTGTAAGGTGAAAATCAAGATGTTAAAATGGGCAAAAAATGTTCACCTTAGAATGTGATAAGATACCACATCCGTACCTTAAAAAAAAATTCTTTGTTAAAAAAATGTATCTATTTATTTGGCTGCATCAGGCATTAGTTGTAGCACGTGGACCTTCGTTGCATCACGTGGACCTTGCTGGTTCACGCCCTCTCTAGTTTTGCTGCGCAGGCTCAATAGTTGTGACGTGAGGGCTTAGTTGTCCTGTGGCACATGGAAACGTCCCAGACCAGGAATCGAACCCGTGTCCCCTGCACTGCGAGGCAGATTCTTAACTACTAGCGCACCAGGGAAGTCCCTCAGGTGTGCACCTTTGCGGTGGGCTGTCCCACCAGCTCCGTCTGGAAAACATCTCATTTATGCTCTACCACCTGCGGCTCCCCACCTGCGGGAAACAAGTTTTGTTTCAGGTAGGGCTGTCATCTTCTAAGTTCCTTTTCCACTTTGTCCCAGGTGGCTGCTCCAGCACCGGGAGCCGTACCACTGTTCTAGGAGCAGAAAGGAGGGAGGGAATATACATGGACATTCTCCGTCCCTGTAAGTGTATGTCCAGGAAGTTGCTCAGACTATTTCTGCTTTATATCCCACTGTGTGCAACTTAGTTACACACTCACCTGGGAGAATGTAATTTTGTTCTAGGTTGCCAAGTCCCCTGCTAATATTCAGGTATTTGATTACTGTAGGATGAAACTTGGGGACAACTATTTCTTATGGAGTATTTTACCAGTGACCTTGTTTATTTTTTTATTTTTTGACTGTGGAGCACAGTTTATGTGTTCTTAGTTCCCCGACCAGGGATCGAACTTGGGATTCCCGCAGTGAGAGCACTGAATTCCAACCAGTAGATGGCCATGGAAGTCTCTCAGCTAACTGTTTCTAAAGGTTTATAAGATAGTCTGCGAAACAGTTCCTCTCTTTATTAAGAATGAAGTCATCCTAAGAATGTACGCGTGTAGTCACTCAGGCGTGTCCCACTCTTTGTGATCCTTTGGACTCCAGCCTTTGATGTTCCTCTATCCGTGGGATTTTTCAGGCAAGAATACCTGAGTGGGTTGCCATTTCTGCCTCCAGAGGATCTTCCCAACCTTGGGATAGAACCTCCCATGCCTCCTGCATTGTAGGCAGATTCTTTACCTGCTGAACCATCATTAAATGCCTTTTAAGCATCTCTGGAGATGATTAACCCCCAGCCCCCAACTCAGTCTGAGCCCCTTCTCCATAGGACATGGGCTGTCACTCTGAAGTCTGTAGCAGCTTTGCACAGCAGAATCAAGCATTTGTTTCTGTGATTCCTTAATTCAATTTCTAGCTCCAGAAGCGGCGGATCCCACCAGGGTGACCACCGGGAGTCTAGCACCTAACTCGGAACCTGATACTTAGTGGGCACTCATTAAATTTCCAAAGAATACCTGAGTGAACGAGCAGTTTGTGTTTTGTGTGAGGTTTTTCAGGAAAATAGCGAATCTTTCTCTGCCCTCTTCCACCCAGCCCCTGGCTCCCTCCCGTATGCAGAAGCTTGGATGAGATAGTTAACAGGATGGGTGGGCAGCTTCTGGTGTGAAGCCTGCAACTTCTCGGCCCACCTCCTGGAGTCTGTGTGGACACGAGGAGCTTTGCATTAATAGTGGGCTTTGCAGACTGCTCTGGGTGGGGGAGCCCACAGAGCTGCCGGCGGGCCAGACTGGGGGCCGTTAGCACTGGGGACAGGGCCAGCTCGCGAGTCTTGCCAGTTATGTCCAGTGCAGGTGGTGGGAGGGTGCGCCCCGGTTCGCACGAGTCCCAGGGGACTGGTGTGTTAGCTCACATGGCAGGCCTGGCATCACCCTCTTGCCTGGTGGGGCAGAGAGGCTGTTTAGCATTTTTTGATGCTGGCGGGAGCAGCAACCTGAGCTGAGACATCTTTTCTTGCCAGCTCATTAAGGATTGGACTGGAGCCACAGGAAACCTGCAAACTCAGGCCACTTAGCAGGAGAGAGGCCCCGAGGCATGTCCTTACCTGCTGGTACTCTTACTTCTCCATGGCTTCCTTCTTGTTCTCTGGGGATTGGGATGGTGATGCCAGGGGTTACTGGAGGAAAGAGGGTGGGTGACAGGGAGAAGGTGGCACCCAGGCTGCCTCCCTCCTTGAAGCCTCAGTGACTCCCTGCCTTTCTCAAAGACCCTCAGGTCTGAGGGGCTGCAGATCTGCAGCTGTAGACCTCCTATCAATCCAGAATGTTCTCTGGCCAAGTTGGTTCAGTGTCACCAGCCTTTTTTTTTTTTTTAGATCTTTTAAAAACATTAAAAATTTTATGTATGGCTGCACGGAGTCTTTGTCGCTGCACGTGGGCTTTCTCTAGTTACGGCAAGCAGGAGCTGCTCTTCCTTCATCGTGGTGTGTGGGCTTCTCACTGCAGTGGCCTCTCTTGTTGTGGAGCATGGGCTCAGGCTTAGCTGCCCTGCAGCACGTGGGATCTTCCTGGACTGAGGATGGAACCCATGTCCCCAGTATTGGCAGCCAGAGTCTTAACCTCTGGACCACCTGGGAAATTCACCAGCAGTTATGGAACTTCTGCTCCATTCTAGGACCTGCGTGTGGAGATCAGAGAGGTAAGCAGATGCTCGGGATATGAAGAGACCCAGGCACTGATAGAAGCATATCCTGCACAGCAGGTGTGCCCAGCAGAGGGTGCTTGGGCCGAGACAAGTATCTGGGAAACTTCTAGGGGGAACAGAGGCTTGCGCAGGCTTCACAGATGAGCGATGCTTGACAAATGGATAAGGGTTTCTGCACAGAAAAGTCACAGGGGAGCCAAGTAGCATGGCACAGTTTGAGAGCTTCCATCCCTCACGCCGCTCCTGGTTAAAGCATGCCCTCACTTATCAAGCTCCAGGGAAGGGTCTCAGTATTTTCAATGGTCCGTCTTAGTTCTCAGAGAACCTCTGAGAATGAAGAAGCGGTGTCCCATCTCACCATTCAGGGCCTGGGGCACTGGGAGGTCCAATGGCATATCCAGGATTTACCTCAGTAGGTGAATGTGTAATTAAGGGGCTTAGCTATCTAAGTAGTTAGTAAGTCGTTTAGAGACTTCCCCAGCAGCCCAGTGGGGAATGCAGAGAGTGCAGACTTGGTCCCTGGTCAGCAAACTAAGATCCCACATGCCACACAGTGCGGCCAAAAAAAAAAAAAAAAAAAAAAAAAAAAAATGTAAATGGATATGAATAAGTCGCTCAGTTTTGTCCGACTCTTTCTAAGCCCATGGACTGTAGCCTACCAGGCTCCTTAGTCCACAGAATTTTCCAGGCAAGAGTACTGGAGTGGGTTGCCATTTCCTTCTCCAGGGGATCTTCCCAACCCAGGGGTCGAACCTGGGTCTCCCGCACTGCAGGCAGACGCTTTACCATCTGAGCCACCAGGGAAGCCCATTCTAAAAAAGTAGTTAATAAACAGTGGACCAGGCTTGTAGAATCTAAAGCCCACAGTGATGATAATGATGATAGCAAGAATTAGTCATCCCACTCACTGCATCCTCACTAAGTGCCAGATACTGTGCTAAGTGTCATTTCAGTTAGTTTCCAACAGAGGCAAGTCTGCCCTGTTTTATCCCCACCTCATGGATGAGGACTCTGGGAAATGGTTAAGTGACTTGTCCTGGAAGAGATGCCCTTGACCAGTGGCTGAAGGTTTGCTCCCAGGCAGCTTTAAGACAAAGCTCGTGCTCCTAATCATTGTCCTTTTCTGATTTCTTTTCCTGGATGGGTGGAGTGAGGGAAGGCAAGTGGAGCAGCAGGCAGAGAGGCCTCAGACCCTGGAGCACCCAGGTCCACAGCCATGAGGTGGGGCAGTAACAGAGCTGGGCTGCCCACTGCAAGAGTTGCAGTGGAGCCTGCTTTGGAAGGGTGGCCGCAGCGTCTCCTCCACGAGTCCAGCTGGAATCCATTCTCCTTGAGTTCCACTTTCCTCCTCTAACTGGACTGTCCAAATCTCTAGATGGGGGCTGTGCCATCTGCCTCTCCATGGTCTCTTCAGGGCCACGTCACGATCCAATGGTAGAATGGTGGTAGGGGTGGGAGAAACCAGTCTCACTGCTCAGGCATCCCTGGGTGGCCTTGGTCCAATGAACCTCGTGCTTCCTGAGTTTGGCACCTTAGCCCACAAGCCTGCCCCTCTCAGCCTCCCTGTCTCAGTAACTGGCAGTACCAGTGCGATGGTTAATTTTAAGTACCAGCTTGAGCTGACCACAGGGCACCCAGATATTTGGCCAGTCATGTTTCTGGATGTTTCTGCAAGAGTGTTTTTGGATGAGATGAACATTTTCATTGGTAAAGCCGATTGCCCTCCGTAATGTGGGTGGGCCCCATCCAACTGGTTGAAGGTCCAGGGAATAAAAAGAATGGGCATGTCCCTGAGTAAAAAAATTCTCCAACAAATTCATTGCATTGTCAGCTCTCCTGTGTCTCAGGGCTGCCCGACCACACTGCAGATCTGTACTGTAGTCCTTATAATTTCTTGCTCCAGTTCCTTATAGTAAATTTCCTTCTCTCTCTCTATATATATACACATTCTATTAATTCTGTTTCTCCGGAAAAGGCTGACTAATACAGTTGCCTTCCTAGCAGCTTAAGTAGTGATGGAGGCATCATCCCCTCTCATTAGCCCTGTTACTGAATCAACCATCAAATCCTTGGATATCACTTCTGAAGCACTCTTGTGTCCATCCTCTTCTCATCATATCACTACCACCTCCTAGGTCAGGGGGTCATCCCCACACCCCGGTGGCAGCAGCACCCACTAACTGGTCTCTGAGATGGTCCTGCCCCTTCTCCATCCGTTGTTCACACAGCAGCCAGAGGAGCTCTTACAAGGGCACATCTCACCCTGGCACTCAGCTATTAAGTCTCTTCAGAGGTATTCCTTGGTTCTCAGGAGAAGGCTGTGATATCACTTAGATTTTGCTGCCTAACAAATGATGCCAAATGTAGTGGCTGTAACTAACAGGCGTTTATGGCTTATGATTGGTAACTTGGTTTGGACTCACTTGAGTGGTTCTTCCGGACCTGTCTGGGCTCACTCATAATTCTGGGGTCAGCTGGTGGGTCAGCTGGGAAGGGGCCGGTCTAGTAGGGAGTCAGCTTAGATGGCTGGACTTTGATCTACAGAAGATCTGTAGGAGCTGGGAAGGGTTCCAAGAGAGAGAGAGGGGAGGGGAGAGGGGGAGAGAGATAGAGAGAGAAATGGAGAGAGAGAGAAAGAGAGAGAGAGAAAAGAGGCTCAAGGTACCCAGAATCCTGGGCTCAGATCTGGCATATGGCTTCCTCTGCATTCTTTAGGGAGAAGGCAATGGCTGCCCACTCCAGTGTTCTTGCCTGGAAAATCCCATGGACGGAGGAGCCTGGTGGGCTGCCGTCTATGGGGTCGCACAGAGTCGGACACGACTGAGGCGACTTAGCAACAGCAGCAGCAGCACCATTCTTTAGGCTCAAGCAAGAGAAAAGTCCAGGTTAGAGTCAAGGGGTGGGAGAGTGGATTCTACTTCTTGATGGGAGGAACCACAAAACCACATTGTGGAGGGGCTAGATCCATGGCATCTCACTCCAGTACTCTTGTCTGGAACATCCCATGGATGGAGGAGCCTGGTAGGCTGCAGTTCATGGGGTCGCTAGGAGTCGGACACGACTGAGTGACTTCACTTTGACTTTTCACTTTCATGCACTGGAGAAGGAAATGGCAACCCACTCCAGTATTCTTGCCTAGAGAATCCCAGGGATGGGGGAGCCTGGTGGGCTGCCGTCTTTAGGGTCACACAGAGTCCGATATGACTGAAGTGACTTAGCAGCAGCAACAGCAGCAGATCCATGTAGGGGAGTAACTGAGACCACTTACATTTTGTTGTTGTCGTTGTTTGGTTGGTTGGTTGTGCCAGGCCTTAACTTGCAGCATGAGGGGTCTTTAGTGGCAGCATGTGAACTCTTTAGTTGTGGCATGTGGGGTCTACTAATAGTTCTTCCACCAGGGATCGAACCTGGGCCTCCTGTAGTGGGAGTACGGAGTCTTAGCTACTGGACCACCATGGAAGTCCTGTAGCCACTTTTGCAACCGACCCCAGCCCCAAACCCTTACCCTGGCCTGTGCAGTTCTTTGTAATTTGGTCCTGTCCTCTCCTTCTTGGCATTCCAGCCCCCAAAGCCTCCTTCCCATCTCTGAATCTGCCCAGCTCTTCCTGCTCCAGAGGCTACCCACAAGCCGATCCTTGTGCCTAAAATGCTGTTCCTTCATTCAGCTAAACAGCTGGTCCTCATCTTCCAAGTCTCAGCTCAAATGTTGCTTTTTGGGGAAAATCTTCACTGACTAATCTGTTCACAATGCCCATCATTCTTTACTCAGTACCACTTACAACAACTGGAGTTAAATAATTATTATTCTGAATGTTTGTGTCATCTGTGTTTTCTCGTAGCCTGTAGACTCCATGGACTTTAGTTAACTCATCTACTTACCAAATGTTTATCGAATGCCAGTTCTGTGCTAGGCCTTGTGCTGGGGATGTGAGCAGTGATAAACACAGACCCAGTTCCTTTCTCAGGGAGCTTATGATCAGTTGGGGGCACCAACAGTAAGAAGTAACTACTGATTTTCCCCTGGCAGTCCAGGGGTTAGGACTTTGTGCTTCCACTTCAGGGAGTGCCGGTTCTGTCCTTGGACAGGGAACTAAGAGCCAACATCCTGTGTGGTAGAGTGCGCACGTGCGTGTGTGCGCGCGCGCACACACACACACACACACACACACACACACACATACACACACACACACAATAAATAATTACAAAGCAAAAGTAAAATTGTTGTAGAGGTGGCTCTGAAAGGAGGGTTATATGATGCCATGGGAGGTTTGATAGGTAGGGAGGGCGAGGAAGGCTTTGCTGAGGGCTGAGATGTGAAAACTCAATGCCAACTAGGCAGAGGCTGAGGGTGCAGGGTGGGCCCTCTGTGACCAGACGTCTGGTGGCAGGGAGAAGGTGGGGTATGAATGACTGACAAGGAAGGCTGGAGGGCAGGGAGGGAGCGGCTGGACTCTGTTACAGCGCAAGCTTGGGGAGTTAACACTGGGGGTTCTCTGCTGAGTGGAGGGCTGCCTTGACAAAAACCGATTGATTTACTTTTGGCTTTTCTGGATCTTCACTGTGGCTTGAGGGCTTCTCATTTTGGTGACTTCTCTTGTTGAGGAGCACAGTGTCTAGAGAACTTGTTCAGTAGTAGTTGCGGCTCCTGAGCTCTAACGCATAGTGGCACATGGGCCTGGTTGCTCTTGCAGCATGGGGAACCTTCCTGGATCAGGGATCAAACCCATGTCCCCTGCATTGGCAGGCCGATTCTCATCCACTGTGCCGCCAGGGAAGTCCTGGGGGCCACTGGAACCTGGCATTGAACATGATGAGTTTAGGGTAACTTGGAGATATTCAGAGTTTCTCTTGAGCAGGTATTTTTTCAGGTTTGGCATTCAGAGGAGGGGTCTGAGCTAAAGACCTGTGTGAGATGGTGGTAACTAAAGCCGAGGTCATATGTTAGTCCCCCAAGGGTGGCAGCGCTTTATTTTCTGTGTGCTTTGGATTTCTTTGGCAGTCTGGCTATGCCTATGATTTTAAATGTGTAACATAACATGTAGAAGGTAACAATGGAGACCAATTATGTTGAAACGCAGCTATCAAAATAACTAAAAATAAGTTTGTGATATAGAAGTATAGATGCTTCTTTATTAACTCATTAAATAACGATACCCAGTGGCAGTTCTAATAATTGCTCTAATTGCAGAGTAGTGATGAATACAGATTTTGAGACAACCGCAACAACTGTTGTGTGGGATGAAGATCCCTGGGATTTTTCTTGGGGGTGAGGTGACAGGTCCTGCTAATTTGCATTCAGAATTGAAAAAATTGCTAACTTTCAATAAGAGGAGAGTGAAAAGGAAGATGCAGGTTTTTTTCACGTTCAGGTTCACTGACCCCCCTGCAAGGGGCTTGGGGACCCCAGGGTTAGACTCTTGGTCTAAAGCTAGAGGAAGAGAGCATGTAGGATGTTAGGGTAGTGTCTTGGGCTAATAAGCAAGGGAGGAAAAGGCTGAAAAGGCCTAGAAGGGAGTCCTGGGAGGTAGGGAAAATGAGTTTTGTCTATAAAAATCTATGGAAAACCAGTGATCCATGAAAGGGCTGGTCAATTGCATCAGATGCCAGGAAGCTCCGTGACATGAGGACCAATAAGTGTCTATTGGATTTGGTGGCTTTGCAAAGAATATTTGTCTTGTTTGTGTCCTGGCACATGTCAGTGCACGTGGTGGGCATTCGGCCTCTATTGAAGGAGGGGAGGAGTCTCTCCTCATCGTATCACATGGAAACTTGTCTGCCTGGTGGAACAGTAGTGGAGCCTGAAGACACTTGCTGCAATTGGTTCCTGACCAAGGGCTCCCTAATCTTCAGAGACTCTATAGGGATCAGTGGACTCCCAGGGTTTTGGAGGCTCTCGTTGGTGCACCGTGCCCTTGGGATGAAAGGTACAGTGGCTCTGTCCCCTCCAGGAGAGTTGGCTTTGAGGCTCTGGACCTCAGGATGGTACTCACCCTGCTCACCCCCAGTCACTGGATCCTCCCATCAGTACCTGATACTCAGAGCTGAATGCGTCCCACTGGAGGTGACTTCCTCTGGGAACTCACCTTAATCTGTGTTCTCCACTAGTGCCTGGTGGCAGTGGGGTGAACCCCTGTATTTGAGAGGTGCTCTGTGTTTGTGGGGAGGTCTGGATTATCACTGTGGATCTCAAGTCCACTTGCCCAAGTCTCCCCATTCGACAGCAGCTTCCTGTGAAGTGGGTCACTTCTGCTCCAGCGCCGTGGGCTGACGGACCCTCCCTGAGTTGTGCGGGGTCATCAAAAGTGAAGTGATCATTGTGAATTTTTGTCAGGAAGGTCTCACTGTTGTATGTCTGATCTGTTTACAACAGTGAAACAGCCGGTGATGGTGGCTGAGCTGATAGAAGCAAGAACTCAGCAATGACAATAACATAGCTTGGGATTCAGTGAGGATTTAATACTCTCAGTTCAAGGAGTTTCAGCCTGTGTTCCAGCGATCCCAAAGGGCTCCAGAATGGAGAAAAGAGGCCCACCAGGTGGGACTCAGGACCTGCACAACCCACTGGAGCATCTCCCTTCTATACTGGAGTATCTCTTCTGTGCCCTGAGCCCCTCTCCAATATCATTGGTCTGAAGAAGGAATTCTGCTGCTCGAAATTTTGAAAGTCACTGATTCAGCCCAACTCTGTTATTTGATACAAATAAACTCAAAGAGGTAGAAAGCTGAGCCCAAGGAGTGTAGATAGTCGGAAGCATAGCTAACACTGGAACTCAGATCACACAGTCTTTTTTTTGTGATTTGCTTACAGAAATACTTATGGCGTCATGCATATTACTGTTTATTTGTGTATGTAGTCACCATGCTTATACTTGACACGTGCACTGTTTCTCCTAATTGCACATCCCCATGGTGAGTTTGTTCTGAAAGGTGTTTGGGGAAGGGTGTGCTTAGGATTCTTAAAATCCAGTAGGTGTTTTTTTTTTTTTTTAAATTATTTTATTTGGCTGTACCGAGTCTAAGTTGCAGCATGTGGGATCTTTATTTGCAGCATGTGAACTTAATTGTGGCATGTCAGATCTAGTTCCCCGAACCCAGGCCCCTTGCACTGAGAGCTTGGAGTCTTAGCCATTGGACCACCAGGTAGGTCCCTGGAAGCTCTTTTTGACCGTTCTGGCTGATGAAGCGCAGGTAAATTGAGCAGATCTTTGAAGAAGTCAAGTGTTTTCCACATATGGAGAAAAAAACCCCCAAAGAAAAGAGTCTAACTGGATTAATAAAGGTCAAGCATTCCTTGGGGATCTTGGAAATTCACCTGACAGCTAAAACCTCAGAGACATGAATGAAAATTGTGAAGCAACAGTTCTGAATATTGAAAAGTCTATAAACAACTGCTGAGCCACCTCCTGAAGCTGTGACAGTCTCCGTGCTAACTTCAGCTGCTTTGTGCCAGGCTGGCCCAACCTGGATTTCTTCCAGCTTACATCCAGAAAAGCCCTGTAGTGCCTTCAGCCATGACCGAGAGTGGGGGGTGGGGGCAGGCACTAAATGGAAGGTGCCTGGTTGTGAATTATGCACCAAATCCCCTCCCACAGTGAGGGGTGTGTGTGTGTGTGTGTGTGTGTGTGTGTGTGTGTGTGAGAGAGAGAGAGAGAGAGAGAGAGAGAGAGAGAGAGAGAACATTTCAATGTGTGGCGTCTCAGTTGGACTGGAGCATACAGGCATCCTGAGTCTTACAACGTTTTTCTTTTGTAATGGGATTTGGAGCAATAGAACATAGTAGGCTCATTTATCCAGAGAAGGCAATGGCATCCCACTCCAGTACTCTTGCTGGGAAAATCCCATGAATGGAGGAGCCTGGAATGCTGCAGTCCATGGGGTCGCCGACTGAGTGACTTCACTTTCACTGTTTACTTTCATGCATTGGAGAAGGAAATGGCAACCCACTCCAGTGTTCTTGCCTGGAGAATCCCAGGGATGGGGGAGCCTGGTGGGCTGCCATCTATGGGGTTGCACAGAGTTGGACACAGCTGAAGTGAGTTAGCAGCAGCAGGCTCATTTATAAGCCTAGAATATTTGTCTTGTTCAAGTCCCTCACTTTTCACACCAGGCCTTCTGTGGACCAGAGAGAGCTTAGCGAGTTGGCCCCTTCCTGTTCTGCTCCAACAAAGCCCCATCTTAGCGGGTACTTGTCTATTTTCCCACGATCTTGAGAGCAGGGACTCCTCTCATTCAATGTTTTTTTTTTTTAGGTTATTTTTTATTGGAGTATAGGTGACTTGGAAGAAGTGGAAAGTGTTAGTCTCTTAGTCTTGTCCAATTCTTTGTGACCCCATGGACTGTAGCTCACCAGGCTCCTCTGTCCATGGAATTCTCCAGGCAAGAATACTGGAGTGGGTAGCCATTCCCATCTCCAGGGAATCTTCCAGACTCAGGGATTGAACCTGTGTCTCCTGCATCACAGGCAGACTCTTTACTGTCTGAGCCACCAGGGCACCCCAATGGGTTAATTTCTGCTGTACAGCAAAGTGATTCAGTTATATATATCTATATATCTAGTTTTATATGTCTCTATATATCTTCATTCTTTTTTAGGTTCTGTTCATTACAGAATATTGAGTAGAGTTCCCTGTGCTATGTGGTAGGTTCTTATTAGTTATCTATTTTATATATAGCAATGTGTATATGTCAATCCCAGCCTCCCAATTTATCCTCTCCTCCCTTCCCCCTTGGTAATCATAAATTTATTTTCTACATCGGACTCTATTTCTGTTTTGTAAATAGGTTCATTTGTACCAATTTTTTAGATTCCACATGTAAGTGATACCGTATGATATTTGCTTTTCTTTTACTTCACTCAGTGTGAAAATCTCTAGATCCATCCATGCTACTGCAAATGGCATTGTTTTGTTCTTTTTTATAGCTGAGTAATATTCCACTGTCTGTATATCCATTGTCTATTTATCTTCATCCATTCATCTGCTGATGGACATTTAGGTTGCTTCCATGTCCTGGCTATTCTATATAGTCTTGCAGTGAACGTTGAGGTACATGCATGTTTTTGAATTATGGTTTTCTCTGGGTATATGCCCAGGAGTGGGATGGCTAAGTCATATGGCACTTCTATTTTTACTTTTTTTTTTTATTTTTATGAATCTTCATACTCTTCTCCATAGTGACTGTTACCAATTTACATTTCCACCAACAGGATAGGAGGGTTCCCTTTTCTCCATAGCATTTATTGTTTCTCCAGCATTTACTGTTTATAGATTTTTTTTGGTGATGGCCATTCTCATTGGTGTGAGATGGCACCTCACTGTAGTTTTGATTTGTATTTCTCTAATAGTTAGTGATATGGAACATTTTTTCATTGCTGATTGGTCATCTGTATGTCTTTGGAGATATGTCTGTTAAGATCTTCTGCCCACTTTTTGATTGGATTGTGTCTCATTCAGCTTTGATGCCCAGTGCCTGGCAGAGGGTCTTGGCACACTGAAAGTGTTCAGGAAATTTTTGTTGATGGAGTGATTGAATAAATGAATTAATGAATGAGATTTCTTAGGAGAAATCTTCTGTGTCAGATTTTCCATAAGGAGAGGCAAGAGATCATGGGAAAAAATTCTGAGCAGAAGTCAAGCACTGTTTCTCCTTTCCAAGTTAAGAAATAATAAAGCTTTTCATTTTATGATTTCAGAAAAATGTTCGTTTGATCCTCATGATAACTGGCGGGAAATATTGGGTGGTGTTTGTTATTCATACTTTCCTATGAGGAGACTGAGGTTCTGGGAGGCTCAACACTTGCTCAAGGCCACGCAGCTATTGAGAGGCAGAGTCAAGTCCTCTAGGCCTCAGTTGGAGCTGTTTTCCTTATTCTAGAAGCAGGTATCCTGTTGGACTGTTTTAGGAAAACCTTGCAGGAAACCTCTGAGTGAGAGAAATGATGGTCAGGCATTTGGTAAAAGAAAACCAGAGTCAACATCTGGTTAGTGCTTTCCAGACCCTTTGATGTGCTTTGCTCACAAGTCATGTCATTGGTCCCCACTGCACCCATGAGATGTGTAACTCACTCTGCATAGACAGGGTGACAGGATCAAAGCCATTGATTTGCTTCTATCCTCTTATGGAAAAATGATGGGGTTGGAGCTGTGCCCAGGTCCCGTCACCTGAGTCCTACCTCCAACAACTGTAGGCCAGGCATCAGTCCAGAGGTTGACCGGGCAAGTCTGAGAGCAAGAAGACCTCCTATCTAAGGAGCCTGGAGCCCATTTACAAGGTGGTGGACCCTCCTGGCTTAACAGCTTGATGCTGGGAAACTGAGGGGCAGGTTTAGAAGCTGAAGATAGAAGCTGAGAGAAGACAAATCCTGCAGATGATGGGAAAGCAAGCAAAACTGGAGGAACAGGAAAGAAACTGGTGATTTTTTTTCAGCAGGGCATGGGCGGGAAAAGATGATGTAAGCTAAACATATGTAGAGAAACAGAACATATAGTTCTCCCTGTGAAATGCCTTTAAGTGGCAGAATGTAAAGAGATGTTATTTTTGTATGTGTGACATTTTAGGCTTCAGCTACTTGCAACTGAAAATGAAAAGAGAAAATCTCGAAGCAGCCTAACTTATTTGTTATCAAGTTAAGGAAAATGACAGAGGAAGGACACAATACTTAGCTGCTAATTACCGTTCTTTGACAACCCATGGAGACCATCCTTAGCTTATTTCAAATCAGCATTCTCAGCTAGTCACTTATATCACTGACATCACTGCTGAGGAAAAGGTGGTGAGAAAAGACCATGAAAACACATCAGGAACCATGAATCACAGCAAGGTGAAGAAAATTGGCAGTCTCTCAGAGTGCCAGCCCTGGACCTAACACACAGCTCGGAGCATCGATTCAGGGCCAGGGCTGGGGCCTCGGTGGGGCTTCCTGGCCGTTGAGTCCCCTCCATCCCCAGATGGGAAGCAGGGCTCCCTCCAGGCCTCAACCGTGCAATCTAGTTCTTCTCTTTGTTTGAGTTTCTGACTGATCTCAGGTTTAATTTTGTCTTCTAGAACTTCCGATAAATCTCTGAGTAGGAAATAATACATCCCCTGCCCCCTTTTTCCTCCGTGAGAAGAGAGCAGGCCCTTACAATAAATATTTTTGTGAAAGAGGATAGAACCAGATGTTTGGAGGGTAGGAAGGAATTCAAAAGTGATGTCACTCGGTCAAGTCCAACTCTTTGCGACCCTATACGCTGTAGCCCACCAGGCTCCTCCACCCACAGGATTTCCCAGGCAAGAGTACTAGAGTGGGTTGTCATTTCCTTCTGCAGGGGATCTTCCTGACCCAGGGATCGAACCCAGGTCTCCTGCATTGTAGGCAGACACTTTACTGTCTGAGCCACCAGGGAAGGAATTAAAGGATGATGGTAAATAAAATGAGCTTGGTAGCACCTAATGAGTGAATCTCAAACCATCATGAATAGCTGCTATGGTTAATTACTGTCCCCCCACCCCCCAGTCATGCATTTCAGATGCATCCCCACCAACTCCTCCTCCACCAAGAAATATTTCTGAATCCTTGGACTTCCCTGGAGTGGTTAAGACTCCAAATGCAGTTTGATCCATAGTCGAGGAACTAAGACCCCGAATACCATGTGGTGTGGCCAAAATAAGAAAAAAAAAACAAAAGCACTATTCTCAAACCTTCATGTGAATGGGTTCAAATGCAGACTGGAATGTAAAAGTTGCCTAATACTATTGAATTTGTCAAATATATAATCTTCAAAATGCTAAAAATGCCAGTCATACCAGTATAGAAGGAATATGTGTCAAAGATTGATTGAACTCATTAATTAATAAGGGAATCGAAGGTTGTTAAGGATGTTCCCGAGAGAGGCTGATGATCTCAAGGTCTACAACTTCCCGAGGAAGGACCCTTCTTGGTGACAAGGCTCTGGAGTGTGGTCACAGCTTCTGTCTTTTGCTGTCTTGAACCCTGAGGAGATGGCAGCTGGGTGGAGGCAGTATCCCCCCACCCCCTGCCCCAGGGTGCAGAGGGCTGCGGGCACCCAGATTTACTGTCCTTAGGTTTGAAAGGACCTCTGGTTTACCCTCACAGCTCTGTGCAGTTGTTACATACAAGATGTAACAAATTCTTCTGAGAGGCAGATGAGGCTGTTCTCCTGGGAAACCTGAGTTGAATGGGGTTGATTTTTAGGTGGCAGCTCTTTCTAAGGTGGGTTGCAGATGGAAACAGTCAAGAGATGAGATTGTGAGTAAGCATTTTGAAGTCAGACTTGAGTGCCTTGCAAAGACTTTTAGACACTCACTTGATTCATCTGCACACGTAGTAGGCGTTCAGAATGTGCTGAATGAATCATTTCAAGACTGTCCCGCAGGGCAGCAAAGATCCCTTTGTTGGGAGGGGGCGCAGAAGGGCAGGGAGGAAGTGGGGGAAGTGTCCTGCTCATTGTTTGAGTGATTTCTTGTCCTCTCACCCCCATTTCATATCCCACCTCTTTTAAGAAGATGGATTTGGGAGCATTTCCTCCTATTTTCCTCTCTTTATGATGACATCACTGTCATGATAGGCTGGCAGTTCGAGGTGACTCACCACTTTGCTATTTTGGTAGCTATGCGTTTCAGGGGATAATTGCCTCCCCCTCCTCTTGAGCACCACACCTGCGCACATTTGGAGGCTTCCAGAATAGCAGCGCCGTGCCAGGCAGCAGCTCCTGGAGCCTGGTGATGAAGGTGAGAATAATCATGAATGAAAGAAGGAAGCGGCACGGTGGGTGACGAGACAGGCCTGCTCCCCCAGCCAGGACCTGTCAGTCAGTCCCAACATCACCCTGAGGCTCAGCTCTTCTTGGACACAAGGACAAGAGGGAATCTGTCTGGGAATAAAGGCTGCTCTCCCCAAACCAAGCTTGGCGTGGGTGCTCCAAGTATTGAAATTCTCATGGTGCTCCTGCAAGAGAGGGGACCTCTGAGGGAAACTTCCAGAGCATGGTGTTCTGCAGTTTGGTGATATCCTTAGTGGGAATTCCTTCCTTTTCTGGGAATTCCCTCCACTTTCAAGGGAGCCCAGGTTTCTTGGTAGGCTGTGTTCCAGTTGGCTCAGTGACCTGAGACTCTGGCTCAAATGTATTTCCTTTCTGACCTGTCCTGCTCGAAGTGACAGTGACGCCAAGTGACCCCTGCTGGCTCCAACTCTCTTGTAATAACCTTCTCTAGAGGCCACAGAAGTAGATGTTTTTCTGGAATTCCCTTGCTTTTCCTATGATCCAACTAAAGAACAGCAAAGCGGCCACAGGGTAACTTTAAACATACCTGCTCAGGGTATATCTTTGTTGTTGCTGTTGTTCAGTTGCTCAGTTGTGTCCAACTCTTTGCCATCTCATGGGCTGAAGCACGCCAGGCTTCCTTGTCCTTTACTATCTCCCAGAGTTTGTTAAAACTCATGTCCATTGAGTCGGTGATGCCATCTATCCATCCCATCCTCTGTCGTCCCCCTCTCCTCCTGCCCTCAATCTTTCCCAGCATCAGGGTCTTTTCCAACGAGTCAGTTCTTTGCATCAGGTGGCCAAAGTATTGTAGCTTCAATTTCAGCATCACTCCTTCCAATGAATATACAGGGTTGATTTCCTTTAGGATTGACTGGTTTGATCTCTTTGCTGTCCAAGGGACTCTCAAGAGTCTTCTGCAGCACCACCATTCAAAAGCATCAATTCTCTGGTGCTCAGCTTCTTTATGGTCCAACTCTCACATCCATATATCTTTCATAATGATTTAAAATTCTCATTTAATTTATTTTCTTTTACTGATTTAGAATACTGTGTCAGTTTCACATGCACAGCAGAGTGATTCAGTTCCACATATATATGTATGCTTTCTCAGACTCTTCCATTATAGTCACTGCAAGATACTGGTTACGGTTCCCCGTGCTGTACAGTAGTCATTTAACTCGACTCACTGGACTTCTGTGTGTCTTCCTTGTGCTATTTCGGCGGCTGGACTGATGCACCAGTCCTGCCATGTCTGTAAGCTGGCCCCAGTCACGTATTAAGAGGATTGTGTCATNTCACTGCAAGATACTGGTTACGGTTCCCCGTGCTGTACAGTAGTCATTTAACTCGACTCACTGGACTTCTGTGTGTCTTCCTTGTGCTATTTCGGCGGCTGGACTGATGCACCAGTCCTGCCATGTCTGTAAGCTGGCCCCAGTCACGTATTAAGAGGATTGTGTCATCTGGCGAGGATGGAAAACTCTTCAGTGCGTAGGGATCGCTAATTCCATAACACAGGGATTTTGTCTTAGAGATTGAAAAATCTCCCTAGGTCACAAAGGGTGAAATCCTCTGTTATTAACTTTCCTGACATCCGTGACATGTCTTCCAGGGAAAGCTGTGTGAGTCTTGAAGCAGGGACAGTGCATTCTTGCTCACTGACTTCCTTGTGGCACGAGGCACCAGACTGTGCCCACAGGGAGCACCCTGTGATTCCTCAGTGGGATTTGAGGGTTTAGGCTTGATCCTGAACCAACCTCACTAATTCATTCATTCATTCCTTCCTTCCACACAAATTAATTCAGCATCTACTAAGTACTTCATGGCAAATAGATGGGGAAACAGTGGAAACAGTGCCTGATTTCATTTTTGGGGGCTCCAAAATCACTGCAGATGGTGATTGCAGCCATGAAATTAAAAGACGCTTACTCCTTGGAAGGAAAGTTATGTCCAACCTAGATAGCATATTCAAAAGCAGAGATATTACTTTGTCAACAAAGGTCCGTCTAGTCAAGGCTATGGTTTTTCCAGNCTCCTTTGCTTTTTGCTTCTCTTCTCTTCACAGCTATTTGTAAGGCCTCCCCAGACAGCCATTTTGCTTTTTTGCATTTCTTTTTCTTGGTGATGGTCTTGATTCCTGTCTCCTATACAATGTCATGAACCTCCATCCATAGTTCATCAGGCACTCTATCAGATCTAGTCCATTAAATCTATTTCTCACTTCCAGTGTATAGTCATAAAGGATTTGATTTAGATCATACCTGAATGGTCTAGTGGTTTTCTCCACTTTCTTCAATTTCAGTCTGAATTTGGCAATAAGGAGCTCATGATCTGAGCCACAGTCAGCTCCCAGTCTTGTTTTTGCTGACTCTTTAGAGCTTCTCCATCTTTGGCTGCAAAGAATATACTCAATCTTATTTTGATGTTGACCATCTGGTGATGTCCATGTGTAGAGTCTTCTCTTGTGTTGTTGGAAGAGGGTGTTTGCTATGACCAGTGCATTTTCTTGGCAAAATTCTATTAGTCTTTGTCCTGCTTCATTCCATATTCCAAGGCCAAATTTGCCTGTTACTTCAGGTGTTTCTTGACTTTCTACTTTTGCATTCCA
The DNA here is from genome assembly GCA_006410615.1 of Neotragus moschatus. Classification (NCBI taxonomy): domain Eukaryota; kingdom Metazoa; phylum Chordata; class Mammalia; order Artiodactyla; family Bovidae; genus Neotragus; species Neotragus moschatus. The sequence goes on from SJYA01002682.1 coordinate 440,523, forward strand.
GTCTCCTATAATGAAAAGGACATCTTTTTTGGGTGTTAGTTCTAAAAGTTCTTGTAGATCTTCATAGAACCGTTCAACTTCAGCTTCTTCAGCATTACTGGTTGGGGCATAGACTTGGATTACTGTGATATTGAATGGTTTGCCTTGGAAACAAACAGAGATCATTCTGTTGTTTTTGAGATTGCATCCAAGCACTGTATTTCAGACTCTTTTGTTGACCACGATGGCTACTCCCTTTCTTCTAAGGGATTCCTGCCCGCAGTAGTAGATATAATGGTCATCTGAGTTAACTTCACCCATTCCAGTCCATCTTAGTTCGCTGATTCCTAGAATGTCAATGTTCACTCTTGTCATATCCTGTTTGACCACTTCCATTTTGCCTTGATTCATGGACCTGACATTCTAGGTTCCTATGCAATATTGCTCTTTATAGCATCAAAACTTGCTTCTACCACCAGTCCCATCCACAGCTGGGTGTTGTTTTTACTTTGGCTCCATCCTTTCATTCTTTCTGGAGTTATTTATCCACTGATCTCCAGTAGCATATTGGGCACCTACCGACCTGGGGAGTTCATCTTTCAGTGTCCTATCTTTTTGCCTTTTCATACTATTCATGAGGTTCTCAAGGCAAGAATACTGAAGTGGTTTGCCATTCCCTTCTCCAGTGGACCACATTCTGTAAGAATGTGAGATCTTAGTTCCTCAACTAGAAATTGAACCTGGGCCCACAGCAATGAAAATGCTGAGTCCTAACCATTGGACTACTAGGGAAATTCCCCAAAAGTTTTGTTTTTAAAGTAACATAGGAAATGGTTTGTGAAAAGTAAAATCAAGTTTCAACTTTCTAAATAGTGCCATTTGTTTCATCTGTAATGGGCTAGACATTTCTCTAGGTATTCTGTATTTATTTCCTCTAATTCTTACTCATATCCTGCAGAATAGATGATACTCTCTGCATTTTACAGAGAAAATCAGTACTTAAATAAGATGAGTGAGTTGCCTGAAATTGCAGATAGGAAATGGTACAATTAGGATTTGAACCCATGAAGGGGTGGCCTTAGAGCACATTGTACAGCATCACGTGACACCAGCCCTCAAAATGACACTTCAGCCAGTTCGTTCTTTAAGGACAGGCAGAATTTATTTCCAATCTCATAGCATGGTGATCAGAAAAGATGCCTTGATATTATATCAATTTTCTTAAATTTACCAAGGCTTGCCTTGTGGCCCCACACGTGGTCAATCCTGGAGAATGTTCCGTGTATACTTGAGAAGAATGTATACTTCGTTGCTTATGGATGGACTGCTCCATAAATATCAATGAAGTCCAGCTGGTATCATTTAAAGTATCATTTAAAACCCGTGTTTCCGTATTAATTTTCTATCAGGATGATCTGTCCATAGGTGTGAGTGGGGTGTTAAAGTCCCCCACTATTATTGTGTTTCTGTTGGGATTTCTCCTGTTATGGTTCCTAGTATTTGCCTTACCTATTGAGGTGCTCCTATGTTGGGTGAATATACATTTATCATTGTTGTATCCTCTTCTTGGACTGAACGCTCGATCATTATGGACGTCAAGGACAGGCAGACTTATAGAAAGAGTCAAAATACAAAGAAGGTAGCAAGCTGGACTGCTAGAAATGGAGACTGAGCAAGTGTGTGGTTATTTGTCTTGTGCAGGGATCATGAAGCCCCATATTTTCTTTAGCTAAATGTTTCCATCTCCTTCCTTACTGGACATTTAAAACAGAGCTTAAAAAAGAGTTGAAATTATTTATTAATTGTTTGGATAGATTTAAAAGCCGAAAGGCATAAGAAGGCATATTAAGAAAAGTCCATTCCTCACCCCTAGGAGGTTTCCCCCAGGCCTGATCCATAAAGGAAAGCGATGGTAATATGGTGGACTGAAAAATGGCTGTAGTTCCTCTCCCTCCCTCTATTCACACCTCTTTGCTTTGTGATCTTGAAGCTTCTCCCAGCAAGAGGTGGAGTGTATTTCCCCATGCTTTGACCTTGGGCTTGCCCTGTGGCCTGCTGTGGCCCATGTGACCCAGCGTCAGGCACCGGCCTAGGCCTTGAGGGGCTTCTGTGCTTCTTTCATTTCCTCAGAAACTTGCTGAGTTACCACATACGCAAGCTGGGTCAGCCTGATGGAAGGGGAGTGGTCGCTGGAATGATGAGTCATGCAGGAAGTACAAAGGCAAGGAGCCCCAAGGATGTTTGACATGTATGGACAGCGGTCAGGAGGCCAGGCTGAGGGGAGAGTGTTAAGAAATGAGGTTGGAGCCTTGCCAGCTGTGATAAGGACTTTGAGTTTTATTCTTAGGGTGTGATAATGTTACTGACCAGGGTTCTTGGCCTCCTAAATCAATAGAAATTGACTAGAAGCCAGACAAGGTATTCAGGCAAGGCTCTATTGGGGCCCCTGCTGTAGCAGCGGGGAGCCAGACATACAGGTTCCCTTGCTTTCTTGCTCCCGGAGGTGGTGGAGATTGTTCTTTATATGGAGTGAGGATGGGGGTGTGTCCAGGGGTCTGGCCAGAGGGGTGGCTTAGGTGGTCTGCCCTCCCCTCTGGTGGTGTTCAGTGCAGGGGGCATGCTCAGAACACTCCTTTGCTCCAGGCTCCTCAAAAATGGCAGTTGGGTTTTTTGGTCTCTTTGTATCTTTTGTCAAGAATTTTCCTTAACTGTGCACGTAGTTATTTTTAGCCACATACAGTTTCTTTGTATTTTGTTGCTCAAGGGGAGGTGTGTCCAAGTGCAAGCCCTGCAGCAAAGGATCCCAGATCCCAGCGTGTCTCAATAGCAAGGAATGAGCAACACAGTAAACAAAGAATGTGAGAGTGAACAGTCAGCCAGGGAGCAAGAAAGTGCACGGCCCCTCACAGGTACAATGAGCAGCACTGCCAGGGACCTGGGGCCTGAGATTTGCAGCTCAAAGAGCAAACCTTGAGTTGTTCTGTAACAGGCTCAGCTGCCAGTGATCAGGGCTGGGGCTCTGTTCCTTCTGGTGCTCAAGTCCAGGGTGGCTCCTCTGGGCTTCCTGGAGCCTGACATCTGCCTAGGGAGGGTCATTACCTCCTCCAGGGCCACCCCAGAATAGGTGGGCTCCATCTGCACTTCTGGGTAATTTGGATTTCTACAAAGAGCTTCCCACATAAGAAGTCAGATTGAGCTCCATTCTCTGGAAGGACAGGAGATGGAAATGCCAGAGTCTTGTTGGCCAGGAGGAGCCCCACTGAGGATGGGGAGTACTTGACTTTGGCCTTCTGCCCCGAGAGGCCCACAGGTAAGTGTCTCCTCTGGAGTGAACCTAGGAGGATGCTCAGCTGCACCCTCCAGCTGCCCTTTCCCCCAGGACTGCTCTACTCTTGGAGAGAAGGCACAGGCCGGAACAGGGTCCATGGAGGAGACTGCGGCCATCCACATGATGGCCTCCGAGGGCTGCCTCCATCTCACCTGTTCATGCACTGGGAGGCTGAGCACCAGCTGGCCCCAGAGCGTGGCCCTCAGCTGGCCAATGGCTCTGACCCCTGACTTCCCTCTGCCTGGCCATGGGAGCTCGAGACCCAGCCTGCCTCTCACCTGTCTGCTTCCAGGACTCTTGGCTTCCCCTTCTAGTTGAGTGGTCTGTGAACACCTGATGGTCCTGGGCTTACCTCCCTCTCTGGATTTGGTGAAAGGTCCTGGGGCACCGCCGAGCTCCCTTCTTCTCCAGAGATGCTGGGTCGGGAAGAGAAATGTCGCATTCTGTACAATGGGCTCTTCTGAGCCTTTCTGTTATCATTTATGCTTATATTTTTAGGGTGAACCAATGAGATGCCTTGAGGGTTCAGAAGGTGATAGAAATATGTGAACTAGGGCAGCTGTCATACTGTCAGGTGTGGTGGGACCTGGGGTGAAATGGAGGCGGCATATTCTAGCTAAAGGCCTTTAAGTCCAATATTAAACATCTTGAGCAAAACCTGCTCTTGGGCGTGTCAACAGGATGCCTCTTAGAGTCCCTCAAGAATTAGATTGAGTTTCACATGAAACCAGACGAACTGGCTGAAAGAGAGAATCATCAACTTCTTTTTATTTGTAGTTTTGGCTGTGGCGTGTGGCACGTGGGATCTTGATTCCTTGACCAAGGATCAAATCCAAGCGCCTGCATTGGAAGCTCAGAGTCTTAACCATGGTAAGCAAGGTAGTACCACAATCATCAACTTTTTATTTTAGTAACCTCATGTGAAATTCTTCAGTGGGTCCCTGAACTCCTTTTTCATTCTCCTTGGGACAGGGCTTTTGATTTTCTGCTCCCTGCTGAGAGTGGTTTTCAGGGACAACCCCTCAAGCAAATGCCGCTCATGGATGTTGGCCTGGTTGGCTCCATATTTGGTGGTGGGTTGAGACGCAGGGAGAATTTGATATTCTACAATACCGTTTCCCCTCCAGGGATGGCACAGCTTTCTTCTTGCGTTTCAGAAGTGTATCCTGCATTCCTTGGCCTCATTTTGAACTTTCTTGCAGATATCAATAAGCTCAAGGAAATCAGAGTGGATGAAGGCATTGGAAGTGGGAATGCAGAGCTGGGTGGATCTGAGAGAGATTTAGGAGTGAAAATGGACTTCGTTGTATTGGAAGTGGCGGAGTGTGAACTTTCTGGGCTGATGCCCAGGTTTGTTTTGAGTCAGATGGGTGGTGGTACCATTTTATGAGAGGGGGCTTCTTAAAAATAGCAGATGGCCACACCTGCCTTGAGTGACTGTCTGTTCCTAAGTCATTAACTATCTGGATACACTGTTTCCTCAAGAATAATCACATCAAATGGTCCTTGACAGGAACATACAGAGAAGGCTGGAAGCTCTAAGTATTCACAAACAGGAAATAATTTAGAACCTCCAAAGGAAGGCCCCTGAAATGCCAGGGCTGGCTGCTGTCCCCTACCCTGGGCTCTTGAGCTCAAGCCATGGAGACATCATTGATGTGAACAAACAAAGAATAAATTAACTTGCTTTGGAATGAGTGATTGGATCTCCCTCAAACTCGAGTGCTTGTGTTTCCTGAAAATTCAGTTTAATTTTGGTCTGAGAGAGTGCCTGGCTCTGCAGCACTGATCTTCTTCAGTGGCTGATGCCCAGGGGATGAGGTGAAAGCCTTCTGGCTCCAGGAAGAGGACAGGGGTGACACATGTTGGCCTGGGCCCAAATCTTAGAGCCTGAATCCAGTTCAGCCCTCCCCAAGCTGCCCTAGCAGCCAGCAGCACATAGAGTTCCTCCAGGCACCTGTGGGCAGCCTGTGAGGACACCTCTCCTTGGGCAGGATATGGGAGAAGGCCCACCATCTTCACCTCCTATGGGCATGGCTACCCGCAACTTGGGCTGAACATTTCAGTGCTCCTTGCTGGTCTATGTGGACAGAGAAGTTATCAGTGCAGAAAGAATTGATTTGGGCCCTAGCAGAGAGCTAGGCTTCAACAGTAGTGAACCATGAACTTCCAGAGGTTCAAGCTGGACTTAGAAAAGATAGAGGAACCAGAGATCAAATTGCCAACATCCGTTGGATCATCAAACAAGCAAGAGAGTTCCAGAAAAGCATCTACTTCTGTCTTATTGACTATGCCAAAACCTTTGACTGTGTGGATCACAACAAACTGGAGAATTCTTAAAGGGATGAGAATACCAGACCACCTGACCTGTCTCCTGAGAAATCTGTATGCAGGTCAAGAAGCACCATTTAGAACTGGACATGGAACAGCAGACTGATTCCAAATTGGGAAAGGAGTACATCAAGGCTATATATTGTCACCCTGATTATTTAGCTTATATGCAGAGTACATCATGAAAAACGCCAGGCTGGATGAAGCACAGGCTCAAATCAAGATTGCTGGGAGAAATATCAATAACCTCAGATAGGTAGATGGTACCACCCTTATGGCAGAAAGTGAAGAAGAACTAAAGAGCCTCTTGATGAAAGTGAAAGAGGAGAATGAAAATGCTGGCTTAAAACCCAACACTCAGAAAACTAAGATCATGGCATCTGGTTCATCACTTCATGGCAAATAGATGAGGAAACAACGGAAACGGTGAGAGACTTTATTTTCTTGGATGCCAAAATCACTGCAGATGGTGACTGCAGCCATGAAGTTAAAAGATGCTTGCTCCTTAGAAGAAAAGCTATGACCAACCTAGACAGCATATTAAAAAGCAGAGACATTACTTTGCCAACAAAGGTCTGTCTAGTCAAGGCTATGGTTTTTCCAGTAGTCATGTATGGATGTGAGAGTTGCACAAAAAAAAAAGCTGAGGACTAAAGAATTGATGCTTTTGAACTGTAGTGTTAGAGAAGACTCTTGAGAGTCCCTTGGACTGCAAGGAGATCCAACCAGTCCATCCTAAAGGAAATCATTCCTGAATATTCATTGGAAGGACTGATGCTAAAGCTGAAACTTCAGTACTTTGGCCATCTGATGCGAAGAGCTGACTCATTGGAAAAGACCTTGATGCTGGGAAACGTTGAAGGCAGGAGGAGAAGGGATGAAGATGAGATGGTTGGATGGCATCACAGACTCAATGGACATGAGTTTGAGTAAGCTGCAGGAGTTGGTGATGGACAAGAAGCCTGGTATGTTGCAGTTCATGGGGTCGCAAAGAGTCGGACACGACTGAGTGACTGAACTGAACTGAGAAGCAAGAGAGTTTGACATATATAAGCTTCCCTCCCCTTAAATGAAGAAGTTGCTATCAGGAAATGAGGTATTTTCAGATAAATGTGTATTTTCTAGAGTATCTCTTTTAAAGTACCTCCTTACGTTGTTGGATTATTTTTTGAAAAGAATGGTTTAAAAATGTATGATGTGATTTCAACTTTTTAAAAGCAGAGTACCTTAAGAGCTGTTCAGTCCTAAACTATCCTTTTTTTTTTTGGCTATACCACGTGGTTTGTGGGATCTCAGCTCCTGGACCAGGGATTGAACTGGGGCCATGGCAGTGAAAGCCTAGAGTCCTAACCACTGGACTATCAGGGAACACCTCATGAAATATTTTCTTTTATTATGGGAAAATTCAAGCATGTATTAATACAGAAGTGAAAGAATCATACTATAAACCATACGTACCCAACAGCCAGCCTCAGCAATGGTCAATTCATGATTCTTATTTTGTCTGTGTTTTCCGCTTCTCTCTACCCCAGGTTATTTAAGCTCACCCTGTCTGTGGTGACCTCAGGTAATCACTAGGACAGAATCCTGGGGTCCATGCAGTGCACGTCCCCTTCCCTGTATTTCTTATGTCTGTGTCCTTGCCTTCGTGAGGACTCTCTATAGTTTGGCTCCTATAATCTGGCCTGGAAAGGAATAGAGCCAAGGGAGTTAAAGTTCTATGTTAAATAAGAGCACATAGGATTTGAGAGAGTCCGTCCTACCTGGATTTCTGTACTGGGTTTATCTTGGGTGTTCACAGGCTGTTACTGGAAGATTGAGGTTTTGGACCTTTCGTCTCTTAAAAACAGAAGATGTTCATTGTGCTTTCCTAGTGCTCTCTTTTTCTTTTTCCCTTTGAAAATGAAGTAATTATTAGTAGGATGCAAAGAAATGGGGAAATATTTATTTTTGAGAAAGGTTTTGAGACCTAAGTGAGGAATTCAGTGTATATGCAATAGACCATTTGGTGCATGGATGTGACGGAGCTGGTCTTATTGTGAGTTCCAGCACCATCTCTTGTGGCTTCAGTTGGGAGCTATTTTGAGGAATTGCTCTCAGTTTTGCCCCAAATGCCCCCAAGCTGTTGTGTTTTCTATCACCTCTCGCTTTCTATTTGCTGTCTTTTAAAAAATTATTTATTTGTTTAGAAAGTGCTGTGCAGCATGTGGGATCTTAGTTCTCTGCTGCTGCTGCTAAGTCACTTCAGTCGTGTCCGACTCTGTGCGACCCCATAGTTCTCTGACCAGGAATCAAACCTGTGACCCTTGCATTCGGAGCACAGAGTGTTAATCACTGGACCCCCAGGGAAGTCTCCTATTTATTTTTAAAAATTTTTATTGGAGTATAGTTGATTTACAATGTTATATTAGTTTCTGCTGTACAGCACGGTGTATCAGTTATATGTATACACGTATCCACTCCTTTTTAGATTTGTTTCCCATATAAATCATTACCAAGTATCAAGTAGAGTTCCCTGTGTTATATCAGTTCAGTTCAGTTCAGTCGCTCAGTTGTGTATGACCCTTTGCGACCCCATGAATCGCAGCACGCCAGGCCTCCCTGTCCATCACCAACTCCCGGAGTTCACCCAAACTCATGCCCATCGAGTCAGTGATGCCATCCAGCCATCTCATCCTCTGTCGTCCCCTTCTCCTCCTGCCCCCAATCCCTCCCAGCATCAGAGTCTTTTCCAATGAGTCAACTCTTCACATGAGGTGGCCAAGGTACTGGAGCTTCAGCNATTTCATGGCTGAGGTCACTGTCTGCAATGATTTTGGAGACCAAGAAAATAAAATCTGTCACTGCTCCCACTTTCCCCCCTTCTATTTAAGATGGGTAAACCCAGGCCTGGAACTGCACCATTTCATGTTATCCCAGTGCTGAGTGCCAGAGCTGAGATTGCAGCTTCCAGGCCCAAGATCTGGAGCAGCTCTTGCCACAGTCCCATTTTTGAAGCCAGGGCTGGGCCTAGGACAGGCAGGAAGCCGGGTTCAAGGCTCAGAGTCAAGATCAATGATGCCACGGGGGCCTGTGTGTTTTCTTTTTTCTTTCCTGTTGCCAGTGCCCTGTGGTCCCCTGATCCCTCCATTCATTTCGGAGCTGAGCCCCTCTTCTCAGACCAGATTGGCTGTCCCCACATTTCAGTTTGGTTCAGTTTCTTCACAGCACAAGCTTGTGTGGCACAATTGCAGTTGTGTCAGCCATGGTTGTGGGTCATGTCCTTGAATCTGTGTGGGACCATGACACGTGGGAGAGGGTGTTGCACTGGACTTAGTTGCTCAGTTGTGTCCAACCTTATAAACTGGGGCCTGCCAGGCTCCTCTGTCCATGGGGATTTTTCAGGCAAGAATACTGGAGTGGGCTGCCACGCCCTCCTCAGGGGATCTTCCCAACCCAGGGCTTGAACCAGGGTCTTCCTGCGTTGCTGGTGGATTCTTTGCCGTCTGAGCTACCAGGGAAGCCCCCGTAGCTGTGCTGATCAGAAACTTGTGAAACTTGGGAAAGGAACTGGGGGAGGCCCTCCTGTGGCCACTCTCCCGCTGACAGCCCCAGGGTGTGGTCGGGACAACTAGGTATACGGCTTTTTTAGGACCGGGGGAGGAAGGCTTTGTGGGAAACTGAGTTTGTGGGTTGGAGCTTTTGGAGGCCTTCACTTAGGCTCCCTGTGGGAGCTCTGGACCAAAAAGACCTGCCAGAGGGGATGTTCTCTGGATGGAAGGCTGGCAGGGCTGGATGGGTTATGAGTGTGAGTGTATGTGTGTGTGTATGTGCACGTGTGCTTGTCTAAGAGGATTGCTAACCGTAGTCACCTGACTGACTGCAGTACCTGCAGGTCGAGAACCCCTGGCTATCAGAGGGTAGCGCCCAGCATCCGTGTAAGTACAGGCAGGGACTCCCCAGGGCCAGGTTTCTGGCAGGTGTCTAGTCCACAGCTGCGTGCTCTTTTGGCTTAAAGAACAAAATCACCTTCAGTTTTGAAAGCCTAGCCAGTTGCACCTGCACATCCCAGACCTAGTGCTGCTGCTGCTGCTCAGGCATTTCAGTCGTGTCCGACTCTTTGCAGCCCTATGGCCTGCAGCCTTCCAGGCTCCTTCTGCCCATGGGGTACTCTAGGCAAGAATACTGCAGTGGATTGCCATGCTTTCCTCCAGGGGATCTTCCCAACCCAGGGATTGAACCCGGGTCTCCTGTATTGCTGGCAGATTATTTACTGCTCAACCATCAGGGAAGCCCCCCCAGACCCAGTGCTCAGAGAGAAACAGTGGCAAATTTATTTAAAAAATGCCCTATGACTTAAGCACTTTAAGCAATTAACACCAATCTGGTAACATTTTCGCGTGTGAAATCTTTGCTCCTGTTCAGGTGTTTGAATCAACTTCACCCCAAAGGGTTAAAGAGCCCCTCTTTCAAACAGGATAGACTTTCTCTTCTCTTCTTCATCCCTTCCCTTGGAATCTGGCCTCTTTCTCTGTGTAAAGCAATTGAGAATGCATTTGATAGCCAAGATTTTTTCTTGTCCCTTTAAGGAAAGAATCCTGTGTACATGCTCACAGTTAAAAGGATAAAGACTCCAAAATTTAGTTCAAAGCAGAAACATGGATCCTGCTGAACAAGATATTCCCAATAATGGAGACCCAAAGATGGACTGCATTTGCACTGGACCTGGATTCTCAGATATTAACTGCTTATGTAAGATTCCCCTCAAGCCTGCCTTCTCCTTAGTTTGGCTTCAGTTCAGTTCAGTTCAGTCACTCAGTCATGCCTGACTCTTTGCGACCCCATGAATCGTAGCATGTCAAGGCCTCCCTGTCCATCACCAACTCCCAGAGTTCACTCAGACTCACGCCCATTGAGTCAGTGATGCCATCCAGCTGTCTCATCCTCTGTCATCCCCTTCTCCTCCTGCCCCCAATCCCTCCCAGCATCAGAGTCTTTTCCAATGAGTCAACTCTTCGCATGAGGTGGCCAAAGTACTGGAGTTTCAGCTTTAGCATCATTCCTTCCAAAGAAATCCCCGGGCTGATCTCCTTCAGAATGGACTGGTTGGATCTCCTTGCAGTCCAAGGGACTCTCAAGAGTCTTCTCCAACACCACAGTTCAAAAGCATCAATTCTTTGACACTCAGCCTTCTTCACAGTCCAACTCTCACATCCATACATGACCACAGGAAAAACCATAGCCTTGACTAGACGGACCTTAGTCAGCAAAGTAATATCTCTGCTTTTGAATATGCTATCTCAGTTGGTCATAACTTTCCTTCCACTTCCTGCCTATTGTAACCTTTTAGGAAGTCAGACAATTTTGAACTAAATAGTTAGGTAGCAATAAAAATTTTTGAGACATAAGACAAGTCATTTTTGGACCAAGTCTGGATTATCCAAGTTAGTGCTTCTCCTCCATCACAGTTTGTAAACTTGGTTTCTAGTAGGTAAGAGGAATGGGATAAGTTATTGTTTCACTAACGTGTGGACCCATTAACTTAAGTCCTCATCTGATCACATAGCCTCATGCTGACTGGTCATCTCCCACCACCTACCCATTCATCCATCCATCCATTCCTCCATCCACTTATATATCCATCCATCCAGCAACCATCTGAGGGCCCCATAAAGAGCTGGGAGTTCATGGTCTACTGGAGAAGCCAACAGTCTCCGAGTGTTGAGAAGTTAATTTTCAGCAAACTATTGGAAGGTTGGGGCAGTTTAGTAGGTTGGGAGATATTTATTCAAGTTAAATGATACCATGAATGAATTTCAGAAATTTTAAAATTTGAGGTTTAATTTCCATGCATTAAAATGAACAAATCGTAAGTGTCCAGCTTGATGACTTTTTACAAGGTGTGTGACCACTACAACATTTCTGTTACCTCAGAGAACACCCTTCCAGTCAATAAACCCCTCCAGAGATCACCGCTCTCGTGACATGTGACCAAAATCAATTTTGACTGATCTTGTACTTCATAGAAATGGTCTCAGACAGTCTGTCTTCTTTTGGATCTGGCTTCTTTCTGTCCACATGATGTCTGTGAGGATCACCCACATTGTCACGCGTGTCAGCAGCTTGTCGTGTTTCATTGAAGAGCAGTGTTCCACTGTGCGAATACACCGCCGCCTGTTTATCCCATCTCTTATTGACGGACGCTTGGGTTGTTTCTAGTTTAGGGCTGTTTTGAATAAAAGAAGCAATGAGCATCCCTGTGCGAGTCTTTCTGGGGACATGAGCGCTCATTTTCAAGTGAATAAAACATAGGACGATAAAGAGAGTCAACAGATTTTCAGTTATTTAATGTGCTGAAATCCTTTATAACAGAGAGAGAGACATCCAAGGCTGATTGCATTTCAAGACAGGCTAAATATGTCATCGCAGAGATACACGCACTTACTTGTGTTCCTTCAGCTTGTGTGAGGAAATGGCCTAACCAGGGTGCCTTCATCTTAGTGACAGTGTTCCCTGCAACAATGGGGGCCTCCAGTGGACCCCACCTTCAACTTACTGGGGAATCAGAGACCCTTGGGAGTAAGGCTAAGAGATCTCATATTGTGTTCTGAAGAGGGGACCTCCTCCCCTCTCATTGTGTCCTGAATCTTCCTGTCGGTCCGGATTCCTGTTTCCCAGTCATTGTTAGCTTTGAGGAGGAGATGGTGGGTCCTTCAAGTCAGCAGATCCACCAGGGGTCAGGGGCTGGCATCTCCCCGGCTGTTTGTCTGCAGCAGCACGGGAAGGCCGGCACCCCGTGACAGACAGTTTAATTTCACCTGCCTGCTGTGAGATATACTCACCATCCCAGAGACCTGCAAAATATAAATTGTCTCTTAACACTGATAAACAGTCAGGAGGAGGACGAGCCTTGAGAAAATATTACAACTTAATTGTATTTCTCAGCTGGGCTCAGGAAATCTGCTTCCGCCTTAGGCTAATGCTATTTACCAAGCCACCCGGCCCCGCAATGATGATTTTTTTTTAACCGTTGGTGGGAAGCCCTGTAGTGTGGGAAGGGTCCGCACTGCTGAGGCTTTCAGCCCAGGTGCTCAGGTGTGTGGGGGGTGCTGCCTTCATTAAGTGCATGAATCATTGAGCCTTCCGGCTTCTGGCTGGCCTCCAAGGAAGGTGCAGGAGGACAGGCTGCCCCTGAGGGTAGAGGCTTCTGGGGCCGAGGGTGGCACCAAAGTGGCTAGGCTTTCTGCTGGCCTGGTTTTCTAGTGCACAGGTGTTTGCAATCCTAAATAAATGTGCAGTGTCAGGGCTCAGCAGTTTCTCAGCTGAGAACTTGTAATGAGGGCTGAACAGGGAAATAAGATGGGCCCTCTCTGGGCACCTGTCATTGTGCTGGATGAACCCCAATTCAGGCCTAATTAAGAAAAATGATAATCTGGGAGAATGAGTTTGGGGGTGTGTGACAGACCAGGAGGGTGGGCCACCTGTCAGAAACATTGTGGCTTCTGAGATCCCCCTCCACGGAACCTGGAGGCTCCCTTCTGAGAGCACCGTTGCCTTTTCATTTTGATAGGCATCTTCGTGCTTTCTGGAAAGTTTTGATAAACACTGTATTTTGAACATTCATCCTCAAAGAGAGGCCAGGGTCTCAAGGTATTCACAGCAAAGCCTCTTCCCTTCATCGAGCGGGGTCCACAGGGACTCGTAAAGCCCGCTCTGGTGGATTTGGCACACGGCGGTGGCTGGTTTCACCTGGCTGACCATCCACTCTCACCGTTGTCTGCTCGTTTGCTCATTTCTTCTTTAGCTGCCGTCTCATGCCTAGTGCTCATTGTACTGTCGGATTGAACAGTGTCTTCCTCAAAGTGAGGTCCTTTCCTGAAGGGGGCCTGGTAATGGACGGTTAGGAGTTGGAGGTGATGTTAAGGAAGGATCTGATGTGCACAGACGAATGGATCATGGTACCGTTGGCAGAACCGAGGAAACACTGGGGAGGGGGTGTATGTGCATGTGGTGGTTTAGTCGCTAAGTCATGCCTAACTCTGTGACTCCATAGACTGTAGCCTGTCAGGCTCCTCTGTCCGTGGGATTTCTCAGGCAAGAGTACTGGATTGGGCTGCCATTCCCTTCTCCAGGGGAATCATCCTGACCCAGGGATTGAACTGGCGTCTCCTGAATCATAGATAGTCTCCTGCACTGCAGGTGGGTGCTTTACCACTGAGCCACTGGAGAAGCTGCACGCGTGTGTGTGTGTGAGCAGACCTCAAACCCATGGCAGTTCCTGCAACCCTGCTGCGCTGCTTGGATTCCGGCAGCCTCAGTGGAACGGAGGTGAAGTCTCAGAAAGGGCTTGGATTCTGAGGTGGCTTGTGCCCTTCTAGGAGACTGGTATTCTCCAGTGAACCGTGGGTCTTGGAACGCAGACTCTTGGGTGGCCCCTCCCATGATAACACAGGACTTGGTCATGTGAGTTACTCTCGCCAACGTCACAACAGAAAGCAGACAGAGGCTAGATAAGCGCTAGTTTTCCGAGGGCTGGTTCTCTTGGATGCCTCTCTTGGCTGTCGGCCACCAGACTCTAGCTGATTACCCAGTGATGAGATGTACCAACAGCCTTCGTGCTCAGAGACCATCTTGCAGGGACTTCCCTGGTGGTCCAGTGGCTAAGACTCTGTGCTCTCAATGCAGGGGGCCTGAGTTCAATCCCTGGTTAGAGAACTAGATCCCACAGGCTGAAACTGAACATCTTCCATGCTGCAGCTAAAGACCCTGCATGCCTCAATGAAGATCAATGATCCTGAGTGCCGTGATTAAGACCCAGCACAGCCAAATAAAAAAATAAAGATTTTAAAAAGAGAGAGACCATCTTGGAAGTCCCAACCCAGCCGAGCACCTGGATGAATGCAGCCAGAGGAGTGACCACAGCTACATCCCCTGGAGCTAAACTCAAAACACCCAAAGATCCATGAAGAATAGATAGTTTGGGGTGGTTTGTGATACAGCCGTGGATAATGGAAGAGACCTCTTCAGCCAGATGATGTGTGGAGTTGGGCTGGGCTCTTCCAGGTGGAGAGCCTTGGAAACAGCCGTCTCTGGGCAGCTCTGCCTGCCGGATTTCTCCGTTACCTCTTCCTTGACTTTGACTTCGGTCGTAACCGTGCAGGGCAGTCTGTCTCGAGGATGCTGGTGGCCTCAGGGGCCAATGATGGGTGGGATGGTCTCTCTCTCCCTGTCTCTCTGCTCTTGGGTTTTCTCCTTTCCCTTCCCTTCCCTGGTCCCTGTCTGTGCCTGGTTTTCCTCACTTCCTCCCAGCCTCCTCCTTTCCTACAGCTGTGAAGAGCCCCCAAGCTCCAGAACATTCTGAACCTGGTTCAGGGTATGCCTCAGTGCCCATCTCTCTGTTCTTTTTGTCCCCTGTCCCAGCACTGGAGCAAAATTAGATCTCCTTTGTCTTTTTTTTTTTTTAATGGACAGGTTTAACCACTGTAAGCTGGCTGTTATATTGGACTGAAGATACTGTTTGTAAGCCATAGTCAACCGAGACTCGGGACCAACTCTGACACCTCCTTAATTTCATGCCATTAACGAGGTACATGCCGCAGTGAGGGGACCACTGCGGAGTCGCTCCTGCTTCAATTCTGTGCCGTGTTATGTGAAACACTAATGAGCCCAGAATTCTCAAAGGTCATAATCTGAATACATTTCCTTTTCTTCTTTTGAGGGGAATGGGAATAGGATTCTAAACAATTAAAATGAGATTTACTTCATCATTCGGCTAACAACGTCCTCGACTGTACTAATTCCGCTGAGATTGGTATTCATTTGCTGGTCACTTGGATGGATTTGAGTGTGTCTGGTTTCTTGGAAGGCCCAATGTCTGAATTCTACACAGCATGGTTTTTTTTTGGTTTTGTTTTGTTTTTTTAAGCTGCTCACCCTATTGATTATGAGAAATAACTGGGGAAAAAAATCCACCGAAACCCTTACAATATGGAAAGTGCAAATTTAGCAGAACCAGCATTGAATTTTCCAGGGAGTCATTTATCATCCTTACAAAGTTTTGGTTCTTTGCAAATAAAAAAGAGAAAGGAATGGTAATTGCTCTGCTCAGCTAATTGACAGAATTGTGTCAGAAAAGGGAGGCATTTCAACAGTACCTCGGATGATGACATTTGAAGGTTGTTCCCATTCTCTCTTTGCTGCTAAATTAGGGAATCATTATTTCCCCGTGAATCTTATTAATCTAATGCTGGCTTCTCATCACCCGCCCCTCCTCCCCGCCCCCCAGAGTTGCGATTCAGACAGAAATGTGAACACGAAATGCCGAAGGTCACGTGATAGCATGGCCAGGTCAGGTTGCATTCCCCAGTTTTGGAGTTCAGGGCCTGAGTGGGAGAGGGCAGAGGGGGATCCATTTGTTAGAAAAGGCCCTCTTGTTATGTGTGTGGGACCCAGGTTGAAGTTCCCACTAGTGGGTTAGGAGAGCAGGTTAGTCCGCTGAGCGTGCTAGATTAGAGGCAGTTGGGACAGCACTTCTCCAGCTTTTTAATCTGGTTACGGGTTGGCTTCAGTGGGGGCAGAGGCTCCTCTGTTTTTCTTAGGGACAGTGGCAATCTCCAATTTCTCACTGAAAAAACGGTGCTCATCAGATACAGGGCATACAGTATGGCTTTTGAGGAGACAGAGATCATATTAATAACTGGTTTAGAACAACAATGTTGCCTTTCCCTAACTGTGATAACCAAAATGCCAGTGTCTGATGGAAACAGACAGAGGAGACAGTCTGGTAGCAAAGCCAGCAATTCCTCAGGAGGACAGATCGACAGTTGCCCTGGATGATGCTCGAAAATCCTCTGTGATGATAAAGGCAAAACGTGAAGGTTGTCTCGGTGATGGTGGCATGTTGGTCGAAAATTCTACCCTGTGTAGAAGAGGGAAGACCAGAGTTCCTTTCGTTTTCTTTTCACATTCTGTACAATGTCGGATTAGTTTCTGCTGTACAGTGAGGTGGATCAGCTCTATACACATATTTCCCCTCCCTCTTGGGCCTCCCTGCTCCATCCCACTCTTCTGGGCCATCACAGGGCAGCCAGCTGAGCTCCCTGTGCAGTACAGCGCTTCCCACTAGCTGTCTCTTTTATACATAACTGTGTGTATATGTCCGTGCCGCTTTCCCAGTTTGTCCTGCCCTTCCTTGCCCCCTGTGGCATCTGTACCATTTTTCTAGGTTTCATATATATATATATATATATATACATTGATATATGATGCTTGTTTTTCTCCTTTCAATTTACTTCACTCTGTAATGATGGGCTCCTGCTGTAGTTTCTGACTAGTTTGGGGTTATACCTCCTCACCCTGCCTGGCTGATCTTCCTGTCCCTGGGAATATTCTTTTGCCATCCCCACCTCATAACCTCTTGTCCTTCCCTCCCTCTATAGTTGGGGCTCCTCAGGGCAGCCACTAGAAAGAGTAACACCCCACCTCCCCGGATGATAGAGCTGAATATATGTGACTCTTGGGACACGTTCTCACCTCCTCCTTCTAGCTTCCCAAAGAAGAACAGAGTTGATGGACACTGGATCCCTGTAGAATCAAAACAAATCTGGAAGACTAATAAATTACCTGTATTGACCTTTCCAGTGTTTGGACCAACAGTTCTGAAAACTCTCAATCTTTATTTTGATAATCCTCTTAATTTGGTTGTTAATATTTACTATTTTATTTGTTTTCTGTTTTTTTAAAAAAAAAATCCTTTTATTTTCTTTGGTTGTGATGGGTCTTAGTTGCGCTAAGAAGGATCTTTAGCTGTAGCATGTGAGATCTAGTTCTCTGAGCAGGGATTGAACCTGGGCCCCCTGCCTTGGGAGGGTGGGGTCTTAGCCACTGGATCACTAGGGAAGTCCCAGGACTTGATGTTTTATACAAAAGTCTTTATGAAAAGAGAGCCTAGTATTTTTCTCTCTTGGACCCAAGAGAGATAAAGATGTAATGTTTTCCTCTGTTAAGTCAGACAGCATCCGATCTTGCAACAGCGAGCAGATTTCAAAGCCTCTGATTCCCACTTCTAGAGGAAGTGGTCTCTGACCGTGTTCTTAGTCAGAAACAAGGTAAAAAAGCCTGTTTTTATGAAATGATGTAGCAAGTGTTAGGGATGCTTCTTTTGTTCGAGTCTATGATGGGAATGTCATTTTCTCCTCTTTGTAAGACATTTTCCTTTGTGACTTCGGTCTTCATAGTGAAGTTCAATAAGCGACATCAAAAATGGTAGCAAAAAAAATCTTCATTTGAAAACGTTCACTAGTCAATCTATTGTTCCAAGAAGGTGCATGGAACTGTATTTTTTTTTTTCCTCTTCCTTTTCCCTTCCCACCCTCCCCGCAACTGCTTTTGTGTTTCTTGGTGTAGTTTCCAAATTTGGTGAAAACCCATCAACCCTCTAAAATTGTCAAGGATTAAAAAAAAACAGAGTGATGTGCAAGGTTGAGCAGTTAAATGGTGGCATCCAATGCACTTTCCTTGGCCAAGAGTTATTCCATCTTTTACCATCCCTGTGTCCAGGGAAACCTCACTTGGGATGTTCATGGCTTAGCGGGAGGAAGGTAGAGAAAAAGTTCTCGGTTTCTATTTTTATTCCCACAGGCTTTGTTTCAGTATAACTCTCACATTTATGGACTTGCCCACCAGGGACCTTATATACGTTAATCACAGGGCAAGTCTCTCGGCAGACGCATCTGTGCGTGTAGCTGCCCTAAAAGGAGTGAATCAAACTTCACGCCTGGTTTTGGTAGCATATGACTCATTTTCATGGCCCTAGAACTAAAACGTGGTAGTTAAAACAGCAAAGTGATATTTATAGGGTAATTTTGATCAAGCCTGTCATAATTTTCTTTCCTGGGTAAGTCTATATGTCCTTTGTTATAGCTCTAATTACACTGACAGCTTTCCAGAGGGAATCTTAGGGTAGAGGTTATTTAAATATGAAACCAAAGATTTGACATCAGTTAAGAGTGAATGCTTTTTATTTCCTAACATATGTTTTAAGGTAACGTAAGCTTATGGGCTGATTTTCCTCTCTGAATACTATTATTTTTATTTTATTTCATATTTTGTTTTTAAAGGTTAAGCTCATGGAGCAGGCCGTCATTTCTGTCGTTGTTCATTTGCCTGCACCACGCAGCATGTGGGATCTTAGTTCCTGACCAGGCGTGGAACTTCGGGCCTGGCAGTGAAATTGCTGAATCCTAACCATTGGACTGCCAGGAAATTCCCTTATTTTATTTTTAAAAAATTTATACATATATATGCATCCTTTTTTATATTCTTTTCCATTATGGTTTAATCACGAGATATTGAATTTAGTTCCTTGTGCTGTAGAGTAGACCTTCTTTATCCATTCTATTTATGTATACTAGTTTGGGCTTCCCAAGTGGTGCTAGTGGTAAAGAATCTGCCTGTCAGTGTAGAAGATGTTAAGAGGCGGGTTTGATTCCTGGTTTGGGAAGATCCCTTGGAGAAGGAAATGGCAACCCACTCCAGTATTCTTGCTTGGAGAATTGCATGGGCTGAGGAACCTGGCGGGCTACAGTCCTTGGGGTTGCAAACAGCTGACATGACTGAAGCAACTTATGTAGCACATATACTAGTTTGCATCTGCTTATCCCAAACTCCCAATCCACCCCTTCCCCACAACATTTATTTTATTTCCTTTATCCCTTAGGTGGAAGGAGGATTGTGCTGGTCTCTCCTCCCTCTGCCCCTCCTGGGGGGCAGCCTGAAACAGAATACCTTGGCTAAGACCTGCACCGATCAATGGTGGGCTGTTCACCTCGTCCCTGTATCATCTCCCTCCTGAAACTCCAGCTGAGAGCTCTGTTGGGTTACAAATTTAGCAGCACTTCTCCAGTGCCTTTCCCCTTTCCTCATCACCCCAGGGATCTCTATTAACTTCACGCTAAAAATAGCACTGCGGAACTGCTGAATGGATGAGGGGGACCAGCAGGGCCCCGGGAAGGCTAAATATTGCTCACATTGATCAGGAGCCTGGGCCCTGCTCCCCTGATGCCTGTGGTTTGACACCAAGCTCATTAAAAACGTTTGTGCATCTGTGGGCTTGAGAGGCAAGCACATGGAGTGCATCAGGCCCAGGGGGCTAAGAAAGTGAAGATGCTCTTGCTGAGGTCTTTTCTTCCCAACCTGGGGTTCCCTTTTCTTCTGAATTAGTGCAGCACTTACGTGAGCCTGTATAGGACCTGTCTTTCCTCTTGGCAAGGGTTCTTGATTAAGAAGAAAGCTAACTCATACCTTGACTTTGATCCCGGCAAGGTGTAAAGTTTTTCTGCTGCAGCGTGTAAAGGTCCCATCAAATAGTAGATGGCCATGTGTTGTGCTTGCTTCAGGCTGAGAAGCTGGTGAGAAAAACTTTGGGGTTCTCTGTTTGTGTCTTAGTTCTACAGCATCTTAACTGTGCTCTCTTGGACTAGTTATTGAACCTCTCCAGCCTCAGTTTCCTTATTTATAAAATGAGAATGTTAATTAAAATGAACACTTCTCTCACAGGTGGTTGCAAATTCAGATGGGATAGAATTGAGTGTTTGGAGAACTATAAATAGCCAAGTATTCCTATTAATTAAATGCCTGTAGTGTTAGTGTGATGGTTAATTTTATGTGTCAACTAGACTGAGCTACAGTGGAAGTGAGAAATAGATTTAAGGGACTAGATCTGATAGACAGAGTGCCTGATGAACTATGGATGGAGGTTCATGACATTGTACAGGAAACAGGAATCAAGACCATCCCCAAGAAAAAGAAATGCAAAAAAGCAAAATGGCTGTCTGAGGAGGTCTTACAAATAGCTATGAAAAGAAGAGAAGCAAAAAGCAAAGGAGAAAAGTAAAGATACACCCATTTGAATGCAGAGTTCCGAAGAATAGCAAGGAGAGATAAGAAAGCCTTCCTCAGCGATCAATGCAAAGAAATGGAGGAAAACAATAGAATAGGAAACACTAGAGATCTCTTCAAGAAAATTAGATACCAAGGGAACATTTCATGCAAAGATGGCCTCAGTAAAGGACAGAAATGGTATGGCTCTAACAGAAGCAGAGGATATTAAGAAGAGGTGGCAAGAATACACAGAAGAACTGTACCAAAAAGATCTTTACAACCCAGATAATCACAATGGTGTAATCACTCACCTGGAGCCAGACATCCTGGAATATGAAGTCAAGTGGGCCTTAGGAAGTATCACTATGAACAAAGCTAGTGGAGGTGATGGAATTCCAGTTGACTTATTTCAAATCCTGCAAGGTGATGCTGTGAAAGTGCTGCACTCAATATGCCAGCAAGTGTGGAAAACTCAGCAGTGGCCATAGGACTGGANTCTGAAGGAGATCAGCCCTGGGATTTCTTTGGAAGGAAGGATGCTAAAGCTGAAACTCCAATACTTTGGTCACCTCATGTGAAGAGTTGACTCTTTGGAGAAGACCCTGATGCTGGGAGGGATTGGGAGCAGGAGGAGAAGGGGACGACAGAGGATGAGATGGGTGGATGACATCACTGACCCGATGGACATGAGTCTGAGTGAACTCCGGGAGTTGGTGATGGACAGGGAGGCCTGCTGCTGCTGCTGCTGCTGCTGCTAAGTCGCTTCAGTCGTGTCTGACTGTGTGCGACCCCATAGACGGCAGTCCACCAGGCTCCCCCGTCCCTGGGATTNGACATCACTGACCCGATGGACATGAGTCTGAGTGAACTCCGGGAGTTGGTGATGGACAGGGAGGCCTGCTGCTGCTGCTGCTGCTGCTGCTAAGTCGCTTCAGTCGTGTCTGACTGTGTGCGACCCCATAGACGGCAGTCCACCAGGCTCCCCCGTCCCTGGGATTCTCCAGGCAAGAACACTGTAGTGGGGTGCCATTTCCTTCTCCAATGCATGAATGTGAAAAGTGAAAGTCAAGTCGCTCAGTCGTGTCTGACTCTTAGCAACCCCATGGACTGCACCCTAGCAGGCTCCCCCATCCATGGGATTTTCCCAGCAAGAATACTGGAGTGGGGTGCCATTACCGTCTCCAGCAGGGAGGCCTGGCATGCTGCAATTCAAGGGGTCACAAAGAGTTGGACACGACTGAGCGACTGAATTGAAGTGTACATATATATCTTTATCTATCTTCTTTATCTATTCACCTGTAGATGGATGTTTAAGTTGTTTCCATGTCTTGGCTGTTTTACATAGTGCTACTCTGAACATTGGAGAAGGCAATGGCACCCCACTCCAGTACTCCTGCCTGGAAAATCCCAGGGATGGAGGAGCCTGGTAGGCTGCAGTCCATGGGGTAGCCAAGTGTCGGACACGACTGAGCGACTTCACTTTCACTTTTCATTTTCATGTATTGGAGAAGGAAATGGCAGTCCACTCCAGTGATCTTGCCTGGAGAATCCCAGGGATGGGTGAGCCTGATGGGCTGCCGTCTATGGGGTTGCAGAGTTGGACATGACTGAAGTGAGTTAGCAGCACTCTAAACATAGGCATGCATGTATCTTTTTGAATTATGGTTTTCTCTGTATATAAGCCCGGGATGGGATTGCTGGATCGTATGTTAATTCTGTTTTTAGTTTTCTGAGGAACCTCCATATTGGGTTCACCAACTTGTAGGAGGGTTCCCTTTTCTTCAGAGCCTCTGGCATTTGTTATTTGTAGACTTTTGATGATGGCCATTCTGAGAAGTGTGAGAAAGCAACTCACTGTAGTTTTGATTTTTCACGTGCCTATTGGCCACCTGTATATCTTCTTTGGTGAAATGTCTGTTTAGGTCTTCTGACAATTTTTTTGTCTGGGTCATTTGATTTTGTGGAGCGCTCACTTTTCATAATGCAATTACTCTCTTTTGAGAGCAGTCTGTAATTCATTTCTGAGCTCCTAGAGTTGTATCATAGACTCTTGCATCTAATAATCTAAAGATAAATTACTCTTTTAATCTGGATTTTTTTTCAGATATGTTAGAGCACTGGGCTTGAAGGCTTGAGTTTTAGAGTTAGATCTGGATTTGAATCCTGGGTCTGTTGCTGCTAGCTGTGTGATACTGGGCAAGTTATTGATACTTTGCCCTTTTTTGGGGGGAGGGAGCTGTACCAGATCTTAGTTATGACATGTGGAATCTCTTCCCTGATCAGGGATTGAATCCAGGCCCCCTGCATTGAGAGCACAGTGTTAACCACTAGATCACCAGGGAAGTCCCAATATTTTGCCTTTTAAAGCTTTAGTTTCCTTATCTGTAAACATCTTCTAGTAGTAATCATTAGATCATAAAGTTTCTCTAAGGACAGAATAAGATGGTGCATGTAAAATACAAAGCAGGCTGCCCAGACATAGTGAATAGTCATTTGACAGAGGATGGTGATATATTTCTTTCTAAGCTGGGATGAGTCCGGTAACATCTGCCTAACTTAGTAAATTTAGCTGCCCTCCTCAATTAATTCCTCACTGTAGCTATCATGATCTCACCTCCAAATCATAATTCTCAGGGCCCCGTGAGTATACTTTAAGATGTTTCTTGGCCAGAAGATCTTCCATTAGTGATTTTGTCACTCATCAACTAGGGAAGCAGATGAGGATTATAAATAATAAGCACTAAAGGCAGCAAGTATATGTTGCAGAGTAAGAAGAATCAGTCATTAGGGAAATCATCTGAACTTTAGAGCGAAAAGATGAAGAATTAATTGGAAGTGTGGGAATAATCGTGAAGCTTAAAAAACCCCACTATCTCTGCAGAACTATGGGCATTGATTATGGTAAAAATGGGTTCCTGGTTGTATTTTCTCAAAGGTGGAGAATGGGGTCAAAAAAGAAGCAAGAACTTTTTTTTCAACAAAGAATCAAGACTCTGAATTTTCTTGAAAAAACAGGATAGAACAAAGACAAATAGGATTCTCTCATGCAAGGCGATTGGGCAATGATGACTCAAGGCCCAAACAGATGGATTAGGGCACTAAAGAATTGAGAGGACAGAACAAGGGCCTTTTAAAATACATTTTTTAAAAAAAATTCTTTTTTTCTATTGATATTATTTTATTTTTAACTTTTTATTTTGTATTGGGGTATAGCCACCTGAAGTGAAGAGCCAACTTATGGAAAAGACCCTGATGCTGGGAAAGATTGAAGGCAGGAGGAGAAGGGGGTGGCAGAGGATGAGATGGTTGGATGGCATCACCAACTCGGTGGACATGAGTCTGAACAAACTCAGGGAGACAGTGAAGGACAGGGAAGCCTGGCATGCTGCCGTCCATGCAGCTGCACAGTCAGACATGACTTGGTGACTGAATAACAAGAACATAGCTGATTAACAATGTTCTGATGGTTTCAGGTGGACAGTGAAGGGACTCAGCTGCCCGTATACATGTATCCATTCTCCCCCAAACTCCCTCCCAGCCAGGCTGCCACATAACGTTGAGCAGAGTTCCATGACCTATACAGTAGGTCAGAACCAGGGTCTTTTAGGAAAATCCCTGTCCCATCTCTTTTCACAGTCCTGGGTTGCAGCCATATTCTTCAGTTGATGAGATCACTGAGAAATTTCTGGTGTTTGGTGGGCTTCAGATCTCACTGAGATGCTGTTTGAGTGGCAGACAGGCTGGAGAGGTGGTGGCTAGGTAAAGGTTTTCTGGAGGTTTCTAGAAGGATTCTTTGCTGACTTGGAGTAAGGATTTGGGGATGAGATGGAGTCGTGTGCAACTGAGGGAACAGAAAATTAAATAAAATTAAGATAGAATTAGGGTTAGGTTTACAAGGGGTTCCACGTGGGCTAACTTATGTAATCCCAAATGATCCTGGTGGGGGAAGTGATGGTGCCCTATCTGTGCTCCAGGCAATAGCAGTGCTTTGAGAGGTCAGTAACTTATCAGGGGTTATTCAGCTGGTGGGTGGTAAAGCTGAGATCTGAACCCAGGTCTGTAATTCCAAAACCCATGAAAATCAGAATTCTGGTGAGTTTTCCCTCTTCCTCATCAAGGAAAATTAAGAAAAGAAAGAAATACATGAAAAAGGGGGAAATGAAATAAATGAATGTATTAGAATGTCCAGACACTGAGGATTTCTATTGTGTAAAAAAAAGACAGAGAGGGAATTTGAACCATCCATGGAAAACTCCTTCCCCTAAGAACAACAATGAAAACCAGTAAAACAAAAGAACAACAAGAAAAACCCTAACAAAGCAAAGTTCTGTGGATATGTCCAAGAAGGTATGAACTAGGGCATTGAGTTTTTCTAGGTCTTGCTCATCATCTACTCCTACAGTCATGATGAAGTGGTCGTGAAGAAGATGCTGAAAGGTATAAGGACAGATTTTGAAAAATGGCAAAGATACTGCAAACGGAAAGTGAATATCTCTTGAATAGATTTAAATTTCTTTTAAAAGAATGGAGCAAATACCAGGAGAAAAGAAAGCTGGAGTCATATGGAGGATAATGAAATCATCGGCAACAGGCAAGCTGAGAGCTGTAAACAAAGAATCTTGCCCCCCAAACCTGATAGCCTCTCACCGATGGAATTATAAAATCAGTGGGTGAAGGGAAAATAAATTTAATATATTGAATATTTGGAAACGCATAGAGCGAGGTGGAGAAAAGCCAGGTTCACTGAGCAGAACATTTCAGCAAAGTATTTGACACTAGGTTGGGATGGAGTTTTCTTTTAAAAAGTTACTTGAGTTAGACTAAATGTGTTAGAATTGCTCTCAGCATGCCTGCAGGTGGCTATTCCAACGTATTTTGGATATCATAAAGGATCATGACATTATGAAAGGACTGGTAAAATCTGCCCCCTCTTTGAGATGATTGCAAACTAGAAAGAAACTATTCCCATTTTGGTTTGACCCCAGATGGATTGTTTCCTGCTTGAAAGAAACCTTATGTAAGACATCTTTATCTCTTAACTTTACTTCTATGATGATATGATAATGTATCCCTAGTTGCTCTTTCTTGGAACACTCAAAGTTCCTACTAGTCTTGCTAGGAAAACCACAGAAAGAGATCCGTCGAGGTCTTGGGTGGCATGTTTAGAGCCTAGTGTAGTTTTGTTTCAGTTTGTGACTGATGAGTTTTCAAAAGCAGCTTTTATAGAATATCACCGAACTTTGATGTAAGTGGAAGTGACAGATATAAATGACTTAAATGAAAAACAAGCTGTCCTGTTCTCTATTACATTATAAATCAGAATAGAAAGTGCTGATTTTTGTGACAGTTTTCCCTGGTGGCTCAGTGTTAAAGAGTCTGCCTGCCAGTGCAGGAGTGCAGGTTCAGTTCCTGGGATGGGAAGGTCTCCTGGAGAAGGAAATGTCAACTTACTCCAGTATTCTTGCCTGGCAAATTCCATGGACAGAGGAGCCTGACAGGCTACAGTCCACAGGGTTGCAAAAGAGTCGAACATGACAGTGATTAAACAAACAAAAAATCCCGCACTAATTAGAGGGACAGAAGAAAAGATTATTTGCTGGATTTATTGTCCCTTCCAAATGTCAATATCTTTAACTTTGCATATATTAATAACTTTGGGGGAAAATCCTCAGGGCTGGGAAGGCTGGATTTGGGTGTTAAGACTTAGTGAGACATTTGGGAAAAAGGGTCACTAAGCCATTCCCTCAGTAATCATCAGTGAGTGGTCAGTGTGGGCAAAGCACTGTGGTAGGCATGTGAATTACACAGGAATTGATAACATGCAACCCAAAGAACTCTTTCGTATGATGGACAAAGAAGGGCTTGGTGCATTCCTTGTATCTTACAAGGCTTCATACTTGCAGTGATGTGATCCAGCTCGGGGAGAGAAACTCGAAGGTGTTTTCTTGCGTGATGCAGGTGGAAGATGCAAAGGCAGAAACAGACGCTTTTACACAGTCCAACCCTTCATCTCTTTGTGTTTCTCATTGTGCTGATCTACAGCCAGCTGATTCTGGTTGGTGAGAACTGACTGTGTGCATTTCTTTCCCATTTCCTGTCTGGTGATATCACACTAGTAGCTTCTAACTGGCCACAGTGACAGTATTTATACCATATTAGTCAGCAAACTGGAGAAGGTGATGGCACCCCACTCCAGTACTCTTGCCTGGCAAATCCCATGGACAGAGGAGCCTGGTAGGCTGCAGTCCATGGGGTCGCGAAGAGTCAGACATGACTGAGCAACTTCACTTTCACTTTTCACTTTCATGTATTGGAGAAGGAAATGGCAACCCACTCCAGTGTTCTTGCCTGGAGAATCCCAGGGACGGGGGAGCCTGGTGGGCTGCCATCTATGGGGTCGCACAGAGTCAGACACGACTGAAGCAACTTAGCAGCAGCAGTCAGCAAACACCACACATCAGAGCTTTAACCCCTTCTCCTGACCTGGCTTACCAATACCACACTGGATGAGAATCACCCTGAGGATGGAATGAAATTGAGGACCCCATAGCTTGTTCCCCTCAGTGAAAGCGGATTATAGTTCTTGTTTTCTCAAGGCTGATGCCATGGTNTCAGCAAACACCACACATCAGAGCTTTAACCCCTTCTCCTGACCTGGCTTACCAATACCACACTGGATGAGAATCACCCTGAGGATGGAATGAAATTGAGGACCCCATAGCTTGTTCCCCTCAGTGAAAGCGGATTATAGTTCTTGTTTTCTCAAGGCTGATGCCATGGTTTCTAGAAACCCTCAGGTAACCTTTTAGATTTCTCAGTGGAAGGTGTCTCACTTCTCCTGAAATTTTTTTCACTGTCTATGATCCTATTTATTTCTTCTCTAACCTTCCAGCCACCCCAGTGGTCAGGGACTGAGGCCCTAATAGCAATGATAAACCTTCCCCTTACTTGATTTTTGACAAATCTTAGATGCTGGGATCTTTTTCATTGCATGGACATGAAAGCTGGTGTCAAGATCATGTGGGAATCTAATAGAGCTATTTAAAATATGGAGAATGACCCTTATCATGAAGTTTCTAGTAGACAAGAGCATGTTTTTATGGGAAGAATTTGGTGGGCAATTATGTCTACAGAAACAGTGAAAACTCAGATATGACCTAAATCAAATCCCTTATGATTATACAGTGGAAGTGAGAAATAGATTTAAGGACCTAGATCTNTCCAACCAGTCCATTCTAAAGGAGATCAGCCCTGGGATTTCTTTGGAAGGAATGATGCTGAAGCTGAAGTTCTAGTACTATGGCCACCTCATGCGAAGAGTTGACTCATTGGGAAAGACTCTGATGCTGGGAGGGATTGGAGGCAGGAGAAGAAAGGGACGACCAAGGATGAGATGGCTGGATGGCACTGACTCGATGGACGTGAGTCTGAGTGAACTCTGGGAGTTGGTGATGGGCCAGGGAGGCCTGACGTGCTGCGATTCATGGGGTCGCAGAGTCGGACACGACTGAGTGACTGAACTGAACTGAACTGAACTCAACAGTGAAAACTGCTTAGTAAGTCAAACATTTCCTTCAATAGTATCATCAATTTACATGTATATGTAGTTTGGGTAATAGTGTTTTTTCTCTGTAGAGCTATGCAGTAGAGGGCAGCCTGGTTAGGTAACTGCTATGTGGCCACTTTTACATATGAGTGCACAAGCATGTGCACACATACACACACCCACACACCCACACAGGCACACAGGATGGGTAGTGGCAGGGATACTGTAGTGGATCCCACAAGCCACATTACCTTAGTAATTTTCTGGAGACACTCAGCTCACAGACACAGAACTGCAGTTTACAAGAAGCCATCCATCTGCTTCAAAGCCGTTCAGGAAAACAATCCATTTTCTTGAATACAAATCCTCTTTGTCTTGTGATGTATAAATCATCCCTTCAGAAGAAGCCTCGTGAGGTATCAATTCCAGGCATCCTCCCAAAATACCATCCCTCAGCGCAGCCTCACAATGGAGGCTAATCCTCTGTGGCCACCCAAAGGCAGATTCATCCCACTTTTCACTGAATACCCTATCAAAAGCCCTCTGCTGTCATCTTAGCAATCAGGATGGACTTTCAGGATCAGAATGACCTTAGCTGGCTGTGGTTGTCTGAAGAGGAAGAGCCCAGAGTGGTGAATCTGTCTGACTCGATGATTTCAAATTATTGACTCTCTTAAAAAAATGATTTATTTGTGACTGTATTGGGTCTTAGTTGCCACATGTGGGATCTTTGCTCGTTGTGCATGAGTTTCTCTCTAGTTGTGGTGACACATGGGCTTCATTGCCCATGGCATGTGGGATCTTAGTCCCTGACCAGGGATCAAACCCTCACCCCCTGCATTGTAAGGTGGATTCTTAAGCACTGGACCACCAGGAAAGTCCCCAGTGATACCCTTAATGAACAAACTTACTGATGATATTTCTACAGGAGAGTGACGTAGCTGCATACACTTAGCCGACAGCTGGGTCCCTACGCATCCTTGGAGGAGTCTCTACTCATCATCTGGAGGTGCAGGGCAATGGTCAAGCCTCTCTATGTGTAGTCTGGCTTTTAGGACACAGAATATGGCAATGGTCTCTCTCCAGATTCGCTGGGTTACATCTTTATCAGTTTTGTTTGCCCATCTTCAGCTGCTAACCTGAGGACTGCTCCCAGATGGGTAGAGCAACCTCACCCGGAGATGCCTTGAAATCATATCTTCCCCCCTTACTGTGGAGCAGCAGATAGTGAAGACTGACTATTGGGGTTGGGTGGGTGGGAGTTTCCAAAATCCCTTTCTCTTGCTTCAAGGTCGGGCAGCCTCCAGGGTCCAATTTGTGTTCCGGAGCTCCCTGTGGGATGGAGTTAAGGATAGATTTCATCTGAAATTCTCAATTTTACTTAGTTTCTGCCTCATCTTTCTCCTCTTGCTCCCTTGTAGGTTTCTTCTCGGAGTTCCTTGTAGACTTCCACCATAAGTCACTTGCACACAAATCCCAGTCTTGGTCTTTGCTTTTAGGAAACCCAACTTCACCAGGTCCATCTCAAGCTGACTCAGTGATCTTGCAGGGAGTGATCTGTTCTCAGAGTGAAGGGGTTGTGGTTAATTTCATGTGGTCCTGAAATTCAGTTTACATGTGTGATTTAGGGTAATTGCAACCTCTCTGGTCTTGATGGCTGTTAATTTTGTGCATAATGTACTTGACTGAAACTTTGGTCTAATACCTATGGTTGCCTGTGTTACATGTGAATTGGGCGCTTCCAAGGAGTCTGTCACAGATATCTCTCTGTGACTTACTGTCTCTGTTCACTGGATGGCTTGCTTTGGCATAAGCAGGCATCTTGCCCTCAAAGAGGCTTCTGTTTAATTGGGCAATGGACATAGACACCCAAATGAGGTCTTTTGCAGAAGCAACCTGGTGAATGTATCCATAGCATATACTCTGGGTAGGAGTTTAGAGGCCTCTGAAACCACTTTGGGTTGAATATAACAAGGAAGACATTTTGAGGAGTGGGTTTAAATTGGGCTTAGGCGAAGGAGTGAAGGATAAGGAGAGATCATTGGCTCAAGGCTGGAGAAGTCTTTAAGCCCTCTGCCAGCAGTACTTACTACCACACTTGAGAAGGATAAGGTGAAATTCAGCATCTCTTTCATTGCAGAGGACCTTCCAAGAAAGGCACGTGGTACCATTGGACTTTCCCGCTCCCTCTGAAGTTGACATGGCCGTGTGACTTATTTTGGCCAATGAAATGTGAAGAGACATGCGTCACTTCTGGGCACACGTTTTCAGAGCCAGTGGATGGCTCTCCATCCTCCTTTCTCTTACTGCTGTCATCATGGAAACACATGAGGACATGAAGTCTCTGTTTGAAGCATGCCTCTCTTTTCAGAAAATACTTTGGAAGCCAATACGTCATGTCCCTGGATAAGTCACCTGCCCTGTGACTTATGAAATGATGTGATAATGTGATTTCAAAATGATAGGAGCTGAGCTGCTAGGTTCTTTCTACCTTTTTTTGATTCTTCGATGGAGGACCAGCATAAACATTTAGCTAGACAGTTGTCTCTTCTTGGAAACACGAAAAAATGGGGGACCAGAAGCATCTTCTACAGAAAAGAAATATCAATAGTTCATTGTAATATCAATGGATAAAAATCTATCAAAATGGGAAAAATACAGTTAAATGTCCTTTGCCTCTATTATACAACTTTAAGTGTAGACCTTGACTCCATAGAAATTTGTCCTCTCAAAAAGCCAATATGGTGGTACTTAGGAATTGTGAAAAATTTAATTAATGAACATATTGGCAGCTCAGATGAATAGTTCAGGGAAGTCAGAGGTCTCATTTATCCCTTTGGGTGTAGCTGTGTGTTTGATATTGTGTAAACTTCAGTTTCTTTATTATTTTGTGCAGAGGAGCATCTGTTGTTCAGACTCGCTTCTCTAGGACTGTTGTGAACATGCTTCTCCAGGCCTGTTTTGCTTTCTGTCTTCCCAGCTTGAGCCGTCAATCTCCTTCTCTGCTGTTTTGTGCGTCAGCAGCAGCCAATCTGTGTGTAGAAGTGCTGCTCACGTGTTGAGTTCTGGTTGCTTCTGTGCCATGCTTCTTGCCTCCTTCTCAGCCCAGCAGGAGATTACCTTCTGCTCAAATGATCTCCTTTCCTTCCCTTATCCCACCATCATGTTAGTAGATTTTTCTCTTTCCAGATGATCTGAAGGGATCCTTATGCTGACAGTTTGTGGCAGGCTCTCATGGCCACACAGAGACATAGTTTTCATCTTGAGTTAAAGAAAGGGATCTTAAGCCTTCTGAAATCATCGTCTGTTTAATTATAGAGGACAGCCTTCTGTTACTCCCTTTATACCCAGATTTTGTAGAATTTACACTTCTGTTAACAGGGTGTTAAAATAGGACTCTTTCTTAGTTTCCATAGAGGCGGCAAAAATCTAGGCACAGAAATAATAGATGCTATAGCTCCTTTCTAAAGTGAGGTGCTAGACCACCTCAGTAGGGTTGTGAAGAGGTAATTGGGAACCAGTGTTGTGATCCTTAATCAACCTCCAACTCAAGGATAAAATGCAGTTGAGTTTGAAAAGGCTCAATGAGAGAATGTCTTTGAAGAAAGGTGATGGAGTGCTCTGGTGTCTCCCCATTATGTCTCCGTCGGGGGACGGGAAACAATGCTTATGTGTACTGAGAAGTAATTGAAGGAGACCCCTTGGAGCTTTGCCATGTATTCTTTGGAATTTAGGGTCCCCAGTGGACTGGTGGCTGACTCATGCTTGAGACGGCAACGCAAGAGGTAGGTGGAACAGCCTGGCTGGCACTGGAGGGAACAAGGATTGTGGTATTGGGAAACAGCACTTCACCAATGTCAATGGTCATTAAAGTTGCCTTGATGGGGTGGTGGAATTTTGGAGTTCTCTCAAGAGGATGAATGGGTTCGTGGAAGGGCTAAGGAGCCTTGGGTGGGGTGTGGACTGACTGCCTGGTGCCCAGAGGTGGAGGAAGGAGGAAGAGCAGTGCTGTCTCCAGTAAGAGGAGCAATCTAGTGTCCTAGAGTGGAAACTCCCTTGAAACCTATGGAAGAAGTCCACGAGAGAGTAGTTTTTGAGCATTAGTCAGCCACTTGGCACCCTTCTCTCCTTTTTAGAGGAGCAACTCATCTTTGGGTGACTTTAAAGGGAGGCAGGGGCTCCCCTCCTCGCTCAGTCAGTAAAGAATCCATCTGCAGTGCAGGAGACCTGGGTTTGATCCCTGGGTTGGGAAGATCCCCTGGAGAAGGAAATGGCAACCCACTCCAGTATTCTTGCCTGGGAAATCCCACGGACAGAGGAGACTGGTGGGCTACAGTCCATGGGGTCTCAAGAGTTGGCTACAACCTAGCGATTAAACCACCACAGGGAGGCAAGGAAGAAAGCTGCTTTCCGCGTGTGCACGTTGAATCTGGTTATATCAGTGTGGTTTTCCTATATGTTGATAATACACTTCTTACCATGAATTATTTGTTAGAGTCTGTGGNGGGCTACAGTCCATGGGGTCTCAAGAGTTGGCTACAACCTAGCGATTAAACCACCACAGGGAGGCAAGGAAGAAAGCTGCTTTCCGCGTGTGCACGTTGAATCTGGTTATATCAGTGTGGTTTTCCTATATGTTGATAATACACTTCTTACCATGAATTATTTGTTAGAGTCTGTGGTCTTTTGAAGTTTCTGTTTGTCCTTATGGAAACCCACTTACTAAGCACAACCCAATTGACTATATGCTCAGAGCCTCACCCAGCAGAAGCACAGAAAGATGTAGGTGGGGTTTTGAAACGTTAATCTTTCCAGTTCCAGCCTTAGCTTTTGTAAATGAGATGGAGCAGAACAAATGTCTAATTCCTTACTTTACCAAAAATGCAGCTCCCTTTCCCACTGGAAGGCAAAAGTGGCTCTGGTCAGTTTAATTTTACAGAAAAAATATTTATTTACTTGTCTGTATAGGGTCTTAGTAGAGGCATGTGTGATCGAGTTCCCTGAGCAGGGATTGAACCAGGGCCCCCAGAATTGGAAGTACTGAGTCTTAGCCACTGGACCACCAGGGAAGTCCCACCAGTCAGTTTAGACATCATATGATGGTTTCCTAACTTCTGTTGACTGGAAGCAGTGTGAGGAGGAGGTTGGATAGGAAAACTGGGACCAGACCATGGAGGCCACGTGCAAGGTTTAGATCTATGTTTTTCACCTGAATAATTTATGATACCCCTAAATTGCAGACATCCACTGGATCATCGAAAAAGCAAGAGAGTTCCAGAAAAGCATCTATTTCTGCTTTATTGACTATGCCAAAATCTTTGACTGTGTGGATCACAAGAAACTATGGAAAATTCTGAAAGAGATGGGAATACCACACCACCTGACCTGCCTCTTGAGAAACCTATATGCNCGACAGAGGATGAGATGGCTGGATGGCATCACCGACTCGATGGACATGAATTTGAGTGAACTCCAGGAGATGGTGATGGACAGGGAGGACTGGCGTGCTGTAATTCATGGGGTCGCAAAGAGTTGGACACGACTGAGTGACTGAACTGAACCGAACTATCTTTTGGATAAAAAAATTGTCACAGTCTCTCAGTGTTGACAAATGATTTCACTGTAATTTAGCCTAAATATATACAACCCTGAAACCAGGCTCAGAGTCATATTTATAAGTCTTACACAACTATGAAACCAAAGAAAATTTATAAATCGTATTCAAATAAAACTGCAATCTAAACAGAAAATAAAATAAAAAATGAGTTCCGTGTGTCAGATCGAGTTGTTTTGGGGAAGCAAGATTGCCTCTCTCAATGTGTCAGTGATGTTTGCATCAGTAGAGTGCTTTGAACTTGACCTACTTGTACTGTATGTTAGAAATGACTCCGGAGCTCACCATTCTTCTCGACTTAAACACTGTGGAAGCTTAATTTGGACAGGTACGTGAAGTAATTCAACCTTCATTTGGCCCTGAGGCATCATTTATTCCCTGTTTGTCTCTGAACTGTCCCTCACTAGACTGGGGAAATTAAACTCCTACTACCTGGAGCCCACGTGATTGTTAACAAGTGCAAATGTGGGCACTAAAATTTCAAGGTAGCGCTTGGGTTTAAAGTGGAAATCCAGATGATCCAGAATGTAATGACGTTAAGAATTGTAGGTATTATTAAAACGAAAAGAGGAAAAGTCCTCTTACGGAGATTTTGAAGTCCTTCCTCATTATGTCTGAAGACCTCCACGGTCTCCAGCCGGGAACTCAGATGTCATTCCAGAGATGATTTAGGTATTTAGGATGCTTTAAGGGACAAGACTGGAAGGTCACCAGATGGAAGGCAGAGAAGAGCAAGGAGTTTGAGACAAGACATCCTAAAGGCCAACAGGGACTGGGCTCAGGTTGGCAGTGGACCGATGGGTGGGAGCTACCGAGGGGGCTTCACCCGTGACCGCTCTTTACGCTGCCACAGCTGTTGGGACTATCCGGTGTCTATGGCTACCACTGTGTCCTCCAGGAATTACCCTCAGTGACCTCGGGAACTGTTGTCCCCAGCTGACACCCTGCCCTAGGCATCCACTGATGGGTTGGCTGACGGGGGATACAAAGACTTCAATTCAGGACAACACTGAAGGGCCATTAGAGCTCTAGAGCCCTGTGTAGGGTCAGCTGGGGCCTCATTTCAACTTGCTTGGATGTCATGCCCAATCCTGTCATCTTCCCTCCTTTTAGATGTATCTCCCAACACTTCTTCCCAATGAAACGCCTGCTTGCAATTCCTTATCTGAGAATCTGATTCTAGAGCACCCCAGCTAAGGCGGATATCACCAGAACCCAAGGACAGAACCAGTGAGCACGTTCACTGACGTACCTCCAGCGCTCAGCCCAGTGCCTGGAGAGCAATGGGCGATCTGGAAACACTAGAATGAATGAACGAAAGATGACTTTGGCAAAATCAAGAATGATTTCCAAATGCACTAGTGGTCACGAATGTGCCTGCCAATGCAGGAGATATAAGAGATGTGGGCTCGATCCCTGGGTCAGGAAGATACCCTGAAAGAGAGCATGACAACCCACTCCAGTATTCTTGCCTGGAAAATCCCATGGACAGAGGAGCCTGGCAGTCTATAGTCCATGGGGTTGCAAAGAGTTGGACGTAACTGAAGCGACTTAGCTTGCAAGGATGACGATCAAGATTCTGACTTTGAATACTGATGAGATGATGGCTCACTGTGAGGGAATATGAGGACTTTAGATACTACAGGTTCTCTTGTGTGTGTTCACTGACTCATCCTACGTTTCCTTCTTGGGCCTGAGTTCATGCCCTGTCTCCTCCCCTCTAAATACACATAGTATGGTTTCCTGGAGGTGGCTAGTGTTTCAGGACATTTCAAATGAAGCGTGGGGTGTCAGTGAGGATGAGGTCTGTTGACAATGCCCTGACATCCCCACCTAGTCATCTGAGCTGAGATTCCAGGTCTTTTGTTGGCCTGCAGGTGTCTGTGAAGCATGGCCTGCACTCCGCAGTGATGACTCCGAATTTAATGGCCTCGTTGCACAGCGATACATAAAATGACAATAGTTAGACTGGATGAGGGGAGGAAATGCTTGGTTCTTTGAGCATTCCAAATGCGTTCCAAATGTCATTTCTGGAGGTGTCCGGGGAGTGCTTTCATGGTAGAGACAGGAGCATTACCATTTTAACGAGCCCAGTCTCCCTGTAGTTTACGGCTTCCTTCTACCCACGGCAAATCTGATGGGCAATTGCTTTCCCTCTTCAGGTGGCCTTTCTGGGCTCTGAGATTAGGTCAGACACTCCTCCCCACTGTCAGGCAGTCTCATAAAGCTCCTTGACTTAATTGGAATTCCAGGCCATTAAGTAGTGGCCTAATTTGTTGCCTTGGACTGCTTCTCCTATTAACTTTGCCAAAGGTAAGAAGTAAGCTGGATGTAAGTTTGGGTCCTCTCCTGTGTTATGTTTCTTAAAGGGTCAGATTTGTATTTCTAGAAGAGAGAAGCCTTGAGTCTATTTCAAGGGGGAGGAGCACAGGGAATTGGGGTGGAGAATTATGGAAATGGGGAGGTGGCTGGGTACTTGTAGAGAATCAGGCAGCCCCTCTGCACATTATAGTCAGGATGTGGGGGGTGTTACAAGTCTTAAATTATAGGGCTGACTTAGGGCACAGAGTTGACTGCAATCTGGGCCAACTGAGGTTACCAAATAGGAAGGTTTTGTAGGAGTTGTGAGGTTTCCCTTTTTAGAACAGACTCCATTTCGCTTGGCAGTAGAACGCTTGGGCAAGGGATCGAGGGAGAAAGTTAAGCTGTTGGTCCAGGTTCTTTACTTATTTTTTCCTTTTTAAAAATTAGAGGTGATCGTTTTACAATGTTGTGTTAGTTTCTGCTGCACGACAATGTGAATCAGCTGTGAATATACATATATGCCCTCCCTCTGGAACCTCTCTCCCTCTCCCCATCCCACTCCTCGGGTTATGACAGAACCCCGAGCTGAGCTCCCTGCGCTAGACAGCAGCTTCCCACTAGCTGTCTATTTCACAAATGGTAGTCTGTATACGTCAATTGCTGTTCTGTCCAGATTCCCTCTCTCTGATGTATGGGTCATTTGACAAGGCCTGTCACCTTTCCCATGCTAAGAGATGTCAGCGAATTACACCTGCCAAACAAAATCTTAATAACGGTATAAACTTCCAAGGTTATTAGGACCAGTTTGAGAAGGGTCTTCAGCCAGTGGAACTGGAGTTTCTGATCACGTTCTGGCTGAACGTGAAGCTTTCCAAACACAAGGGACTCACAGAGGACCCAGCTCACTGTAACCTATGATTGTGGTCGTTATTAATGTTCAGGCTGCCTGCTGCAGGTCTTTCCCTGGAGTCTGCTTTCAAATAGCAAGAGCTCTAGATGGCATTTGGTACCAGCCACTGCCCATGGTCTGTCACTCTGGGTAAATCCCTTAGTCTTCGTGGATCCCTCAAACAAAGCTAATCTGCCATCTGACATCTGGGCTTGTCACCTTTAATTCCAGGCTTCTGTGCTGCTGTCTCCAAGGAAATAAAGGGATGGATTTCTCTTCTTCTCTCCCTGTTATCCCACTCATGGGTTTCTGCCCCAATGGGCATAAAGTTGCCGTCTACTTTTCTATTTAACAGTGCAAAATCATTCCTGAGTGTCTGACCTGCCCATTTTGCAGTTTTTAATTTTGGAGTGAAAGAATCCTGTGGCAACAAAGCTGCTGCTGCTGCTGCTGCTTCTTTTTCTTCTTCTTTTTTTTTTAGCTATTTATTTATTTCACTGCATCAGGATCTTTAGTTGTAGAATGTGAACTCTTTTTGAAGCATATGGGATCTAGTTCTGTGACTAGGGATTGAATCCAGCTCCCTGCATTGGAAATGCTGAGTCTTAGCCACTGGACCACCAGAAAAGTCCCCCAAACAGCTCCTTTTTAGAAGCTGTTACTGTTAGAAAGTTTATGAAAGTTCAGAAAGACTGAAAGAGCAACTGTTTCCTCATGCTGGAATTTCAGATATTGAAGACTGTTGTAGGGGAAGTATTCTGAGGCAGAGGCGCTGTTTCTAGGGTTCCCCCAACTTCTCCCTTTACTCCCACATCCTGAGGCTGGAGGGGGTGGGTTTGTTTTGTCCTGTCCTCAGTCTTTCGGTGATGGGGCAGACGGCCTGGCTGGGCGATTGACCCATTTTGTCTAGGGGACGCAGTCATATGATGGGTCAGGAAGAGTGTCTGTAAACATGAGGCTCCTCTGGGGCCTTGGGATACTGTGGTCCAGAGGTTAATCAATACACTGAAATGTGTGCGCAACAGAGAAAAGGGAAAATGTATGAATCTGTCGTTGTTGTTTGGTTGCTAAGTTGTGTCTGGCTCTTTGTGACCCTGTGGACTAAATCTACCTATCTACATATATAAATTTACACACATACACACACACACACGTGCACACACACACACTATTCTATGTATATGTATGATGTGTGTCTATATATACATGTGTGTATGTGTGCATGTTTATGTGTGCTCACTCAGTCCTATCAGACTTTTTGGGACCCCTTGGACTGTAGCTCACCAGGCTCCTCTGTCCATGGGATTTCCCAGACAAGAATACTGGAGTGGGTTGCCACTTCCTTCTCCAGGGGATCTTCCCCACCCAGGGACTGAAACCCATCTCTTGCATTGGCAGGGGGATTCGTTACCACTGAGCCACCTGGGAAGCCTGTGAAAGTCCCTCAGTGGTGTCCAACTCTTTGTGACCCCATGGACTATAGCCTGCCAGGCTCCTCTGTCCATGGAATTCTCCAGGCCAGAATACTGGAGTGGGTAGCCGTTCCCTTCTCCAGGGAATCATCCTAACCCAGGGGTTGAACCCATGTTTCCTGCATTGCAGGTGGATTCTTTACTATCTGAGCGACCAGGGAAGCCCATATGGGCTTCCCTGCAATATGTATGTATACTGCAGTAGCGCAGTCTCACCAGCTAAAGCAACTAAGCTAGGGAAGAACAGTTGGTGCAGGAAAATTAAAAGTCCACCCCGGCCTCATGACCAGTGACGGACACGAGATTATAGCAGCGCCTCTTGTTTTCCTGCTTGCTCTGTTTTGCATGTATTTTTTGTATGTATTTACTTTTTAGCCATTTTCTTTCCTTTACTATTCTAAGATGTCTTGCTGGTGGTGAGCCACAGAGTTTAATCCTCAGGTTACAATTTAAGCCAAGGTGGGAACCTGGCAGAACTGAAGGACAGTGGAAGATGGCTCAGTGATGGACAGGGCTTTGGCTCTTCCCTTTTGGGGCGAGGTGAGATGCATGTTTGCGTGAGAGATAGCTGCTGGTACTGGACGTTGTTGCTGTTGGAAGCTTACATATGTGTCGGGTGTATCTGGACTGCCGAAGGGGTGGGAACTGTAGTCGGTAGGGTGGATTGGTTCTCTCAACTGCCATTTTAGATGTTGGAAGGTTCCCACCCCCATTCCCAAGACTCTTGCAGAATTAGCTGCTGATTAGATGCACTCATGGAAAACTAGAAGGTGGAAGTGATTCAGAGTTCGTTTTCCTCCTGGCAAATGAGGTCATAAAACTGCGCATCAGCGGCCTCTGGCCTCAGCAGTTCCACGTGTGGTCCTCAGCTTCTGGGTCCCTCAGACCATTGTGGCAGGAGCTGTGAGGAGAACAGCTTCCTTGCCTCTGCGTCACTCTTCCGTGGTGAACTCAGAAGTCTTGGTCTTCTGTTTCACCAGCACTTCTGGGATTTGGTAAAGTAAGCACCTAATACTTAATGTAGCGCATATGGGCTCAGTTGCTTCAGTGGTGTCCAGTCCTTTGCGACCCACGAGGCTCCTCTGTCCATGGGATTCTCCGGGCAAGAATACTGGAGGGGTTGCCATGCCCTGTGCCAGTGGATCTTCCCAACCCAGAGATCCAACCTGCATCTCCTGCATTGAATGCAGATTCTTTACCCACTGAGCCACCTGGGAAGCCCGCTTAATATAGTGAATATCTTTTATTTTGTATTTATTTGTATTTCAATATCATTGATTTACAATGTTGTGTTAGTTCCAGGTATACAACAAAGTGAGATATATATATATCCAGATATATATATATCCATATATATATATCCAGATATATATATCCATATATATATATATCCATATATATATATATCCAGATATATATATCCATATATATATATATCCAGATATATATATCCATATATATATATATCCATATATGGGATTGGCAACCCACTCCAGTATTCTTGCCTGGAGAATTCCATGAATAGAGAAGCAGTGGGCTACAGACCATGGGATCACAAAGAGTCAGACATGACTGAGCAACTAACACAGACATATATATATATATCCTTTTCCATAAGTTTGCTTCCTGTGTCTGTGGGTCTATTTCTGTTTTGTATGTCTTAGTACGATCATCTCTAGGTCCATGCATGTTGCTATGTATGGCGTATCTTCACTCTTTTTCATGCCTGAGTGGTATTCCATTGTCTGCGTGCACCACAGCTGTATCCATTCCCCCGCTGACGGACCTTTAGATTGTTCCTATGTCTTGCCTATTGTGAATAGCCCTGCTCTGAACACAGGGGTGCATGTACCTTTTTGAATTATAGTTTTGTCTGGATATATGCCCAGGAGTAGGACTGGTGGATCATAGGATAGTTCTGTTTTTAGTTTTCTGAGGAACACCCACCCTGTTTTCCATAGTGGTTGCACCGACTTACATTCCCACCAACAGTGTAGAAGAGTTCCCGAGCCTGGCCATTTAAAGGAGCGGAGTGAGTCCAGTGCGACTGAAGATGAGATGGCAGAGGGAAGCCGATCACCCCAAACCCTGCAGGCAGGGGAGGGTCTTGGGTTTAAGCCAAAGCCTGCGGGGAAATCTTTGAAAGCTTCAAGCCTGGAAGTGACATGAAGTCTCTAGTTGCCGCAGGAAGAGTGGTCTAAAGGGGCCAGCATGGAAGAAGGCACTGCTACTTAGGAGGCTGCTGCAAAAGTCCGGGAGAGAGATGCTGCTTGGAATAGAGGTGGAGGCAAGCTGAACGATTCAAGATGAAACTTGCAGGTAGAATGATTTTCCATTGAACTGACCAAATATTGCTTACCTTTTCTCTTAATTAAAAGACTTCTCAGCATACAATGAAATGGACTTTTTTGGGTGTCTGGGTCAAACGATGGGTCTAAATATTGTAATACCTCTAGATTCATGTGACTAGCACCACACTTAGGATTCAGAACAGCTTCATTACCCCTCACATAGTCCTCCTCGTGCTGTTCCTTTGTAGTCACACCCAACCCCTTCACTCCTGACAGAGCTAGAAGGGTGGGAAACTGAACCCAGACAGAACAGTTATCCATCCGGATCCCCATCATCTGACCAGTAGTCTTTGTTTACTCAGGAGCATCTAACCAGGCCTAGCCTTTCTCTCAGTTTATTTCAACCTCTTGGCCTGTCATAGGAGTCCTATAGTAAGCCCCGTCCCTCTCTTAGGCAAAGAAGATGCAAGAAAAGCCTCAAGAGCCACATGAGCTGACCAAAAATTTCCACCTCCTGAGACATATCCACAAAGTTAGTAGCAGGGGAATGGCAATTTATTTTTAGGCACATAAATAATTTAGGTCAGAATACTCCAGGTAGGATTGCACTATAGCTGAAAACAAACCTCAGTTTGGATGGTGATAAAATGATTTCAATAAGCATCATTGCTAAAAGCACCAGCATTTTAATTAGCTCATCTGTAACTCTGCAGGGCCTGCTGAGATATAAATACACATATACGTTCATAATACAGACTGTTGTGAATATGTCTGTCCTTAGTTGCATTTCTCTCTCCTCCTTTCCTATTATTGTTATGTCGCAAAATATCTTCTATCTCTTGAGTGAGAGGAGAGCACTGTTGACTTATATTCTGGGGTCTTAGAAGATGGACACGATTGTTTTTTTCTGGAAAGGGAGAGGGTCTGGGATGGCCTGAAAGTGAAAGTCTCTCAGTCCTGTCCGACTTTTTGCGGCCCCATGGACTATACAGTCCATGGAATTCTCCAGGCCAGAACACTGGAGTGCGGGTAGCCTTTCCCTTCTCCAGGGGATCTTCCCAACCCAGGAATTGAATCAGGGTCTCCCACATTGTGGGTGGATTCCTTACCAGCTGAGCCACAAGGGAAGCTCAAGAATACTGGAGTGGGCAGCCTATCCCTTCTCCAGGGGATCTTCCTGACTGAAGAATCGAATCAGGGTCTCCTGCACTGCAGGCAGATTCTTTACCAGCTGAGCTATCAGGGGCTGGCTTACATTTTCTCAATTCACAAACAAACTTCAAATATCACTTGATCTGGAGTTGTGACTTCCTTGCTGAGTTGATGGGGTCTTGTCCTGGGTGGAGGCACTAGAGTGCAGGGAAACGAGGGCACGTCCCTATCAGATCGTCACGTGCATCATGCTTGCCCCATTGGACAAAGGTGGTCATGTGGCCAAATCAGAGGCAATGTGGGAGAGGGCTGCCCAAATACATTAATGTGGTTCTTTGGGGGCCATCAAAGTGGTGGCAACAGTAATAGTTTGCTGGCGCCTCTAAGAATCTGCCCTTCAACCACTGTCCACAAAACAGGGTCCACAGCTGAGCCCCTGTCTGAAGCCTCATGTCCCGTCACAACTTCTTTGCCAAACTCTCTTAGAATGTTCCTTCTGCTACTGACTCATCCTTGGCCGGCCGGTCTTACCCATTAGTCTTGGTTCCCTTTCTGGAGGACACTG
The DNA here is from genome assembly GCA_006410615.1 of Neotragus moschatus. Taxonomy (NCBI): domain Eukaryota; kingdom Metazoa; phylum Chordata; class Mammalia; order Artiodactyla; family Bovidae; genus Neotragus; species Neotragus moschatus. The sequence continues at coordinate 482,853 of SJYA01002682.1, forward strand.
CCAGGCTTTGCGAGCCACAGAGAAGGAAGAGGAGCCCTGTCCCTGTTTTCAGAAGCCCGCTGGCCAAATGGGGAGATAAAGGGAGGATGGGATGTCAGAAAAGGAAAAGCTAAGTAGGAGCCAGAGGGGGAGGGAAGAGCTGCTTGACTCCCTCTCACCCTCCACCCTGCCTCCTCTCTCTTCCCGCCCTCCTTTTTGTTCCCATAGTCTCCCCACGACCTCTCTTCTCACTCTCTGCTCCTCTCAGGCATGGGCTCTCCCCAAGGTGAGAGTGAGTCCGGGTCAACTACTGTATTTGTTAGCTAGTGCTGGGTGACCCATTCTCCTCAAACACTGAGGCTTGACTCAACAATAAATCTTCCTCGTCTTTCATGATTTCTTTGGGCCAGGAAGGGAGGGGTGGCCAAGCTGGGTAGTTGTGGATCAGGGGTCTTATGAAGCTGGCAGGATGTCGCCTGGAGTCCCCAAAAGTCTTGGCCTTGGCTGGAGGAGCCCCTATCCACAGTGATGCCAGCTGTTGCGGGGAGGCCACTTTCTCCCTGGGAGGGCCTTACACAGGCTCTTTGTGGCATGGTGGCTGGATTCTCCCAGAGCACGCAAGCCAAGACAGCAGGAGCCAGGTGAAAGTTATCCTTTTTACTGCCTCCCCTCAGAAATCAGGGGCTTCCCTGGTGGTTCAGAGGTAAAGAATCCGCCCGCAATGCAGGAGATGTGGGTTCCATCCCTGGGCCAGGAAGATCCCCTGGAGGAAGGCATGGCAGCCCACTCCAGTATTCTTGCTGGGAGAACCCCTTGGACAGAGGAGCCTGGTGGGCTCCAGTCCATGGATGCACAAAAGAGCTGGGCTCTACTGCGTGACTGAACAACAGCAACAGCTCAGATGGCACGTAGCACCACTTTCTGCCCATGCCGTTCCTTAGACATGAACCCCCAGGTATGACCCGCTTTCAAGTGGAGGAGAATTAGCTTGTTTTTTTCTTAAGGGAGTGGTGTCAAGGGATTGGCAGACACATTAGAGCCACCGTGTCTGTAGTTCAAGGGTTCCTCCTGAGGTCAGTCAGCATTCTTTCCCTCTTCAGTAATTTCTGAAGTCCCCACCATGGGGAAACAACTCCAGGAAATGCTGGGAAAAATGACTTCTCAGTAACCGAGTCCTTGCTCCCCAGGGTAAGAAAGTTCTCTTCTCACACAGCCTGAAGCTGATGCTCACCCTTGCGAGGCAAAAGCCAAAATTGGTTTGAAAGGACAAAGAAGATTTGAGTAGGGAAGGTGGCCAGGAGGGACTGCTGTCAGTCAGGTAAACTGTGAAGAGCAGGCCCTTTCTAAGGATGAACTTCCTGTGACAGTCCCTTGGCTCCCCTTGAAATGAAGTGCATTTAGACTGTGTGCTTATGTTTTCCTTCCCCCTGTGTGCTCTCTAAGGAATTCATTATCTCTGATTTAGTAAAGTGCATTACACACCCAAGGAGTCAGTTTAACTAATTCCAGCTCATCAGCTAACATCACTCTCTGCCTGTTGGTGGAATCTGCAAAGATGAGGTTTGACCTGCTGCTGTGAAAAAGATGGAAGGCAGAAAGATGGAAACTGGAGCGAGGGGTACTCAGCTCTTGGAAGGAATTGTCTGGGCTATTTAAGGAATAGGTTGTACTTTTTTTGATCTATCTTCATTTTCTCTGTTCACATTTTCCACTGGGACTTGTCTCAGAGCCAGCCTTGCTCAGGCTCGGTTCTGCCTGACCACAGCCATTCAGAATGACAGGCTTCAGCTCAGGGTCTCTTTGTTGAATCTGGTCACAGCACCAGGGATGCAGGGGACACTCCATAGGTGACTATGGAGTGAGCATGTGCAGAAAGAGGCTGGGACTAAATGCCGACCTGAGTTCCAGCTTTTGGTCTGTTGCTCAGCATCCCAGCACTTGAATCCTGTGGCCTCGATGTTTGTTTCTGTGAAATGCGAGGGGCAGAAGTTGACTGAGGAGCCTTGGCATACCCTGGTTCTGGGACATTTCTGTGTTTTGGAGGGATAAGAACCAGAATCACCAGATGTGACAATATCTAGAGAGATGCTTTAGCTTGAGACCAGCTCTATTGCTGAAGGTGAGCTGGTACAGGTCAGAGAGCCTCTCTGGAGCACACTTGACTCACCTCTAGAATAAAAGGATGTGGCCGCTTTTCTGGCTCTAGGTCCTCCGCTTCCCAATGTTCCCTCCCTCAGCAGCTATCCTGAGTAAGAATCCTGTGGGATTACTTGGGCAGTGCCAGACTTCGGTGGTAGAACACACTTAGTGTGGTCCTGAGTCTCATTTCCTGAAGCGGGGCTGTCAGGATGGTGAGATACAGGCTCCTTTTCCATCAGGGAATCTGTAGTTTGAGAATCAGCCAAATTTGGACATTCAAGGGGCAGTTGATCCTGAATCTTTTAGAGTTGGAGGCAATTTTGCAGATATATATATACACACACATACATATATAATATGTATATGCCTAGAGAATCCCGTGGACAAAGGAGCCTGGTTGGCTATGGTCCATAGGGTCGCAAAGAGTCAGACATGACTGAAGTGACTTAGCATGCACACACACACATGAATATATACATATAAGACAACTTCGGTTTTTCCATGAGCCCCAGAGAGACAAAATGAGCAACAGTTTAGCAAATTAATGGTTAAGCTCAGACTGGTCACTTTTATATACATATAAGACAACTTCGGTTTTTCCATGAGCCCCAGACAAAATGAGCAACAGTTTAGCAAATTAATGGTTAAGCTCAGACTGGTCACTTTTAATTTTCTTCTCCTACTAGGTCTGATTTTCTTCCGACAAAGAAAAACCAAATCAAAGTTCCAGAGATTTCCAGTGCCAGCTTTAAGTGGGAGTTGTCTGAGGTGAGGTGCAGTGTAGTGCCTGTCACATAGTAGGTGTTCAATAAAAATGAGTCAAGACAATGTGTAAGTGTAAGTCGTTGCCAGCTCTTACACTCAAAGATAAGTGTTACCAACTCTTTCTTCACCTCTTTTTGGGTCACTCTGTGCAGCTTGTGGGGGATCAGTTTCCCAACTAGAGCCGGAACCTGGACCCTCAGCAGTGAAAACACCAAGTCTTAATCACTGGACAGCCAGGGAATTCCCTGTTACCAACTCTATCAATAGTAAGGTCTACTGTTTGTTTTGTGGATACAAACTTGGCAATAATTCTTCCAAATCAAATTCCTCATCCCTTAAGCTTTTTCAAATCTCTTTCTGTAAGTACCTCAAAGATATTTTCCTTTTGTTTATTATTACTATTATTTTATTTTATTTTATTTTTTACCATATTCTTATATCAGTCCCTTTGTCTTATAACAACAAGACCTAGATACATGCATACTATGGCTCATGTGAAAAAACTGGGTCACTTTCAAACTGATTTATGGGACTGGCCCAAGGGCAATTGTTTGTAAAGTTGATCAGGACTTAAAAAGAAGTTGTGCAAGTGAAAAATTATGTATCTTTATTGATTTAGGAAACCACAGTGTCAAAAGTTATTTGCAAAAGTCTCGCTCCCTTTGTATTCCTTAAAAACTAATTTTCACTGTTATTAATTCACTACTTGTGTCCTAAATAAGGGTATTACAGATTTAATTAATTCTGAACTCACTGATTTTGAAGTTAATGAAATTGTTTATTTCAGTAACTTCACTTTCGTTTCTTTTCTTCACCATTAAACTTGGTGATATAAACCCCAAACTGATTTGCCTAGCAGCAGAAGGGGCTAAAAATAAGAGATCTCAGTTCTCTGGAAAGTTAGATACCCTGGGTAGTATACCAGTTCAAGACATTATTCTGGCTCTTTCTCTTGAAAGATATTTTCTTCATGATTCCAATCTGTCTTATTATTTAAAGAGAAATTTGAGTCCTTGGTTTTCATAAAGAACATTTGATGCCTTCTCATCGTCCCCATGAGAATCCCTAAACAGCATGGGATTCTCAGCTCCTGATGAGCTAGCTGCAAACCTACCTCCTTTTCCACATCCCTTCTTCTGCTCCTTGCTGTACACTGTTGACTCCATGTCCCTCAACTACACGACAAACTTGAGGAACAGTAGTGTATTAGTTATCTCTTGCTGAGTAATAAGTTACCCCCAAATTTTAAGTGTTGGTCCATGGCTTCTGTGGGTCTGGAATCCCGGCGTAGCTCAGCTGGGTTTCTCCTCTCCCAAGGCTGCAGCCAAGGTATGGCTGGGGCTATAATCTTCTCAAGGTGTGGCTGGATCAGGATTTGCATCCAAGCTCATTCACTTGGTTGTTGGCAGGATTCCCTTCCTCTTGGACTTGGCTCTTTGTTGGCTGTTGGCCTGAGATCACCTTCCATTCATTGCCAAGGGTGCCTCTCATCCAAGAGAGCGTAAGGGCGCGTGCGAGAGAGAATGCCAACAGCCTGGAGGCCACAGCCTTTTGTTATCTAATCCTGTCACCTTTTGCTGTTGCTTTTGGCTTAGAAGCAAGTTGCTAGGGTCAGCATGTCCCAATAGAGAGAGGGTGACACAAAGTCATGAGCACTATGAGACGGAGATCGTTAGGGGCCCTGTCAGAAGCAGCAGACGTGGTATTTATGGTTCACACTTACGAAATATGCACCGTGCAGCAGGCATTCTGCTAAGACCTTTCTCATATGACCCTCACAAAAGATTCTTTTGAGTTGACAATGTTCTCATCTTCATTCTGAGGCTCAGAAACTTTCAGTCACTAGAGGCACAGAAGGGTTAGGGAACTAGCAAGTGGCAGAGGCAGGATTTGATCCTGGTTGCCAGGCTGCTAAGCCTTGAGACAGGTTTCGAATTCCTCATTTCTCTCTGCTTAGAGGTCGGTGAAGGCTCTGTGACATAGGAGCCTGGGAGGTTCTGAGTAACAGCTGAATGAATGAAAGGGTGAGGCGAGATCTGGGTCACACTGCAGTTGCTTTTGTCCAAACTCTGGTCCTAGTCCTGATCCAGTCTAAGTAGTAAATAAATCACTATGTGGTTAGATAAAGCTGACATATTCAATTATTCAGGAGAGCTCTGAATTTTAGGTTCTGGGTCCAAGAGAGGAGATGGGGTTTTGTAAATTGTTCTCATGTGGCAAGCAGATTTCATTACTACAGAGAACTTCCAAAGGATATTCAGGAAATTAGAACACCAGAACCCAAGATCAGAGATTATGGAGTTATAGGAGAGACTGCCATGAGTTGAAGAGGAATATTAGTGCAGAAATTGGAAGGTGGAATTGGCAGCTAATTGTTGGCAGGGTTTTTAATCAGACTTCCTCTTTTTAAAGAAGAATTAGATTGAAGTTAGCAGGCACGTGCTTAGCTGAACTAGAGATAGACTGGTGGTGTGTTTGTGGCAGAATGGGTTAAGGAGACAAGGGCAAGCAGGGTCCTGGCACAGAAAGATGGCTCTTCCTGCGCCCAGCAGACCTTGACTTCCCAGTCCTTTTTGTAGTTCTCCATAGTCAGGATTTATTGAGGTGTTTGGACTCCTGTAGGAACAAGGCAGTAGGACCCAGCTGTCCTGGCTGTTGGTTAAGCCTGCCGTCATATGGGCCCTGTGACGCTTGGCATTTGAGGATGTCCGTCCAGTACCCAGCACTGAGGGGTAGATGAAGTGCTTCCTCTTAGGGTCTTTCTTTTTCTTTTTTTTTAGTTTATGTGTTTATTTGATTATACTGGGTCTTAGTTGCAGCATGTGGGATCTTTAGTTGTGGCATGCAGGCGCTTTGTTGTAGTATGTGGGATCCAATTCCCCAACTAGGAATTGAATCTGGGCCCCCTTCATAGGGAGCATGGAGTCTTAATCATTCAACCACCAGGGAAGTCCTTCTCTTGGGGTCTTATTCATGCCTTATAATGAACCTCCAGAGTGAAACTGAAGAAGACTGAACACCCAGCTAGCCCCTTCTCGAAGAGGAAACGATGTGGTAATCAATTCATCACGTTTCCCTGCTGACCGCGGACCACGATGGATCCCAGTGTTGATCGGCATCAGACTAATAGTTGAGCAGCCACTGGGTTGGTGGGCTGTTAGGGCTGGGGTCTCCCGGTCTTGGGATCTGGGCTGTCAGCTGTCACCTCTCTGAACCTCTCTGGATCCCAAGTGGAGTGCCTGCAGCCCCCACCTTCAGGTACGTCTTTTTGTTGATGTGATTGTTTGTGTTCTGAATTAAGACCATGGATACAAATGAAGCTAATTTGTTTCTCTCTTTGCAGCTGGCACAGGAAACATTCTGTCTCCGAGGTGCCATTTGCAACTGACCTCATACATTATTTATTGGTTTTATAATTTAGCCCAGCCTTTCTGAAGCATGCCGGATGTCATCTGCTCATGGGTATTATTATCTCCAGTTTATAAATAAGGGAACGAGGCCTAAGAAGCGGGGACAGGGGTTTTCCAGGGTCATGCAGTCCGTCAGGGGGAGACTCGGAGGCAGGTTTTCTGACTCTGGACTCCAGGTTCTTTGGGCTCCCACGCCTGCCGCATGCACAGCTGCCCACAGAGCCACACTTGGGGCTCTCACTGTCCTTCTGTTATCATGCAGTGATACCTGGGCGGTGCTCTGTTGTTTGCTGAGGTTGGGCTGTGAGCAAAGGGCAAGCTTAGGAGCCAAGTGAAGAGGTAAACTTAAAAAATAATCGTTTATTTGGTTGCACTGGGTCTTAGTTGCTGCATGTGGGATCTAGGTCCCTGACCAGGCCCCTTGCATTGGGAACACGGAGTCCTAGCCCCAGGACTGCCAGGGAAGTCTGAAGAAGAGGTAACCTTAGAGAAGGAAGCCAACAAAACAGCAGGGTAGAGGGGTTGTGTACCCATCTCCCATCTTGAGGAAATGAACGATTTAGTGACACAGGGGACTTGCCACCCAGGTGCAAAAACAGGGGAGGCGGTGCCCGGTCCCACTTCCTGGCTCCATCTGTCCATCACCTTTTCTTCACTGGAGCTTCTCATCTTGACTGAGTGACAGAGGCTGCTGTTCCCCCATCAACACCGCTTAGAGGCAGGGGGCTTGGCGAGAGGCAGTTACTGCCCCTAGAGGTCTGGAAGGCAGGCGGGAGCGGCCCCCGACAGTGGCATNCCTGTAGGAACAAGGCAGTAGGACCCAGCTGTCCTGGCTGTTGGTTAAGCCTGCCGTCATATGGGCCCTGTGACGCTTGGCATTTGAGGATGTCCGTCCAGTACCCAGCACTGAGGGGTAGATGAAGTGCTTCCTCTTAGGGTCTTTCTTTTTCTTTTTTTTTAGTTTATGTGTTTATTTGATTATACTGGGTCTTAGTTGCAGCATGTGGGATCTTTAGTTGTGGCATGCAGGCGCTTTGTTGTAGTATGTGGGATCCAATTCCCCAACTAGGAATTGAATCTGGGCCCCCTTCATAGGGAGCATGGAGTCTTAATCATTCAACCACCAGGGAAGTCCTTCTCTTGGGGTCTTATTCATGCCTTATAATGAACCTCCAGAGTGAAACTGAAGAAGACTGAACACCCAGCTAGCCCCTTCTCGAAGAGGAAACGATGTGGTAATCAATTCATCACGTTTCCCTGCTGACCGCGGACCACGATGGATCCCAGTGTTGATCGGCATCAGACTAATAGTTGAGCAGCCACTGGGTTGGTGGGCTGTTAGGGCTGGGGTCTCCCGGTCTTGGGATCTGGGCTGTCAGCTGTCACCTCTCTGAACCTCTCTGGATCCCAAGTGGAGTGCCTGCAGCCCCCACCTTCAGGTACGTCTTTTTGTTGATGTGATTGTTTGTGTTCTGAATTAAGACCATGGATACAAATGAAGCTAATTTGTTTCTCTCTTTGCAGCTGGCACAGGAAACATTCTGTCTCCGAGGTGCCATTTGCAACTGACCTCATACATTATTTATTGGTTTTATAATTTAGCCCAGCCTTTCTGAAGCATGCCGGATGTCATCTGCTCATGGGTATTATTATCTCCAGTTTATAAATAAGGGAACGAGGCCTAAGAAGCGGGGACAGGGGTTTTCCAGGGTCATGCAGTCCGTCAGGGGGAGACTCGGAGGCAGGTTTTCTGACTCTGGACTCCAGGTTCTTTGGGCTCCCACGCCTGCCGCATGCACAGCTGCCCACAGAGCCACACTTGGGGCTCTCACTGTCCTTCTGTTATCATGCAGTGATACCTGGGCGGTGCTCTGTTGTTTGCTGAGGTTGGGCTGTGAGCAAAGGGCAAGCTTAGGAGCCAAGTGAAGAGGTAAACTTAAAAAATAATCGTTTATTTGGTTGCACTGGGTCTTAGTTGCTGCATGTGGGATCTAGGTCCCTGACCAGGCCCCTTGCATTGGGAACACGGAGTCCTAGCCCCAGGACTGCCAGGGAAGTCTGAAGAAGAGGTAACCTTAGAGAAGGAAGCCAACAAAACAGCAGGGTAGAGGGGTTGTGTACCCATCTCCCATCTTGAGGAAATGAACGATTTAGTGACACAGGGGACTTGCCACCCAGGTGCAAAAACAGGGGAGGCGGTGCCCGGTCCCACTTCCTGGCTCCATCTGTCCATCACCTTTTCTTCACTGGAGCTTCTCATCTTGACTGAGTGACAGAGGCTGCTGTTCCCCCATCAACACCGCTTAGAGGCAGGGGGCTTGGCGAGAGGCAGTTACTGCCCCTAGAGGTCTGGAAGGCAGGCGGGAGCGGCCCCCGACAGTGGCATGCACCCTGATCATGTTCAACCTGAAGGTAAAGGCTGAACAGAACAAGAATGTGGTAAGGAATGGTGTGTATGCCATTTGGACAGAACCTCCTCTGGCATGCTGTCTCTTGTCTTTTCGCCTCCTTGAAGTCCCCAACCTCCTCAGGATGGTCTCTTTGGTCCCCAGAAGCCTTCCCCTACTGGAGTGTTCATTGTTATCTGCTTGGTTTTGGCAAGTCTCCACCTCTCCCATGAGCTGGAGAGCAAGTGAGCTGGTGTCTCAGACCATGCCATCTTCAGGGAGCAGGGGGAGAGAAGAGTTGTCTCTTACCTGCGCTGGGTCTGGCCGGCTGATTCTCACTGTGCCACGCATTCAAACAACCCCCAAACTGAGATTAACTCTGCAAGGCCAAGACCCAGATTTGTACCAGACATCCAGCAAATCTTCCCTGAACCCATCCCATGGTCAGGCTCTGGGGCTGGGCAGGTGTTACAGGGGAAGAAAAAGGTGATGTCAACACTCAAGCCCTGGGCCTGGATCTGAGCAGCCCCCAAAGGGGCCAGTTCCTCTTCTCCCTCCCTGACTCAGAGGACAAGCCAGAGATGCAGGGCCTCGTGGTGGTGATGTGACGTTGAACTGTCAGTATCCTCGGCAGAGGTGTGGGAAAGGAGTGGGGAGAGTTCCCCAGGGCAGTGTAGGCACATGGAGCAATGACCACACCGCCGGCTGGACTGCCCAACAGCTTTCAGAATCCAGATGATGCTCTTCAGCCTTTCTCTGAGGGAGAGCCTCACTGTTTTCCCAGAGAACCATTCATCCTCTGCACTCCGTGCTTAGTTATCTGTGTTCCAACATCTCTGTTCCATACTGCGCCTCACTGGCAGCGCCCCTGCATGGCCCTCAAGCACTTGTCCACAAAGAGGAAGCTCTTCCGGCCTTTGTCTCCAGGATCTAAGTACCTTCTGTTGGCTCATTGATTAGAAAAGTGGGGAGGCTTCTGACTTACAGTTTGATGGGAGAGAAAGTAGACAGTATTACCAGAGGGGGGCTGACTCAATGCCCAGAGGTCAGGAGGACCATGAAGACAGCTTGTACTAACTTGGCTTCTTTCGTAATTCCATGTATTCACTCAAAGGTAGACCCCCTTGAAGGACCCTGGCAAGTCAAAATCTCTCTGAATAGATTCTGAATAATATCTTTTTTACAGATGATGCTACAGAAAAATATCCAGAGAGAAATGACTCATTATTTCCTATTACATTTACAGGACTCATTCTGGGGTTATAAATAAACTCCTCATCACTCGCTTGAAGGTAATAAAGCTTGTAGAGTTTCTGCTCTGAAGTTTTATGTCCCCACTTGCCTTTTTTCTGCCATTCAGCTGTGTCTCACTTTACCTTACTCACCACTGGTTGGTGTGTGTTTAAGGAATGAAAAATAATTTTAATATTTGCCAAGGTAAAATATAATTAGGTTGGTAGATCTGCTGTTTGAAAGGGCATGAACAGAATCCTCAGACTAAATAGAAATTATTTTGGGATTGTCTTCTGTTTTCGATTTTTTCTATTATCTATCTCTTCTATTACCATGGGTAATCAAGAAATGGATCATGTTTAAAAAAAAAAAAAGCCAAAACAGAACAAAGTAAACAAAAAACCACTACTAGGAAACAAGGTAGGAGGGGAAAAAAGTGAATGAACCATATAGGTGCTTTGCCCATCATCAGTCTCTTTATCCACCCATCCATCCATCCAGTGTTTCTAACATGCCTGCATATGCAAGGCGTGATTCTGCTGGGAACTGCGTATCAGAGTAGAAATCCCACAAGATTTAAAGCCACACTGGCCTGAGTTAGAATCCTAGCTACAAATCTGTGCTGGTTGTGTAATCTACAAAACTCAGGCTTGGCCTCATGTTGCTCAGCTATTAGGGTTTCCAAATCCTTTTCTTATAGGACTGTTAAATACCTGAACAAACACCTGATAGCTGAAGGATTCCCTACACATTGTTTCACTCTTCCGTATCTAGTTCCTGATTTAACTGATATGCACCTTTAAGAAAAGTCACTTTAAAATGGAGCTTGCTATGACCTTCCCATCTTGCCATTTTGTGAAAAGAAGTAACCAAAGAAAATTCCAGTAGACGATATGGCAAATAGGAGGGTCCAAGCCATCTTGCATGTTAACATTTTCCAAGGATTTCTGAGTTCCTCAGAAGACAACGCAAACTTTCTGAGCTTGAGCATCCTGGGCACCGGGTCAAGGCGAATGTCCTTGAGATGTCAGCTGTGCATTCGGTTACACTGAGCTGGTCTTGGGGATCTGCTGCCTGGAATCTCCGTCATGCTTTGTGCAGATTCCTTGGGGAGCTGCCATCGCATTAGATAAGCAGATTCAACTTCAGCAACAGATGTGGATTTGCATTCCCATGCCAGAAGCTATCAGGACTCATCATGCCACCCACCTGGTTTGCTTCAGTGACCGCTAAACGCCTGAGTGTCCTGGAATTCTCTCAACTGGACATTCATCCCCTCTGGTTCCGTTAATCCTCTGTTCCTGAGTTTCTCAGCCCAGGGCTTCTGACACTGTTGACCTTTTGAGTTGGGTAGCTCTTTGTTATGAAGGACAGTTCTGTCCATGTTTGGCAGCAGCCCTGGCCTCTCCTCACTAGATGCTAGTAATACCCCCTCAGTTATGACAACCAAAAAGGTCTCTGTTGCTGCTGCTGCTAAATTGCTTCAGTTGTGTCCGACTCTGTGAGACCCCATAGACAGCAGCCCACCAGGCTCCCCCATCCCTGGGATTCTCCAGGCAAAAACACTGGAGTGGGTTGGCATTTCCTTCTCCAGTGCATGAAAGTGAAAAGTGAAAGTGAAGTCGCTCAGTCATGTCTGATTCTTCGCGATCCCACGGACTGCAGCCTACCAGGCTCCTCCATCCATGGGATTTTCCAGGCAAGAGTACTGGAGTGGGGTGCCATTGCCTTCTCCAAAAAAGGTCTCTAGACATTTCCAAATGCATCCTTGGAAATGCACCTTTCCAAATGCATATATCACTGCTCTAGTATAACCTACATCTCCTACTGACACCAGGAACCTCATCCTTATCTTCTTCTCTGGCTTTTCCTGCTTGACTTATTTCTCTGTTTGAAACTTGGTTCTCCCTGGGTTTGTCTCATATGGGGACTGTTTCTTCTCCTGCATCTTCCAACCCAAATGTCAGGAGGTGAAGTAACTGTTCTCCTTGCTTCTCATCACTGCACTGGAACAGGCCTTTGTACTCTGCCCACAAAAATCTGCTCCTCTGAAACTCATGTCACCTGATAGTGCTCTTCTTTCTTCCTGATGCCTCATCCACTGACAGCTGCATCTTTCTCCCTCGTCATGGGAGAATCCAGTACCTGCTTGGCCCTGTTATTTCTCCTCTGAACATCGTCCTCATTCTTAGTGTCTTTAGCATCCGTATTGATGACTCATCCAACACCATGGCCTCTCAGTTTCTGATCTCATCTTTATTGACCTTTTAATTTTCCCAATACATGATGGAGCACTGATGACTTGCCAGGCAAGTCATCTAGCTCCAAGGGTTATAGAAGTAATTGGGTAGACAAGATCTCTGCCCTCATGAAATTTACATTTTAAATACGCTCAGAGAAGTGCAAGCAATAAGCAAACAAGAAAACTTCATTTTGCTGGTTGATATTAAAGGAATAAGGAGGCTGTTTTGGATAGGGAATAATAGGGTTGAGGGGGTGAGTTTGCATTGAAGGGCGAAGGATGTCCTCTCTGAGATGATGTGAAATGCTGAATTGAGACTTGAAAGGTGAAAAAGGGTTGACCACGCAAAGAGCCAGGGGCAGAAAATACAGGAAGATGAAACCAGAAGTCCAAAAAGGCTTTGGAGTGGTAATGAGCATGGGTGTTCAAGGAGTAGAAAATTGGTATAAGTGGCTGGAGCAGTGAGTAGAGAGGATGGCACTGGGTGAGATATATTTGTGAAGTAGATGTATGCACCTTTGCTGATGCGATTGTATCTTGTATGCACAAAGTTGAATGGATCATTCTCCTCCATTTATTACACTGTTGCTGGTCTGTGGCTGCTGTCTTTTACATTTTTAAATATGTTATTTTCCCACCTTATCTCTCATTTCCAATCCAATTCCCCTACCTCCCATATGTTGCCATTTTTGTATATTTATCTTCTGTATATATTATTCCATTCCACTTTCCATATGTCTGTTTATCTGCACATATCCATGTCTGTTGTATTTCAAAGTATTTTTGTGAGTGGCATTGTGCAGTTGAGCTTGTTCCTCTTTAAATTTTTCATTCAACTTCAGTTTTTGAGGTTTCTTCATATTGCTGTATGTATCTATTCAATTTCATTAACTAGAAATTAACATAGTGTTAATAATATTTGCCACATAATATTCTATCATATATACCTACACCTTTCAATGATCTGGTTGTCCCTTGTGGCTCAGCTGGTTAAGAATCTTCGTGCAATGCAGGAGACCTGAGTTCGATACCTGGGTTGGGAAGATCCCCTGGAGAAGGGAAAGGATACCCACTCCAGTTTTCTGGCCTGGAGAATTCCATGGGCTGTATAATCCATGGGGTCGCAAAGAAGTCGGTCAAGACCTAGCGATTTTCACTTTCACTTTTCAATGATCTATTTCTCAGTTGGTGGCTACCCAAGTTGTTCCAGATTATTTACAATAAGCAACACTGTACCTATGCTCCCCAGTGAGAACTACTCTGGGCTATGTTCCCCAAAGTGGAAATGTTGGGTCATAAAATATGAGCATTGTTTAATTTCACTAGTTTGATCTCCTAAATTCTATAGCTGTGTACCCTTCTCATTAGAAAAACTCTGATGGCTCAGTGGTGAAGAATCCACCTGCAATGCAGGAGACATGGGAGCCGTGGACTCGATCTCCGGGTGGAGAAGATCCCCTGGAGAAGGAAATGGCAACCCACTCCAGGATTCTTGCCTGGAGAATGCCATGGACAGAGGAGCCTGGTGGGCTGCAGTCAAGCGGTTGCAAAGTGTCAGATGTGACTGAGCGCGCAGGTGTGTGACACTCTCATTAGCCAGGCATGGTTTTCTCCGTATTTGTCACCAGTTCAGCTTAAAGCCCTCCCATGGTGTGTGACACTATTCTCTGAATGCTCAGTCACACTAGCCATTCTGTTAGTTTTCCTTTTAAAGAAATATCTTCCAGTTTTTGTTCTGCTCCAAACTCAACTGGTTGCTCTCCGGGGCAGCTCTTGTCCAGGGTCTCCCTTCACCATCTACTCTGGAGGTTTTCTCTTCTTTCCTGCCTTTGTGAGTTTTTACCTCTTCCTCTTTCTTGGGATTCTCTCTTTTTTAATTTTTTACCAGAAGATCGTTGCTTTACGATGTTGTTCTGGTTTCTGCCGTACCTCACCAGGAATCAGCCACATGTATACATATGTCCCCTCCCTCTTGAGCCCCCCTCCCACCTCCCACCCTTCCCCACCCTCCAGGTTGTCACAGAGCCCTGGGTTGAATTCCCTGTGTCACAGAGCGGATGCCCACTGGCTATCTGTTTTACACACGGGAATGTATATGTGTCTGTCCTACTCTCTGAATTCCGGCAGTCCTCTGCCTCCCACCCTGTGTCCGCAAGCCTGTTCTCTTATGCCTGTGTCTCCATTGCTGCAAATAGGTTCATCAGTACCATCTTTCTAGATTCCACACACCTGTGTTAATATACTGGATTTGTCTTTCTGACTTCCTTTGTTCTAGGTTCATCCACCTCATTAGGACTCACTCAAATGCATTCTTTTTTTTTTTTTTTTTTTTTTAAAGCCAAGTAACATTCCATTCGGAGAAGGCAATGGCACCCTACTCCAGCACTCTTGCCTGGAAAGTCCATGGAGGGAAGAGCCTGGTGGGCTGCAGTCCATGGGGTCGCTAAGAGTCAGACATGACTGAGCGACTTCACTTTGACTTTTCAGTTTCATGCACTGGAGAAGGAAATGGCAACCCACTCCAGTGTTCTTGCCTGGAGAATCCCAGGGACGGGGGAGCCTGGTGGGCTGCTGTCTATGGGGTCACAGAGTTGGTCACACTGAAGTGACTTAGCAGCAGCAGCAGCAACATTCCATTGCATAAAATGTATGTAATGCTTCATAAATTTGCATGTCATCCTGGCACAGGGACCACGCTAATCTTCTCTGTATTTCTCCAGTTTTGGTATATGTGCTGTTGAAGCAAGCACACCCTCTTGTTTTTGTGGCACANTCACACTGAAGTGACTTAGCAGCAGCAGCAGCAACATTCCATTGCATAAAATGTATGTAATGCTTCATAAATTTGCATGTCATCCTGGCACAGGGACCACGCTAATCTTCTCTGTATTTCTCCAGTTTTGGTATATGTGCTGTTGAAGCAAGCACACCCTCTTGTTTTTGTGGCACACATCCTCCTGTAGCTTTCTGAGAAATGATAGAAATTTTACTGTGAGTGTACTATATCTGAAAATGCCTTTATAGGACTTTCACATTTAATGAAAACTTTGGATATGAAATTCTTGGTTGGAAATAATTTCCCTTACAATCCAACAGCATTGCTTATTGAATTCTAGCTTCTACTGATGCTGTTGAGAAGTTCAAGACTATTCTGATTTTTGGTACTGTCTGTCTGTCTGTGTGTGTGTGTATTTTTTTTCTTCTTAGGAACTTTAGCATCCTCTCTTTGTCCCCAGTTCTGAAATATAAAAATGATTGGTTTCAATGTGGGTCTATTTTTATCTCTTGCACTGAGACCTTTGTGAGTCTTTCAATATGGAAAAACAGGGTGGAAACAGGTTTTCTCTCTAGAGTGCCTGCTGTTTGGAGTTGAACTTCTTGAAACTGAAAGTGGACACTCAGTTGTGTCCAACTCTTTGTGACCCCATAGACTGCAGCCCACCAGGCTCCTCTGTCCATGGAATTCTCCAGGTATGAATACTGGAGTGGGTTGCCATTTCCTTCTCCAGGGGGTCTTCCCTTTTCTATATGTTTGCTCTGCTTACTGAGGTTTCCTCAACTTCATCTGACAATATTTCTAGTGGCTTTTAAAAGATATTTATTTATTTGGCTGTCAGTTCAGTCAGTCAACTCAATTGTCACTCAGTTGTGTCCGACTCTTTGCGACCCCATGAATGGCAGCATGCCAGGCCTCCCTGTCCATCACCNGAATGATAAAATTATATTTTTGTGTAAATCTACTCAAATATTCTGAATAAAACAATAAAAACAATCACTCTGAATATTGTGGAGTTGAAAAAAATCAAGATAGAAAATGGCACATATCGCACACAGAGGGTGATAGTGCTTTTAAAGTTCTCCTTTCCTTGTTTTCTTGAGCTGTCTAAAGTGCTCCTTGAAAGATTAGACATAGAGTGTAATTACAAAACGGTACAGGCAAAACTAACAGAAAAGAAAAAGAGACAAATAAGGAAAAGAATGGGTATAGAGGAAAAAGAAATACAGGAAAAGTGTAGTGATTGAGTACACAATAATGATGGTGGAAATAAATCCAAGTTTCAGTTCAGTTCACTTCAGTCGCTCAGTCATGTCCAACTCTTTGCGACCACATGAATCGCAGCACGCCAGGCCTCCCTGTCCATCACCAACTCCTGGAGTTCACTCAGACTCACATCCATCGAGTCAGTGATGCCATTCAGTCATCTCATCCTCTGTCGTCCCCTTCTCCTCCTGCCCCCAATACCTCCCAGCATCAGAGTCTTTTCCAATGAGTCAGCTCTTCACATCAGGTGGCCAAAGTACTGAAGTTTCAGCCGTAGCATCATTCCTTCCAAAGAGATTCCAGGATTGATCTCCTTCAGAATGGACTGGCTGGATCTCCTTGCAGTCCAAGGGACTCTCAAGAGTCTCCTCCAACACCACAGTTCAAATGCATCAATTCTTCGGCACTCAGCCTTCTTCACAGTCCAACTCTCACATCCATACATGACTACTGGAAAAACCATAGCCTTGACTAGATGGACCTTTGTTGGCAAAGTAATGTCTCTGCTTTTGAATATGCTATCTAAGTTGGTCATAACTTTTCTTCCAAGGAGTAAGCGTCTTTTAATTTCATGGCTGCAGTCACCATCTGCAGTGATTTTGGAGCCCGAAAAAATAAGATTTAGCAATAGTTAAAATCAATAATCTCCAATAAATATCACACTGTCATAATGACTTCAAAAAACCCAGTTACATGTTATTTACAGGAGGCATTCTTAAAGCGTAAGGACATTTAAGTTAAAAGTTAAACCATTAGAAACTTTTATTTCATATAGATCCTGATTAGTATCATTTGAAATAGGTGTAAAGCAAAACATTGTTAGAGATAAACAAAACCATATGCTAATAGAAGGCTTAGTTCCTCAAGAGTCTCTATCAGTACCTCACCAGTAATATGACCTACAAGCTCAAGAAGCAAATACTAACAGAAAAAGAATGATAATAGAAAACTTCACAGCCATAATATAATATTTTAGGTTATCAATCTCAATTACTATTGAATAAAAGAGAGAAATTCAGTAGCATCAAGTGATTTGTTTAACACGTATAACAAACACATAATAAACACGTACAATGTTTCATTGATTAAATATAGAATGCACATTTGTATAAAACTCTTCCAGAAAACTAAAAATAGAGGAAATATTCATTCATTTTATGAAACCAGTATTGCTCTCTTGAAGTGAAGTGAAGTGAAGGCGCTCAGTCGTGTCTGACTCTTCTCAACCCCACGGGCAGTAGCTACCGGGCTCCGTCGTCCAAGGGATTTTCCAGGCAAGAATACTGAAGTGGGCTGCCATTTCCTTCTCCAGGGGATCTTCCCAACCCAGGGATCGAATCCAGGTCTCCTGCATTACAGACACTTTGCCATCTGAGCCACCAGGGAGCATTATAAGAAAGAAAATGTTCTTAATACTTATGAATCATTAATGTAAATACAAAATGGCAAATGAAATTGGTGAAGCCAGTAAGAGAAACAATATGACATTTCTTCAACAAAATTAAACATAAGATCACCATATGATGCAACAATTCCACTTCTGGGTATATACCCAACACAATTGAAAACAGTGACTAAAACAGAGATTTGTACATCTGTGTTCACTGTAGCTTTATTCTCAATAGCCAAATGATGGAAGCAACTCAAAAGTCCATTTATGGATGAATAAATAAACAAAATAAGATATACACACACACACACACAATGGGATATTATTTAGCCTTAAAAAGGGAAACATGTTAAAAAGCAGAGACATTATTTTGGCTACAAAGGTTCCTATAGTCAAAGCTACGGTTTTTCTGGTAGTCATGTACGGATGTGAGAGCTGGACCATATAAAAGACTGAGCACTGAAGAACTGATGTTTTCAAACTCTGGTGCTGGAGAAGACTCTTGAGATCTCCTTGGATAGCAAGGAGATCAAACCAGTCAATCCTAAAGGAAATCAACCCTGAATATTCGTTGGAAGGACTGATACTGAAGCTGAAGCTCCAATACTTTGGCCACCTGATGTGAAGAGTCATCTTATTGGAAAAGATCCTGATGCTGGGAAAGATTGAAGGCAGGAGAAAGGGACAACAGAGAATTAGATGGTTGGATGGCACCACTGACTCAATGGACATGAGTCTAAGCAAAATTCGGGAGATGGTGAAGGACAGAAAAGCCTGGTGTGCTGCAATCCTTGGGGTTGCAAAGAGTCAGACATGGTTGAATAACAACAACCACAAAAAAGGCAAAGCATTAAGACAGAAGCTTCATCACAGATAAACCCTGAAAATGTTCTACTAAGTGAAATGAATCAGTGACAAAAGGTCAAATGTTGTAATATTCCACTTATATGAAATATGTAGAATAGTTAAATTTATAGAGACAGAAAGTAAATAATGGTTGCCAGAAATTGGAGAGAAGGAGAGTGGGAAATTAGTGTTTAATTGATGTGGAGACTCAGTGTGGGAAGATGAAAGTATTCTGGAGATGTCTGGTGGTGAAAGTTGTAGACAATGTGAATGCACTTAATACTATTGAGCTATACACTTAAAAATAGTTAAAATGGTAATTTTGTCTCCATTTTGCTAAAATAAAAATGTATAATCATGGTTGGATAAAAGACCAGGAATCATAAGTCTTTTTATACACCACTAGCAAATAACTCAAATATAAAAGGGAGCAATTTATGATTGTATAGACAAATGTTAAATATCTAGGAATGAATTTAGCAAAGAGGTGTAAGGTTTCTACAGGAAACCTTCACACATTTATGAAAAGAGATAAAAGATTTGCAATTTGTATGAATAAAAAGAATGGATTTTTGTAGATTTTAATTCTTCCAGGTTAATCTATATACTTAGTACAATTACATTAAAAATTCAAACACACATTTTTGTAAAATGTGATATGATTCTTAAAAAATTAATTGGTTAAGTTAAGGAAGGATAGCTAGGACACTTTTGAAAATTAAAATCAGAGACTTCACTGGCAGTCCAGTGATTAAGACTTTTTCCAATGCACGGGCACAAGTTTAATCTCTGGTTGGAGAACTGAAATCCTATACACCTCATGGTCAAAAACCCAAAGCATGAAATAGAAGAAACATTGTAACAAAGTCAATAAAGACTTTAAAAATAGTCCACAAGGAAAAAAAAAACTTAAAAAATAATGAGGCTATTTTTAAAAAGAAGAAGAAGAAAGTAAATGAAAATCAAAGACTTGCCCACCAGATGTCCAGACTTATTCTGAAATTGTCATCATGAAGAATGTGGTACTGTCACAGAGACATACAAATTGACAAGTGGAGTAAAGAACAAAGAAACAGATTTGCACATGTGTAAAACTGTAGTAAATGTTGCAGATATCACACTAGATTAGCAAGAAAATAAGTGACTATTCAACAATGAACCAGAAAAAAATTATCATCAATATGGGAAATGTTTGACTGAGGGCATATTACTCAACATATTATGCAATAACCAAATATATTGGTCAGTCAGTCATGTTCAACTCTTTGTAACCCCATCGACACTAGACTTCTCTGTCCTGCACCATCTCCCAGAGCTTGCTCAAACTCATGTCCATTGAGTTGGTGATGTCATTCAACCATCTCATCCTCTGTTACCCCCTTCTCCTACCCTCAATCATTTCCAGCATCAGGTGGCCAAAATATTGGAGCTTCAGCTTCAATATGAGTCCTTCTCATGAATATTCAGGATTGATTTCTTTTAGGATTGACTGGTTTGATCTTGCTGTCCAAGGGACTCTCAAGAGTCTTCTCCAGCACCAGAACTTGAAAGTATCCATTCTTTTGCGCTCAGCCTTCTTTATGGTCCAACTCTCACAACCGTAACTCAGTAAAGCTATGAGTCATGCCATGCAAGTCCATCCAAGACAGAAGGGTCACAGTGGAGAGTTCTGACAAAACATGATTCACTGGAGGAGGGAATGGCAAACCATTCCAGTATTCTTGCCTTGAGAACCCCATGAATAATATGAATAATAATAATAATATATATAACAATAATAATAATAAATATAGCAAAGACTTAATTGTTCAAAGGGAGAAAATAAAATGTGAGAATCTTATTAAAACTTGAGTTAAAGATAAACCTAAGATGCAAAGAAGGGACTTCCCTCATTGTCCATTGGTTAGGACTCTGAACTTCCACTGTTCCATTTCTGGTCAGGGCACTAGATCCTACATGCCATGAGGTGTGATAAAAATAAATAAATATAAAATAAAATCTAAGAAATTAGACACAAAGAATATTTCAGTTCAGTTCAGTTGCTCAGTCGTGTCTGACTCTTTGCGACCATCTATCAGATCTAGGCTCTTAAATCTATTTCTCACTTGCACTGTATAATCATAAGGGATTTGATTTAGGTCATACCTTAATGGTTTAGTGGTTTTCCTTACTTTCTTCAATTTAAGTCTGAATTTGGCAATAAGCAGCTCATGATCTGAGCCACAGTCAGCTCCTAGTCTTGTTTTTGTTGACAGTATAGAGCTTCTCCATGTTTTCCTGAACATTGCTCAGGAANTGTATAATCATAAGGGATTTGATTTAGGTCATACCTTAATGGTTTAGTGGTTTTCCTTACTTTCTTCAATTTAAGTCTGAATTTGGCAATAAGCAGCTCATGATCTGAGCCACAGTCAGCTCCTAGTCTTGTTTTTGTTGACAGTATAGAGCTTCTCCATGTTTTCCTGAACATTGCTCAGGAAAAAAAAAAAAATCCATGTAGCCTATTCAAATATGTTTTGCTTCAAAAGACAATAATGAGAAAACATGATACAGACAAAGAGAAAAAATTCTCAGTACATCAGTTGGTAAATGACTGGTATCAGAAATGTATTTCTAAAATCTACAAATCAATAAGAAGAACACAGACATTTCAATAGAAAAATGGTTCAATACCTGTCAGTGAAATGGAATCATATATTACTAATAAACCTAGGGAGAGGTTATATCATTCATGGATATTATCATGAATTTGGAAATGCAAAACATGATCATTTTGTCGTTGTTCAGTTGATAAGTCTTGTCTGACACTTTGCAACGCCATACATTGTGGCACACAGGCTCCACTGCCCCCCACTAACTGCTGGAGTTTGCTCAAACTCATGTCCACTGAGTCGGCCCAATCATTTCATCCTGTTTCCCCTTCTCCTTTTGCCTTCAATTTTCCCCAGCATCAGCCCCTTTTCCAATGAGCTGACTCTTCATATCTGGTGGCCAGAGTATTGGAGCTTCAACTTCAGCATCAGTCCTTACAATGAATTTCAGGGTTGATTTCCTTTAGGACTGACTGGTTTGAGCTCCTTGCCCTCAAGAGACTCTGAAGAGTCTTCTCTATCACCACAGTTAAAAAACATCAATTCTTTGGTGCTCGGCCCTCTTCATGGTCCAACTCTCACATCTATATATGGCTACTGGAAAAAACCATGTCTCTGACTATATGGACCTTTGTTGACAAAGTGATGTCTCTGCTTTTTAATAGGTTGCCTAGGTTTGTCATAGTTTTCATTCCAAGGAGCAAGCATCTTTTAATTTAGTGGCTGCAGTCACTACCAGCAGTAATCTTGGAGCCCAAAGGAAAGAAAATCTGTCACTGCTTCCACTTTTTTCCTTTGTATTGGCCATGATTTTAGTTTATCCATAATTTTAGAATGTTGAGTTTTAAGCCAACTTTTTGACTCTCCTCTTTCACTCTCATCAAGAGGCTTTTTAGTTCTTCTTTACTTTCTGCCATTAGAATGGTATCATCTGCATATCTAAGGTTGTTGATATTTCTCTTGGCAATGTTGATTCCAGCTTGTGATTTATCCAGCCCAGCATTTTGCATGACATACTCTGCATAGAAGTCAAATAAGCAGGGTAATAATATACGGCCTTGTACTCCTTTCCCAATTTTGAATCAGTCTGTTGTTCCATGTCTCATTCTAACTTTTGCTTCTTGACCTTCATACAGGTTCCTCAGGAGACAGGTAAGGTGGTCTGGTATTCCCACCTCTTTAAGAATTTTTCAGTCTGTTATACTCCTTGTTACTAAAAATTCAGGGAGACTTATTCATGTCATTATCAACTTAGAATAAAAAACATGACCCTTACAGACTGATAATTTAAACCTAAATAACAAATTAATAAATTTGAAGAGTGTACTGGTACCAAGAATTGTGGAGAATAATAATATCAGTTGAGTTCAGTCTCTCAGTCACGTCCAATTCTTTGTGACCACATGAATCGCAGCACACCAGGCCTCCCTGTCCGTCACCAAATTCTGGAGTTCACTCAGACTCACGTCCATCGAGTCAGTGATGCCATCCAGCCATCTCATCCTCTGTCGTCCCCTTCTCCTCCTGCCCCCAATCCCTCTCAGCATCAGAGTCTTTTCCAGTGAGTCAACTCTTCACATGAGGTGGCCAAAGTACTGGAGTTTCAGCTTCANCTCTTTCAGAATTTTCTACAGTTTCTTGTGATCCACACAGTCAAAGGCTTTGGCATAGTCAATAAAGCAAACATAGCTGTTTTTCTGGAACTCTCTTCCTTTTTCCATGATTTGGCTGTATCAGGTCTTAATTCCAGCACGTGAGATCTGCATTGCTTCATTCAGCATCTTTTGTTGCAGTGCACAGACCCTCTAGTTGGGGTGCATGGGCTCAGTAGCTGTGGGTTGCACGGGCTTAGTTGCTCCGTGGCTTGTGGGGTCTTAGACATGGGATTCCTATGACCAGGGATTGAACACCAATCCCCTGAATTGCAAGGTGGGTTCTTAACCACTGGACAGCCAGGGAACTCCCTCTAGTGGGTTTTAAGTTTCTACTGTTGTATTTTTATTCTTTAAAGGGCTCCTTTTTGGAGTCTCTGAATATGTTAAAATGTATCTTGGTCTTGCTTTGTAAATACATTTTCTCTGAGATATTAATGATAGTTTAAAGAAAGGTTTTATCTTCTGCATGCTCCCTGCTTCTCTGATCTCCCCCAACCCAATATGTTTGTTTAATTTTTATTACTGATTTTAGGTTTCAAATGTCTTGTTATCTTTGGTTGTCTATTAGTCATTAAAAGGAACATGAGAAAGCTCATCAGACTTCTGTGTTGCTCTTCATGGCTTTCACTGTAGGGTGAAGATCAGACTGTTTCACTGGGTAACTGCTGATCTCAGTATCTTTATATTTTATTTTCTTAAATAAAAATTTTTTAAAATTGGGTAATAATTGCTTTACAAAGTCATGTTGATTTCTGTCATACAACAACTCGAACCAGTCATAACTATATCCCTTCCTTCTTGAGCCTCCCTCCCACTCCACCCCCAACTCTCCCTTCTAGGATGTTACAGGGCACCAAACTGGGTTCCCTGTGTTATATAGCAGCTTCCCACTAGCTGTTAGCATCTGCTTTACATGTGGTAGTTTGTATACATCAATGCTGCTTTCGGTTCACCCCAGCCTCTCCTTCCCCTGCTGTGTCCATGAGTCTGTTCTCTCTGCCTCCGTCTCTATTCCTACCCCACAAATAGGTTCAGCAGTTTCATTTTTCTAGATTCCATGTGTGTGCATGTGGAGTTGCNGCAGCTTCCCACTAGCTGTTAGCATCTGCTTTACATGTGGTAGTTTGTATACATCAATGCTGCTTTCGGTTCACCCCAGCCTCTCCTTCCCCTGCTGTGTCCATGAGTCTGTTCTCTCTGCCTCCGTCTCTATTCCTACCCCACAAATAGGTTCAGCAGTTTCATTTTTCTAGATTCCATGTGTGTGCATGTGGAGTTGCTTCAGTCTTGTCCAGCTCTTTGAGACTCTGTGGACTGTAGCCCACCAGGCTCCTCTGTCCATGGGATTCTCCAGGCAAGAATACTGCAGTGGGTTGCCATGCCCTCCTCCAGGGGATCTTCCTGACCCAGGGATTGAACCCACGTCTCTTATGTCTCCTGCCTTGGTAGGTGGGTTCTTTACCACTACCACCACCTAGGAAGTCCTAGATTACATATACATGCATTAATACATGGTATCTGTTCTTCTCTTTCTGACTTACCTCACTTTGTATAATAGGCTCTAGGTTCATCTTCCCACTAGAACTGGCTCAAATCCGTCCCTTTTTACGGCTGAATAGTAGTCCACTGTATGCACGTGCTGCAGCTTCTGTACCGAGCATCTCTGAGTGCGTGCTCCGTCTCCTCCATCGTGTCCAGCTCTTCGCAACCCCATGGACTGCAGCCCACCAGGCTCCTCTGTCCATGGGATTTCCCAGGCAAGGATACTGGAGTGGGTAGCCACTCCCTTCTCCAGGGTAAGTAACTTTACACCTTTTCTATTAGGCTGGCTAGATTTCTCAGGCATGTGTTAGTCTCCTGGTTGGAGGATTTATCCTGACAGTGTTCTGGAAGCTGAGGTAAGTGGATAAGTCTAGGGAAGAAAAGTGGAATTTTAACAATCAGTGTGGTTCTCTTAGTTAAGGCTCATATTTTTGGTACAGTTTAAGTTGTCCCTCAATTTTCCTTGGTGTACCCCAATCCAGTAGACCATTTTTACCTTCTTTAAAGCACTGGTTCTCAAAGTATAGTCTGTGAGCCTTTAGGAGTCACTCAGACCCTTTTTGGGAGTCCGCAAGATTAAAACCATTTTCTTCAATATAGTGAAAATGAGTATACTACCCAAAGCAATCTATAGAGTCAATGCAATCCCTATCAAGCTACCAATGGTATTTTTCACAGAACTAGATCAAATAATTTCACAATTTGTATGGAAATACAAAAAACCTCGATTAGCCAAAGCAATCTTGAGAAAGAAGAATGGAACTGGAGGAATCAATCTGCCTGACTTCAGGCTGTACTACAAAGCCACAGTCATCAAAACTGTATGGTACTGGCACAAAGACAGAAATATAGATCAATGGAACAAAATAGAAAGCCCAGAGATAAATCCACGCACCTATAGTCACCTTATCCTCGACAAAGGAGGCAAGAATATACAATGGAGAAAAGACAATCTCTTTAACAAGTGGTGCTGGGAAAACTGGTCAACAATTTGTAAAAAAATGAAACTAGAACACTTTCTAACACCATATACAAAAATAAACTCAAAATGGATTAAAGATCTAAGCATAAGACCAGAAACTATGAAACTGCTAGAGGAGAACATAGGCAAAACACTCTCCGACATAAATCACAGCAGGATCCTCTATGACCCATCTCCCAGAATATTGGAAATAAAAGCAAAAATAAACAAATGAGATCTAATTAAAATTAAAAGTGTTTGCAAAACAAAGGAAACTATAAGCAAGGTGAAAAGACAGCCATCAGAATGGGAGAAAATAATAACAAATGAAGCAACTGACAAAGAGTTAATCTCAAAAATATATAAGCAACTTGTGCAGCTCAATTCCAGAAAAATAAACAACCCAATCAAAAAATGGGCCAAGGAACTAAACAGACATTTCTCCAAAGAAGACATATAGATGGCTAACAAACACACAAAAAGATGCTCAACATCACTCATTATCAGAGAAATGCAAATCAAAACCACAATGAGGTACTATCTCACGCTGGTAAGAATGGCTGCGATCCAAAAGTCTACAAGCAATAAATTCTGGAGAGGGTGTGGAGAAAAGGGAACCCTCTTACACTGTTGGTGGGAATGCAAACTAGTACAGCCACTATGGAGAACAGTGTGGAGATTCCTTAAAAAACTGGAAATAGAACTGCCATATGACCCAGCAATCCCACTGCTGGGCATACACACCGAGGAAACCAGAATTGAAAGAGACACGTGTACCCCAGCGTTCATCACAGCACTGTTTATAATAGCCAGGACATGGAAGCAACCTAGATATTCATCAGCAGACGAATGGATAAGAAAGCTGTGATATATATATACAACGGAGTATTACTCAGTGATTAAAAAGAATACATTTGAATCAGTTCTAATGAGGTGGATGAAACTGGAGCCTATTATACAGAGTGAAGTAAGCCAGAAAGAAAAACACCAATACAGTATACTAACGCATATATATGGAATTTAGAAAGATGGTAATGATAACCCTGTATGTGAGACAGCAAAAGAGACACAGATGTATAGAACAGTCCTTTGGACTCTGTGGGAAAAGGCGCAGGGGGGGATGATTTGAGAGGGTAGCATTGAAACATGTATATTATCATGTGTGAAACGAATCACCAGTCCAGGTTCGAAGCATGAGACAGGGCGCTCAGGACTGGTGCACTGGGCTGACCCAGGGTGTTGGGTGCAGGGTGTTGGGATGGGGAGGGAGGTGGGAGGGGGGTTCAGGATGGGGAACAGATGTACACCTGTGGCAGATTCATGTCAATGTATGGCAGAATACCACTACAAAATTGTAAAGTAATTAGCCTCCCCCCCCAAAATGTTTTCTTAATAATACCAGCATTTCATTTCCCTTTTGGACTCTCACTTTTAAATGAGTATACAGTGAAGTTTTCCAGAGGCTATGTGACATGTGATATTGCAATAGGTTGAATGCAAGAGTCCATAGAAGACCAATTATCTTATGTTAAGCCAACTATTAAAGGGATTTGAAAAATGTTAAGCAATGCTCTTCTTAGGAATTTTTTTGACTTAGAAAATTTAGTTATATTTATGTAAAATATATTACTTGGGTTAATGTATAATTACTGTTTGTTACCACTATTTAAGGTAAATAAATAAATATTTTTAAATGACTCAGTTTTAATTTCTCACATGATATATATCAGTATATGCAATTCTCATGAAATCTTTTTGGAGTCCTCAATAATTTTGAAGACTATGGTTGTCCTGAGACTAAGCATTTTAGAATCGTTGTTCTCGAGAA
The DNA here is from genome assembly GCA_006410615.1 of Neotragus moschatus. Taxonomy (NCBI): domain Eukaryota; kingdom Metazoa; phylum Chordata; class Mammalia; order Artiodactyla; family Bovidae; genus Neotragus; species Neotragus moschatus. The sequence goes on from SJYA01002682.1 coordinate 509,863, forward strand.
CAGTCAAATGAAACTGGGGAGAAATCTGAGGATTCTAACTTGTTTTTGAACTGAAAACCCATTTACTTTTCCTCTCTCTTTTCTCCTTCCTTTCAGAGGCTGCTGTTCTTTAAGCAGCAAAGCGGAGAGACAGAGGACCTGTATCCCTGAAGATTTCATCAGGTGATGAATCAACCAGCCCCGAAGGCTGGCTTCCCTTTGGAGATGCTTCCTGTTTTGTGAGATGATAGTTTTCTGTCTGGTTTGATGTGGTTGTTAATTGCAGCTGAAAACCTATTGGAGGCCAAGAGAGGAGAGGGTTTCCAGAAGCCAGCAGTGGTGGAGGCTGTAGGTGATGGGCAGTGAAGGTGGTCCTAGGCTTTGGCTGCAGAGAGGCCCTAGGTGGCCTCGGCATGTCGTTTCAGTGGGGTGGGTGGTGGTGCAAACCAGGTCAGGTCCCGGCGGACCCTTCTTTGTTAGCTCCTCTTTGCCTTTTTCTCTGTCTCCTTTAACCATCCAGACCACAGGATGCTGGGGGTTCTTCTCAGCTTAGCATGGGCTTTCTTCTCCCGTCTCTGTGTTTGTTGCCTGACGTCACCCTTTCCTATAGGAAATGTCATTTTGTGCTGGCATTGCTGCGCCAGGTCTTCGCTGCTCCCCACGGTTTTCTCTAGCTGTGAGCAGGGTCTGCTCTTCAGTTGCGGCGTGCGGGCTTCTCTCTGCAGTGGCTTCTCTGGTTGTGGAGCATGGCTCTGGGCTTCAGTAACTGTGGCCCACAGGCTTAGCTGCCACATGGCGTATGGAATCTTCCTGGACCGCCAGATATCAAACCCATGTCTTCTGCGTTGGCAGGTGAATTCTTTTCCACTAGCCCCCCAGGGAAGTCCAGTACTGTCTTTTTTTCTTTTTTAATTGAAGTATAGTCCTTTCACAATGTTGTGTTAGTTTCTGGTATACAGCAAACTGATTCAGCTATATATATATATATATATATATATATATATATACTTTTTCAGATTCTTTCCATTATGTGTGCATGTGCTTAGTCACTCTGTTGTGTCTGACTCTTGAGACCCCATAGACTGTAGCCTGCCAGGCTTCTCTGTCCATGGGATTTTCCAGGCAAGAGTACTGGAGTGGGTTGCCATTTCCCTCTCCAGGGGACCATCCTAACCCAGGAATCGAACCTGGGTCTCCTGCATTGCAGACTGTTGACCAACTGAGCTATGAGGGAAGCCCCTTTTTTGATTATAGGTTATTATAAAGTATTGAGCATAGTTCCCTTGCTCTATAGTAGCAGCAAAGTAGGTCCTTGTTGATCATTTTATATACAGTAGTAGATCTATATTAATCCCAAACTCCTAACTTATCCATCCCCTTGCGTTTGGTAACCAGAAGTTTGTTTTTCATGTCTGTGACTCTGTTTGTGTTTATAAATAAGTTCATTTGTATAATTTTTTAATATTCCACATATAAGTGATATCACATGACATTCGTTTTTCTTTCTCTTTCTGACTTAGTGTGATTATCTCTAAGTTCATCGATATTGCTGCAAATAATGTTTTCATTTTTTTTATGGCTGCTATCCATTGTACGTATGTATACATACCACACCTTCTTTAAAAATACGTGCACCTCAGTGTTCATAGCAGCACTATTTACAATTAGCCAAGACATGAAAACAACCTTAATGTCCATCAGATAGATGAAAACCATCTTCTTGACCCACATTGTGAATATTTCTTGCCTGCATGACTGCAGAAACCTCCTAGCTGGCCCTTCCTTTCTTGCTGTCCTTTACCCAACAATCAGACTGCACTTCTAAAAATTACAAGGTAGATCCTGTTCATCCTGCTTTAAATCCTTCCACTGCTTCTGTCCCTATGATAAAATCCAGACCCCTTCCAATGACCCATGAGGCCCTGCCTGCCCTGGCCTCTGTTGTCTTCAAGCGCCTTATTGCCCATAGCCCTTGTCATTGCTCACCTCCATCTAGCTGTACTGATCTTTTTTTTTTTTTTTTTTAATTCATTCATTTATTTGGCTGCCCCGGGTCTTAGTTGAGGCACTCAGGATCTTCAATCTTAGTTATGGCATGTGGGATCTAGTTCCCTGACCAGGAATCAAACCTGGGTCCTCTGCCTTGGGATTAAAGAGTCTTAGCCACTGGACCACCAGGAAAGTTCTCGTACTGGTCTTTTAGTCTCTTGAACAAACTGCTCATTCTTCCTAGGAAGGTTTTCCTCATCCCTCATTGTTCGGTTAGCTCCTTATATTCCTTTAAATCTCAGCTAAATGTCATTTCTTCAGCAAGCTGTTTCCACTAATTTTATCTAAAGTCCATGTTCCATGCGATTTTCTCCTACTTAGCTCTTTGTTTTGTTTGATTATTTATTTATTTTGTTTCATGGCATACATGGTAGTTCAGATTTATTATGTCAAACTTTTTCTAAATAATCTGGGTTTGAATGCACAGTAAGAAGGGTCTTATATTTGTTTGCTAACTGCTCTCAGATGAAAGATGGTTCCCATCCTGGCCTTAGCTAAGAGGCTCTTAGAAGATTTCAGTAATTCTTAGTAACTCATGGAAAAGAAATTACAGGAGACACCAGAGACCATATTGACTCTTAGAACTCCAGAATAATTATTTTTGAACTTTCCCGAGTGAACCCATTGGAGTTTAATTTAATAACATTAGATCTCTTCAAAGATCCAGACTTTTGTCTCAGATTTACTGAGTATGCTACTGAATCGAATGTCTTGTGACTCCTCATTCTGATTTTTAGTAACAGCGAATTAATAACCTTGTCCTTGTCCTTGGAAGTCTGCAGATAAAGTGTATCTGAAAGGGTCCCGGAGTCTGGGGAGAGAAACAAGGACCCAGTCCTGGGATTTGTGACTCAAGCCACAGCTTTTGCTGGAAATGAGGCCAGTGGTTGCAAGCGAGCTGAGTTAGTCCCTCGACGGTGGCACGATGACAGACTCAGGGTGTATTTGCAGCCAGGCACCCACCTCCTTTTCTGGTGCCTCAGCAGGTGGTGTAGACGCTTGGTCCCTGACAGGTTTCTGCAGGACGTAGCTCTCGGGTCATCTCTGTGTGAATGTCTTGGAACCAGCACCAGAAGCAGACAGAGGATTCCTACATTTTCTTCTTCCTCTCTGAACTGAATTTTGATAATCTTCATAGGCAAGAAGAGGAAAGTGTGCTTGGAGGTGCCAACCTGGGAGGAGGTCACGGGAAGGAATGTGGCTTCATCTTCTGAACATTTCCTTTTTTAAAATTTTGCTTCAGATATTATTCTTATTATTTTAATGTCTTTTGGCCACCTCACACGGCACGTGGGAGCTCCGTTCCCTGATGACGCATCAGATCCACGCCCATTGCATTAGCAATGCAGGGTCTTAAGCACTGGGCTGCCAGGGAAGTCCCTGTTTCAGATATTATTTTTAACATCCATATTTTGAATCTATTATTGAAACACAAGCTACAGCCCTCTCAGTACTGTCCCTTGGAGATGTAGCCACTGCCTTGAGGTCTGTGTGTTTAATTTCACCACAGACACATGTGAATGTGACAGTAGCTCAGTCGTATCCGACTGTTTGTGAGTCTATGGATGGTAGCCCACCAGGCTCCTCCGTCCATGGGATTCTCCAGGCAAGCATACTGGGGTGGGTGGCCGCGCCCTTCTCCGGGGATCTTCCCGACCCAGGAATCGAACCCGGGTCTCCTGCACTGTGGGCAGATTCTTTATCGTCCAGGCCACCAGGGAAGCATGTGTATCCGTGACCAAAAAAATATAGGGTTCTGGATTTGCATGTTTTTACATTTTCCATAAATATATTATATATGTTTTTGCATCTTTTTCACGGAACATTGTTTCCCATATTCATCTGGATAATCAGGTGTTGCAATTAATTAACTTGAGCTGTTTTAAAGTATTGCACGCTGTAAATATTACTCACTTAACCATTCTCCTACTGATGAGTAACTTAGGTTGCTGAGCTTTTTATTTTTTACAAAATATTTATTTATTTAGCTGTGCCAGGCCTTATTGTGGCATGCGGGATCTAGTCCCCTGACCAAGGATCAAACCTGGGCCCTGTGCATTGAAAGCCAGGAGTCTTAGCCACTGGACCACCAGGGAAGTCCTGACTATGGAGGCAGCGTTTCATACCCCTTGGTCAGTCAATCATTGGCTGCAGGTTGTCCCTGTGAGGACCCGAGGCTGTAAACTCCTGGACAGAGCAGATGCTTCAGTCCAGGGCAAGTCTCTGGAGAAGGCAGCTGTGAGCACTTTGGAGTCAGTATTCGGAGCAACAGGGGTATGGGCACAGCCATATGGCAAAAAGGATCTGGTTGAGATGCCAGCACATCATGTGGGCTTCTGTCCCTGGAGGGGATGTTTCCTTCTTGTTTGAAGGCTGGGCCATCCAGTTGGAGTTAGCTGCGCCTTCTCCTTGGTCTCTTGGCCATCTCACTGTCATCTTATTGTTACTGACTCTTCCTTCTCTTTTTAAAATAATTTTTAAATTGAATTATAGTTGATTTACAATGTTGGACCAATCTGTTGTACAAAATAGTGACTCAGTTGTACAAATATACACATTTTTTAGTTTCCCTTTCCACACATGAAGACTTTAGTGTTTATGCATTCTAAATGTAATAGCTTGCATCTACCAACCCCAGACTCCCAGTCCATTCCTCTCCGTCCCTTCCTCAGCCACCACAAGTCTGTTTTAATTAATATTTAATTTAAGATATTTACGTTTATTATTTTACTTTATTTTACTGGCCACACTGCGTGGCATGTGGAGTCTTATTTCCCCAGCCAGGGATGGAACCCGTGCCTTCTGCTGTGGAAGCATGGAGTCTTAATCACTGGGCCACTAGGGATGTCCCTGTCATTGACTCTTCACTTGCTTATCTCCTCCACCTACTCCTCGAGGCAGGAACCTGGGCTTGTCCACCTGTTGTCCTTCTCAGCCCCACAGAGTGGCGCCATCCTTGGCATGGAGGAGGTAAGTACAACATTCCCTGAGTGCCCTGGGTTCCCCCGCCTCAGTGACCCTAGTTGTCTGTGTTCACTCCATGGCCTCGAGTCAAGTTCATTCACTAAAGAACAGCCGTGGGAGAATTGATGAGACAAATGTGAGAATCAGGCAATCACGGGAGGGCAAGTTTTCAGTGTTCTTGTTTTTTGGTTATATATGCCTTTGAAAAGTTTATTTAAAACAAATTATATGGTAAGTTTCTCCTCCCTACCCCCACAGTGTCCCATGGAAGACAGTTTTGCTGTGTCCTTCTTGAAGGGAGAGATACGAGGAAATCTTAAAGTTGAGTAATTACTTCCATCAGCAGGAAATCAGTCCTCTTTGTGTGAACTGAACAGGTACTGAGAGAGCCTGACTGTTTAATTTCCTTGAATTCCATTTGCATGTATTCATGGCTGGGAGGATCACTTTGGGAGTTAGGGACTGGAAGAGAGGTAAGTGGAGAGAAAGGAGGGACAGGGTAGCGTCTCAGAAAACTGGGGAGATGGTGATACTTAGGAGAGAGATTTCAGAGTTTATTGAGAACTGCTCACCATCCTCACTAGGCTTCTGAGCCATGGAGAAGCCAGCAAGACCCAGGAGATGTCCGCTTTGGGGGACATACTGGGATCACTTCCTGCACTGAGTGATGGACATCTCTCGTCTGTAAGAGAAGCAGCTCGGGGACCTGCATAAACTTCTCCTGCCATCTTTTAGGGGTCTGTGGCTACAAGGTGGTATTAATAAAGGAATGAGTCCGGCAAGAAAACAGCCAGATGAGGACCTGGGGGGTCTCAGGGATGCTCAGGGGAAAGATGGAGGAGGTAAAGTGAGTCCTGCAGGAACTCTGGGCTCCTCTGTATTCTTCCTTCTTTGTTAACACCTATAGGGGTCTTTTCTCTACACTCAACTCTTTCACCTTTTTAAAAAGTTGAAGTATAGTGGATTTATAATGTTCCAGGTGTATAGCAAATGATTCAGATATATTGAATTGGTCAAAAAGTTCATTTGAGGTTTCCCATATGGACACACTGGCCAATGCTACGTGTGTGTGTGTGTGTACATGCATGTGTGTACACACATGCATATATATACACACACACAAATATATATACATTATATATACACTCTTTTTCAGATCTTTTCCGTTGTAGGTTATTACAAGCTATTGACTATACTTGCCCATGCTTCAGCCTCTCCATCTTAAAGATTGTTTTAACAGTAGGATTCAATTTTATTTTATTTTTTTTAGCTTTCTGTTTATTATTTTCGGTTGTGCTGGGTCTTCGTTACTGTGTGCGGCTTTTCTCTAGTTGCGGTGCACGGGCTTCCCATCGTGGTGGCTCATCTCACTGTGGCTCACAGCTTGGCATGTGGGATCTTCCTGGACCTGGGATTGAACCCCTGTTCCCTGCCTGGGCAGGTGGATTCTTACCCACTGTACCACCAGGGAAGTCCAGGATTCAATTTTAAAATAAAGTTCAGACGTGTGAGACACTGCTATGTGCAGAGCCCTTGTCTCGCTGCTGGGGACTCAGCGATCACAGCTGTATAAAGGAGGCAGGCCTGATATGAGCAGATGTGGGCATGTGGCACCAGATGTCAGGAGGAAGATGCTCTTTGCTGTGCTGGGGCCAGGATTGGAGCCAGGAGCATCTGGGAGGTGGGGGTTCGACGGGCAAACAAGTTGGGTGAAGGCTTTCTAGGCAGACGGAACAGTCTGTGCAGAGGCTGGGGGTCTGAACAATGTCAGGTCCAGGGTTGTCCGAGCAGTTTAATACGCTGGAGAGTGAAGTCAGGGTATAGGGTGTTGACTTGAGGGCAGAGAGATGGCTGAGGAGCTTGACTGAGGCCCTGCCATAAAGGCCTTAAGAAGATCAGCCTTATGAAGGGGCGAAGGTGCAGTGAGACTGAGGTGTGATGTTTCTCCATCGTCGTCACAACAGTAACTGCTGGGAGTGGGGGTGATGATGGATTAAAGTACCCAATGATGGGATTGCAGGAGTCAAAGCAATGGTGGGTGAATTTTCTCCTGGGATAGAAAGCTTCCCTGGCTCCTGCTTTCAGCTCTTCTGAGGTAGCCTGGAATACACCCACTGTGGACAGTCACTGTATATTAACTGAGCACCTACTATATGCTCAGAACAATATATGCACTGAGGAATGCTGTGGTGCCCCAGCTTGTGGGCTCCTGTGGCTTCAGTGGGACAGAGTCTCCCTGAGCTCTGTTTACCACCAGCACCAACTACCCATCACACCCAGCTTCAGACAAGCTGAGTTCACTGTTGAGTCCCTCGCGCTCAGGATGCATGTTCCATATCAGTTTGCTGAGTGAATGGCTTGCACACATCGCATCATTTGTGAACACAGGGCAGAAGTCATTTGTGAATCCGACCTTAATAGCTATTATCTTCTGGAAGTTGGGGATGAGGAGAGTTGACCTACCCTGAGAAAAATAGGTCTGATCTTGCTTCTTCTCTGAATTGTTTTGTGACCTTAGACAGTCCTTGGCTGAAATAAGCCTCTTTTCTGCATGTGTAAGATAAGGGATTTGGATCAGCGCTTCCCTAATGTTGCTTCTGGTTCAAATTTCCTAGTATTTTAAGTCTATAAATAGGAATCCAAAACTCCGGATCGAAAGACGTAAAACACCGCGAGCCCGGGGGGTGGTGGAAAGAGGCAGAGATACAGGAAGAATACCTACGGCTGCACTGGCATCCTCCCAGTTCTGGCTTTCCCTCCTTGTAAGATACAGGCAGAAACTTTACCATCGAGTCTGGGGTGCTCTGACAACTAATTAGTTCATGTTTGTGAGGCACAAAAGGAAAAAAGGTGCCTGTAAGAACTCATACCAATGCTTAGTGTTGTTTTCCATCTGATTCTCCTCCAATCAATCACACCTTCCTATCACAGTGGTGAAACAGCATCAGTTGGGGCTCCTCTGGCTAATTGTGCTGCCAAGAAAAGGGGGACGATTCTCCTAAAATTTTTCATTTTAATTTCTCTCTGTCTATGACTCCCCTCTGCCCTTTTACTCCAGTGTATTGTCCAGAGCAGGGGGTCGGTACAAGTTAGCACTTCTGTTTTCTCTCTGTTCCAGTCTAGTCTCCATGGAAAAGCTCTGGAGGAAACACAAATAAACACCCCAAGTGGGTTTCCATCCTCCAGAGGCTCCTATGTGTTCAGGAAGGGCAGAGACCAGTCCCCCCCAACCTGCCGCAGGCGACCACCATTCAAGGCAGGGTGTGAGAAGCTTGGTGAGGGCAGCGCTGTGGGGTTTCTGATGAGTTTCATAATAAACTGTGGGGTAATTGATCCAAAGGCAGCTTCTTCGGTGCATCAGTTATTTACTGCTGTGATAATGCCATGTAACAAACCAAGCCAAAACTCAGTGGCTTGAAATAATGGCATTTATTTAAAGAAGCTGCAGATTGGTGATTCCGACCAAAAGCTTTGTTTGAAGCTCAAAACAAAGTTTAGTATCTAGAATGACTAACCTGCTGGGTCCCCCCAAGTTTTGAGTAACGTCCCAGAGTGGGTGGCTTCATGGGGGCCCCTCAACCCTGATCTTAACTCAGCACCCAGGCAGTGACACTCACCGTGCGCTGGCCGGAGGCTGGAGCTCTGTGCAGGGAGGCAGACGACTTGCTGTTCAGAGTTGGTCGGCTTCCTCGGTAATGGGGCAGGATCTCGGGGGAGCGGTGACTCACTGAGAACAGGCTTCGTTGTTGCCCTGGATGCTCTTTCCTCATGCTCAGCATTGTGGGAAGCTTTAGCTGAATCATGGCATCTTGGCCCAGGAGGCTGTGCGCAAAGGTGGGAGGTGAGTGATGTGGACAGGCTGCAGTGATCTTGCAGATATGGCCAGGAGAGGCAGCTGCAAGATAAAACACAAGAGAGAAAATTCCAGACTTCACTTGACTTGTTGGGGTGGGGGTGGAGGAGGGCAGAGGAGAGGAAGGAGCAAGATGAGATCCTGGGGAGGGACCCAGAGGCAGAGATGCTGTCATTTAAAAAAAAAAACAACATTTATTTATGGCTGTGCTGAGTTTTGGTTGCTGTGCGTGGGCTTTCTCCAGTTGCAGTGCGTGGTGGCTACTCTCCAGTTGCAGGGCACGGGATTTTCATTGCTGTGGGTTCTCTCGGTGTGGAGCGTGGGCTCTAGGTGCTCAGGCTTCAGTGGTTGCAGCCGTGGGCTCTAGAGTGCTGGCTCAGTAGTTGTGGGGCATGGGCTTAGTTGCAGCATGTGGGATCTTCCTGGACCNATCCAAAACTCCGGATCGAAAGACGTAAAACACCGCGAGCCCGGGGGGTGGTGGAAAGAGGCAGAGATACAGGAAGAATACCTACGGCTGCACTGGCATCCTCCCAGTTCTGGCTTTCCCTCCTTGTAAGATACAGGCAGAAACTTTACCATCGAGTCTGGGGTGCTCTGACAACTAATTAGTTCATGTTTGTGAGGCACAAAAGGAAAAAAGGTGCCTGTAAGAACTCATACCAATGCTTAGTGTTGTTTTCCATCTGATTCTCCTCCAATCAATCACACCTTCCTATCACAGTGGTGAAACAGCATCAGTTGGGGCTCCTCTGGCTAATTGTGCTGCCAAGAAAAGGGGGACGATTCTCCTAAAATTTTTCATTTTAATTTCTCTCTGTCTATGACTCCCCTCTGCCCTTTTACTCCAGTGTATTGTCCAGAGCAGGGGGTCGGTACAAGTTAGCACTTCTGTTTTCTCTCTGTTCCAGTCTAGTCTCCATGGAAAAGCTCTGGAGGAAACACAAATAAACACCCCAAGTGGGTTTCCATCCTCCAGAGGCTCCTATGTGTTCAGGAAGGGCAGAGACCAGTCCCCCCCAACCTGCCGCAGGCGACCACCATTCAAGGCAGGGTGTGAGAAGCTTGGTGAGGGCAGCGCTGTGGGGTTTCTGATGAGTTTCATAATAAACTGTGGGGTAATTGATCCAAAGGCAGCTTCTTCGGTGCATCAGTTATTTACTGCTGTGATAATGCCATGTAACAAACCAAGCCAAAACTCAGTGGCTTGAAATAATGGCATTTATTTAAAGAAGCTGCAGATTGGTGATTCCGACCAAAAGCTTTGTTTGAAGCTCAAAACAAAGTTTAGTATCTAGAATGACTAACCTGCTGGGTCCCCCCAAGTTTTGAGTAACGTCCCAGAGTGGGTGGCTTCATGGGGGCCCCTCAACCCTGATCTTAACTCAGCACCCAGGCAGTGACACTCACCGTGCGCTGGCCGGAGGCTGGAGCTCTGTGCAGGGAGGCAGACGACTTGCTGTTCAGAGTTGGTCGGCTTCCTCGGTAATGGGGCAGGATCTCGGGGGAGCGGTGACTCACTGAGAACAGGCTTCGTTGTTGCCCTGGATGCTCTTTCCTCATGCTCAGCATTGTGGGAAGCTTTAGCTGAATCATGGCATCTTGGCCCAGGAGGCTGTGCGCAAAGGTGGGAGGTGAGTGATGTGGACAGGCTGCAGTGATCTTGCAGATATGGCCAGGAGAGGCAGCTGCAAGATAAAACACAAGAGAGAAAATTCCAGACTTCACTTGACTTGTTGGGGTGGGGGTGGAGGAGGGCAGAGGAGAGGAAGGAGCAAGATGAGATCCTGGGGAGGGACCCAGAGGCAGAGATGCTGTCATTTAAAAAAAAAAACAACATTTATTTATGGCTGTGCTGAGTTTTGGTTGCTGTGCGTGGGCTTTCTCCAGTTGCAGTGCGTGGTGGCTACTCTCCAGTTGCAGGGCACGGGATTTTCATTGCTGTGGGTTCTCTCGGTGTGGAGCGTGGGCTCTAGGTGCTCAGGCTTCAGTGGTTGCAGCCGTGGGCTCTAGAGTGCTGGCTCAGTAGTTGTGGGGCATGGGCTTAGTTGCAGCATGTGGGATCTTCCTGGACCAGGGATCGGACCAGTGTCCCCTGCATTGGCAAGTGGATTCTCAACCACTGGACCACCAGGGAAGTCCGGAGACATAGTCATTAAGGTCAAAATAACATGCCTTTTTCTTAAAACCACATTTTATTTGAAACGTACAAATTTCTGATTCTTATTGTTTCCTTGGCTATTGGTCCTGGCTGAGAAATTTTGCTAACGAGATTTAATTCTCCGGTCAACTATTTCTCAGTGGTTGTGATCATCTTGGCAATAAAGGTATCAAATAGGCAGCTTGCTCAAGTGCTGGGGGACAGTTGGTTTTCTCAAAATCGAGGATATTTCAGAGCATGGGTGAGTGACTACGGCAAAACACGATCGATGTGAGTGCAATTCTTTCCTCTTAGTCCAAGGTCGTTAGTTTCGCCCTCCCTGCCCTTCCTTATTTATTCCTCAAACACTTATTGAGCATCTCCTGTGCAGCAGCTGGGATATACAGATAAACAGACAGGTATGGTCCGTATCTACTCAGTGTTGATGCGGTACGAGCTGAGAAATCCCTCATTAATTTATCTGTTTAATAAACATTCCTGTGGTGTCTGGTATTTGACAGTCCTTGTGTTTGGTGTTGGGCCTACGGGGCTGAACAAGAGAGATGTGGGCTATGCCTTTGTGCACGTTAGAATCTGGGTGGGGAGAGATGTCAGGCAACAAAGTTCATAAAATAAAAATATAATGAACCTTGTTTGGAGGATGCTTAGAGATCCACATACCAGTGTACACAGGCGTCTTTCCTCATGGGTTCTGGTTTGATGGGTATGTTCAACCTTGATTGAGGTGCTTATGTATTATTATGCTTATGTATTAGAATAGCTGTGTGCCTAATAAGGAGAATGTGTTTCCTTCTCCATTCATTTGTAAGAGGGGAGAGCTTCCTTGTGAATCACAGATCTCAAGTTAAGGTCTTCCACCCTTTTGGCCGCTCTTCCTTATTACCAAGGAGACCCAGGGGCTCATTTATGAGGGATGGGAGGCAGGTCCAAGGCGCCGTGTAAGTGGGGCTCTTCAAAACAGTGTTATTGGCAAACCAAATGTCAGCGGGAGGTTAATGTGTTCTGGGGCTGGCTTTCAGGCTGGGACGTGGGAAGGTGTCAGATGCTGCTATGATTCCTTAGTGCCCACGACACGTGTCAGACCTCTCTGTAACTTCTATGTTATTCCCTTAACACGTATTTCCATTTTATAGATGGGGAAACTGAGGCTCAGAGAATTGACGTGGCTTACCTAAGGAGCCAGGGTAAGAAATCAGGTTCCTGGACACCAAGTCTGATGTGACTGGAGGCAATCACTTGGAGTTGGTGACCTCAGCACACGATGGAGAAGATACAAGGGCGTCCGAGAGTTGTGTCATTTTAATCTTAAAGCGCTGGCAAACAGTGATTCTTTGAACATGAAAAAGAGTGAATTTTTTTTAGAAGCTTGAAACACTAGAAATTTACTTTTTCCAAGTGATAGTTCTTGGCAAGATAGACTTAAGTAGCATCTTCTTCCTCCCATTTTCCTTCTGTTTGGAGCATGTGTGTTCCTCTGTTCTGAAAGTTTTTCTTGACAGAAGCTGAGCGGTTTTTGACAAACAACTTTAATATTCTTTGTGTCTGTTTGCCAGCTCTAATAATCCCACAAGCTTACAAGGTCACTGTGGAGATTAAATCTGAGTCATTGGAGGCAGATGTTGACACATCATTATTTCTGGAGCTGCTGGGGACTCTCATTCCCTGGAGCTATGATTCACTCTCCAAACGAATACCCCAATTCCACCTGGCCTGCTGAGCCAGGGACTCAGGATGATAGGAGGGAAACAAGCCCACCTCGCCACTGCCTTGCTCTGTGTGTCGAGTAACCCCTGCTTGCTGCTGGTGTGGAGAGAACGTGGGACCTGGGCTCCTAGCTCATCTCTACCACTGGCTGTGGGCTATCATTTCATCTGTTCTTCACAGCCTTTCCGGTAATTGATGTGTGTGTGTGTGTGTCTGTGTGCACACGCACTTAGCCACTCAGTCATGTCTGACTCTTTGTGACCCCATGGACTGTAGCCTGCTAGGCTCCTCTGTCCACGGGATTCTGCCAGCAAGAATACTGCGGTGGGTTACATTTTCTACTCCAACGGATCTTCCTAACCCAGAGATTGGACCCGTGTCTTCTGTGTCTCCTGCATTGCAGGCAGATTGTTTACCCACAGAGCCATACAACATTTTTCTATTTATGCAGGAAAATGGATTATCTTGAGTGGCCAGCTTGATGAAGTTTTACAAATATATGCTAATATAATAATAACCCTTCAAAGTTACCCTGTTCTGACTTCTGACACCATGAATTAGTTATGTCTGTTCTAGAATTTCACATAAAAGTGATCAAATGACATGTGAAAAGTCAAAGTGTTAGTTGCTCAGTTGTGTCTGACTCTTTGTGACCACTGAGACTGTAGCCTGCCAGGCTCTTCTGTCCATAGCATTCTCCAGGCAAGAATACTGAAGTGGAGAGCCATTCCCTTCTCCAGGGGATCTTCCCGACCCAGAAGTCGAACTCAGGTCTCATGCATTGCAGTCAGATTAGTTGCCATCTGAGCCACTAGGGAAGCCCCACAAAAAAGCAATCAAAGGCCAAGCACCCTTTTTAAAAAACTGTATTTTGTGTTGGAGCATAGCTGATTAGCAATGTTGTGATAGCAGGTGGACAGCAAAGGGATTCAGCCATACCTATACGTGTATCCATTCTCTGTCAAGACACGTATCCTTTTGTGTCAGCTCTCTTGCTCAGCAAAATGTGAAATTTCTCCAAGGTGCTGTGTTATCAGTAATATGCTCCTTTTAACTGCTGAGTAGTGTTCCATTGTATCGATGTGCCACAATTTGTTTATCCATTCTCCTGTTCACAGACACCTGGGCTGTTTTGAAACTTTGGTTATTATGAGTACAGTTTCTATAGATATTTTTTAGTTTAAAATTTTAATTGAAGCATAGTTGATTTACAATGTTGTATTAGTTTCAGGTATACATCAAAGTGATTCAGTTTATATATGTGTTGCTGATTCTTTTCCATTACAGGTTGTTACAGGATATTCAATATTTTCCCCTGTGCTACACAGTAAATCCTGGTTGCTTATCTGTTTTATATATAGTGTTGGGACCTAACATATGCCATGACAGGCTTTAAGGCCTAAGTTCCATTTTATCAAGAAGCTGAGTAATTGCCCCGGAGGAACTGGGATCATCTTCCACAGGGGCCAGGACTTGACCAATCAGCATGGTCCCTGTAGCCTGGTCTGAGTCTATCAGAACTTAATGGACCTCCCCCAAGAAAGTCTGGGCGTGTGAAAATTTAGCCAATTGAAAGATGCAAGAAACTCTTGTAACCAATCCGCCCTTGCCAACTCCTTGTCTTTGTTCAAACTTTTAAATACTACTGTAATTCAGGGCTCGGGGCTCTTGCCCGACTCCACTGTGCTGGATGTGGTTTGAGCCCTAGCTCGAGCTAGCAATAACCCCCTTTTTGCTTTTGCATTGCTGTGGACGTTTTATTCTCTCAGTTTTGGGGACTTGGACTTTGGGCACAACAATAGCAGTGTGTATCTGTTAATCCCATACTTCTGATTTACCCCTCTCTCCCTTCCTCTTTGGTAACCATAAGTTTGTTCTCTATGTCTGTGAGTCTGTTTATGTTGTCTACTTAGATTCATTTGTGTTAGTTTTTAGATTCCCCATGTAAGTAATATCATATAATATTTGTCTTTCTCTGACTTGCTTTGCTTAGAACGACCATCTCTAGGTCTACCCATGTTTCTGCAAATGGTACTACTTCATTTTTTAAAAAATTGCTGAGTCATAGCCCATGGAGTATTTGCACCACGTCTTCTTAAACCAGTCATCTGTGAGTGAACATTAAGGTTGCTTTCATGTCTTGGCTGTTGTAAATAGTGCCATGGCTATTCGGGTACACATCTTTTTGTAGACTTAAGTTTTCACCTTTCTTGAATCAATACTTAGAAATGGGATGGTAGAGTCACGGGGTAGGCATACCTTCAACTTTATTAGAAACTGCTCAACAGTTCATACACATCTCCATGGCAACAAGTGACCTTTGGTATTACCAGGAAGGGGGAGAATGGGGAGCCTGGAATTGGGTCAGTAGTGACCTGTTCTGTTGAAAGAACTCAGTCCTGCTCACCTGGCTCTTTGCTGAGTCACAAGAAGAGAGGAGAAAATGAGTCTCAGGACTGTTCAGATTTGCCCCTCTTCAGGAGAGTTCTCGAATCTCCCCTAATCTCTGTTTTCTGTCTGTAAGATGGGAATGACAATGCATATTTTGAAGAACCATTGGGAAGATGAGAGGTAATCACGTAAAATACCAAGCACAGGGCCTGTGATCTAGTAAGAGCCCTACAAACATCAGTTTTCCTCATCTCAAAGGAAGGAAATAAAATACGTATTGCCACTGTGGAGTCTTGGTGCTAGTGTGCAATGTGGCTGGTTTGCTGGTGACAGCTCTGTGCATGGGAGCCCTTTAACTTTCCCGTGACATTACGCTTCCTTATCTAAAACCTGGGAGAAGGTTCTTATGATGATGGCCTCTGGAGACTGTAGTGAGCATACGGTGAGGGCAAGATGCATTCCACACATGCTGTTATTCACAGTGTAGCACTCATGTGAGACTTTTGATGTGTAATTAAAAACATTATTTATTTGGCTCTATCAGGTCTTAGTTGCAGCGTGTGGAATCTTGTTCTCTGACCAGGGACTGAACCTGGACCCCCAGCGTTGGGAGTATGGAGTCTTAACTATGGGACCACCAGGGAAGTCCCTCAGTTCAGTTCAGTTCAGTTGCTGAATTGTGTCTGACTCTTTGCGACCCCATGAATCACAGCACGCCAGACCTCCCTGTCCATCATCATCTCCCAGAGTTCACTCAGACTCACGCCCATCGAGTCAGTGATGCCATCCAGCCATCTCATCCTCTGTCGTCCCCTTCTCCTCCTGCCCCCAATCCCTCCCAGCATCAGAGTCTTTTCCAATGAGTCAACTCTTCCCATGAGGTGGCCAAAGCACTGGAGCNGATGCTGGGAGGGATTGGGGGCAGGAGGAGAAGGGGATGATAGAGGATGAGATGGCTGGATGGCATTAGGGCGACTCAATGCACATGAGTTTGAGTGAACTCCAGGAGAAAGTGATGGCCAGGGAGGCCTGGCGTGCTGCAATTCATGGGGTCGCAAAGAGCTGGACAGGACTGAGCGACTGAAGTGTACTGAATTTTAGAAAAGATATAAATGAACTTATTTACAAAATAGAAACAGACTTATAGAAAAGAGGTTTTTGGTTACCTAAAGGGAAATGTGGTGTGGAAGTATAAATCAGGAGCATGGGATGAACACACACACACTACTATAACAAAATAGATAACCAACAAGGACCCACTGGGTAGCACAGGGAACTCTACTCAGTATTCTGTGGTACCCTATATGGGAAAAGAGTTTAAAAAGGAATGAGTACAGTTATATGTATAACTGAACCACTTTGCAGTGCGCCTGAAACTAACACAACGTTGTACATCAACTGTGCGAGTATGTGCTCAGTTGCTCAGTCGTCTCCAACTCTTTGCAACCCCATGGACTGTAGCCCGCTCGGCTCCTCTGTCCATGGAATTTTCCGGCAAGAATGCTGGAGTGGCTTGCTATTTCCTACTCCAGGGTATCTTCCCAACCCAGTCTATGGAACCCACATCTCTTATATCTCCTGCATTGGCAGGCAGATTCTTTACCGCTGCCCCATCTTTTCACTTTTATGCACTGAAGAAGGAAATGGCAACCCACTCCAGTGTTCTTGCCTGGAGAATCCCAGGGACGGGGGAGCCTGGTGGGCTGCCGTCTCTGGGGTCACACAGAGCTGGACACGACTGAAGTGACTTAGCAGCAGCAGTAGCAGCATATTCCATAAAATTAAAATATTAAAAAAAGACCCAAAGCACAAAATGTTGTTAGACAGCCCTTGCAGTGAGGCACTGTGAAGCAAAGAAGACCCAGTTCCCGTTTAAGGAGCAGCCGCAAGAATACAGTATCATGAAACCATCCTCGNTGACTTAGCAGCAGCAGTAGCAGCATATTCCATAAAATTAAAATATTAAAAAAAGACCCAAAGCACAAAATGTTGTTAGACAGCCCTTGCAGTGAGGCACTGTGAAGCAAAGAAGACCCAGTTCCCGTTTAAGGAGCAGCCGCAAGAATACAGTATCATGAAACCATCCTCGGCTCTGTTGTTTTAGTGTTGCTTTAGGTATTAAAGGTAAGAAGTTGTCATGCAGGCAAAGCATCATCTGCGGATTTTCTTGGCCAGAGAAATTGTGATAAGTGTGAATTTTAATGAGAAGTAGGGGCCTATTCAGTGAAACCATAAACTGATTGCTCTGGTGTTGGGGAGTGGGTGACTCTCCCCAGACTGACATCTGTCAACATGCCTATACCCTGGGCTGATCTTTGAGCCTGGTTGCTTGACCCTCCAGCCCACCAGCTCATATGATAAGGTAACCACCGCACCCTGGCATTTTCCTTGCCTTTTTTAAAAACTCTGTTTAAATTCTGGGGCAGAAGCACTGATGCTGAGATACTTATGCCCTTTTGATAACTGCTGCTTAAGCTGCTTCTTTGACAGACAAATTCTAATTAAACAGTTTAATAAGTTGCAGAAACACAACAGCTCCCAGTGCTTTTCCTGTGGCAGGTCACATCTGAAAAAGCTACATCCTGTAACTTGCAGATACATTTTTAGGTTCTGTCCCCGTGAAGTCGCACTGGCTGTTTCTCCAGAGATATAGGTTAGGCTAACACCCTCTTTTTTTCTCCCCCTCAGTGGAAACTATTTCTAGGCAGCAAATTAATTGTAGGGAAGTTAAGGTCAAGAGATTTGTATTTCTTTGCACCAAACTCTTCCCTTGGCTTAGGAAAGTTACCACAACCCCTTAAGTGACTTGAGTTGGGATTTGATCCCTGGGTTGGAAAGATCCCGTCTCTGATATTCTGGAAAATTCCATGGGCACAGGAGCCTGGTGAGCTATAGTCCGTGGGGTCGAAAAGAGTCGGACATGACTGAGCAACTAACTTTGACTTCTCTTCCCAGCACCATACATTCTGGGAAATAAAAGGAAAATGAGAGAAACAACTGTGAAACAGCAATAACGAAGCCCAAACCAAGATGCTGGATTTGTGGATCTATGATTTGACTTGGATTTGAGGAGAGGAGGGTCATTGCAGGTTATTATTCTACTGATTGGAAATGCAGGCCCATTTCCTGTAGGTGACAAGTGCAGAGTACAGATAAAACTGTGAGTACAGATAAAACAGATAAATCCAGTCTTCTGGATTTGGTCTTCTGTTTGGGGATTCATGTTTTTAAATTCAGTGGTCTTTGCTTAGCCTTGTTAAATGGCATTTTTTTTGCAGGTTACAGCAGAAGAAGCACAATGGAGGAGTCAAGAAAAGCTTCTTATACGGAGTGTTGCTTTTGTCACAACTTGCTGTGTGCCTTCGGGCAAGTCCTCGAACCTCTCTGATTCAGGAAATTGAGTCACCAAATGAATTTGGTGGAAGGGGTAGGCATCCAGGCCAACCTGGGCTTGTTCACATGGCAGGCATAAGGTTCCGCGACGGCGCGTGGAAGCAGCCAGGTCTCAACGCCTCCTCTCTCACTTTCTGTCGGTAAAAGCCTAATGCAAGGCCAGCCCGATGCGAAGAGCTGCAGAACAACACTGTGAGAAGCTGAGGGAAGCGAGAGGAGAACGGTCATAAGCCGTCTACACTGGGTTAGTGCTCATTCTGGGATCTTCAAGGAAGATGAGTGGTTAATAATGTGGTGGTTTGGGTGTGCGATCTGCCTGAGTTGTGACTTTAGCCAGGAGCAGAGACAGGTTCAAACAGCAGGAGAGAACAGAACACTAGGAATCACGACTCGATCACCGTGTGACCTTGGACAAAATACTTAACCTGTCAGAACCTCAGTTTTTTCTTATCCTAAATTTCTCTAAAACCTGTATTAAATCTGTTCTATTCTGGGTACTGGAGTCAGAGACGAGAAAAACGAGGTGACCCTTGTGAGTTTCTGCAGTTGAGTGTGTCAGTGACTGGGGAGTGAGGGACCCTGGTACCGGCCGCTTCTGCCAATAAAGGGTCATCTGGTTTGCTTGTGTGCTGTCCAGGGCAGCTTTGAGCCTGGACCCTTGTCTCCCCGAAGGTATCGAGGACTGGCAGGCAAGCAATGTTCCCTGTACCTCCAGCAGGCATTTCCCTATGGGAAACCTGCTCTTGTTAGCCCAGCTTTTGAATTGCTTGACCTCTTTGGGGCCCATGGGTTGGGAAGGGCTTCCAGTGCGTCTATATTTGGCTCATTTGTCCTGGCTAATTTTCAACTTTGTTTTCCAGCTGTGAAAAACATCTATATGGATGGCAGTAATTGGGAATTTAATAATTTTTTGATGTTTCTTGTGGCGCTTGGAAAATCCACTGAGAATGGCCCATATATTTTCAGTGTTTCCCCATTCTGTGCTAAAACTCTGTGCTAAAAGCTCTGCATGAATTTTATTTTCTCCTTTTCTTTCTTTCTTTCTTTTTTTTCCTTAAAGCACAAAGCAAGCTAACTTTGAAGTCAAGTTTCCTTTTTAGTCAAGTGTGTGTACCGGGTCCTTATTTTCTCCTTTTGTTTTTATTGCTACCGTGTTCTTTATTACTTTTTTCGAAGTCATTTTAGAAATAAAAAAGATGGGGGAATAAAACCACTAGAGTCAGAGATTCAGACAATCTAAGCGTTGTCTCCCCATGAGAATTACTCTCTTGGCTGGAGTGGGAAGCTGGTGTTTCTTTACCTGGTGTTATTTGATTACTAGGTCATCAAAACTCTATCAGCTTTATTGCACCGACTCCCAGAAGCTTCAGAGTAACAGAGGAATTGCAAGTAGGGCTCTTATCATGTCACAGAAGTTCCAACTTCATCTTCAAAGGAGGCAGTGCAAAGGAGTGGATTTTTTTTTTCCCCCCTTTGGAAAGAG
The DNA here is from genome assembly GCA_006410615.1 of Neotragus moschatus. Classification (NCBI taxonomy): domain Eukaryota; kingdom Metazoa; phylum Chordata; class Mammalia; order Artiodactyla; family Bovidae; genus Neotragus; species Neotragus moschatus. The sequence continues at coordinate 529,840 of SJYA01002682.1, forward strand.
CATGGATGTGTCTGGATTAAGGCCAAGTTCTACACCTAAGGCGCTGCTGGGTGACCTTGGGAAACCTGCTTCATCTCTCTGGGCCTTACTCCCTGCACCCTAAAGATGGAGCTGCTTCCAGAAGTTACTGTAAAATGTTTTCATTTCAGATGTAAAGAGGAATCTCTCCTGACTCGGTTCATGGATCTTAGGTTAAGACTTATCAGGGCTCTGTGGGGTTTTATCATAAATATTAATATCAGTGATATAGAGACTTTGAAAATGTTGGCAGTCTTGCATGTCCTCTCCCTTCCGTGAAGCCCGCTTCCTCCTTTGAGGAACTCTAGGTACTGGGATCTAGGTACTGGGAGCTGGTAACTGCTGAGGTCTGGCTTGGCCCTCACGCATCTGATGAAGGATGATTGTGATGGACCTTACGGAAGCAGCGAGAGACCCAGGTTGCAGGGGTTGGGCGAGGGAGAGAGAGTAAAGGTCCAAGCCTTTCAGCCTTGGCAGCCTCTGAACGCACGATGTGGGTCAGCATGTGTCTGCTGGCTATAGTAGTATATTCGTTTTTCCTCGGGTCCACGTTCTCCGATGTTCCTATTGACCACACACGTGGCATCACCCGTCATTTAGAGGTGCTTCCCGGGAGTTTCAGGGTGAGGCAACTCATTTCCACTCCTCAGTCTACTTGTATTTTGCCCTAGTCCAAAACATGAGTGACAGATGGAATCTATGGGGTATGGAACAGGGGACTCAAGCAGTTAATTATTGTTACTTTTATCTGTCTGGAGAGGGAGGAACACCATTAGCACATTTCTGGGAGAATTTCAAAAGATGCCCATGAGCAGGAATGCTTTTTGTGACTGGATCTCACACCCTCCTTACACTACTGGGATCTCTTGGGCTGTTTATGGGTTACCATCCTGGAGGGAGGCTGCATCTTGGGCCCCAAAGTCCAGGAGACACAGTGTTCCATGCTTTCACCCTTTCTGCTGGTAGGACTCAAACCATACCTATTACTGTTAACCAGCATTTGTTAAGTACTTGCTAGGACTCGGGCAGAGTACATCGACATCTGTCATCTCAGTTAATACTGAAAACATCCCTTGGTATGCGTTAGTTGCTCAGATGTGTCCAACTCTTTGTGACCCCATGGACTGTGGTCAACCAGGCTCTTCTGTCCATGGGATTTCCCAGGCAAGAATGCTGAAGTGGGTTGCCATTTCCTACTCCAGCGGACCTTCTCAACCCAGGGACTGAACCCGGGTCTTCTACATTGCAGGCAGATTCTTCACCGTCTGAGCCACCAGGGAAGCTACTGTATAGGTAGCATTACTGTCCTCATTCGGCCAATGTGAAAATCAAAGCACCGGGCTTCTTTTGTCTTTTTCACCCAGATGGTTGGTAGCAGAGATGTGACTCAAAATGAGCCAGGTAGCCTCGAGAATATTCCTCTAAAGCATCATGCTGTGCTGTGTCCACACACATGTATGATCATCTGTGTCTGACCGCCAGGATCCCAGGGATTCAAACACTGCCCACTGGTTCATAGTTCTGCCACTAGTCTAATCCCCTTTCAGCGCCTTGAGTCAGAGCTGCAGACATGCTTGGAGAGCTGGATCTTCAGAGGCCCCCTAAGAATATACTGTTAGAGCAAATAGATCGTAGCACTTCCTTCGTATTACCTCCCGGACCTCTGTGTCTGCTCCAGTCTCATCTCCATGTTGATTTGTTAATTATCTTCCTTTAGACATTTTACATCAGCCATATCAAACAACACACAGTTCCTGAGTTCCCCATGGCCTCTGACTGCCTGGGATGCAGGCTCCTTCCTCATCATTCACTAGCAATGTTCTCTGTCTCTCCAGACTGACCAGATGCCCAGCCTGGGCATTCTCTTAACATTCTTCTAGATTTTTCCTGGTTCCCTGGAAGTCCTTGCTCTCTGTCAAAAGTGACACCCATGTGGCTTTTATGATGGCAAATCCACATGATCTGTTTCATATCTGTTTCCTAAACCTCCCTGTAGAACCCAGGCTGGGTACCATCCATCTAGCATCTTCAGAGTCTGGCAGGAAGATCACTGATACACGTTTGGCACGTTGCCAGTGCCAGCCGAACCTGGATAATGTGCTCTTTTCCAAGTGAATAGTTAGCTTTTATTGCTGTTATTAGATTGAATCACATGAAATTGCTGTTTTCATAAGTTAAAATTGCTCGAATACTGGCATTTCAGATGTGTATTTTCCTATTCCCACGAGCATTTTCAATCTGTTCCTCCCCTCGGTTCCTCCCCTTCTGCTTCTGTACACCAAGGTTCTCCTGCATATCCCAAACTCATCTTTTCCTTTTTCTAACACTGACTGCTGAACTTCCAGAACGAGTTGGTTACATTCACTGTTTCCATGTCTGCATCAGCCATTCCCGCTTCAGTCTTTGGCCATCTAACCCTCCCTCCCTCTCCTCCTGAAGCTGCTTCAGGTGTTTCTAAGCAGCACAAAAATTGCTCTGCTCGCAGGTTGATCCTGTCCTTCACCCTCTTGCACTTTCTTGCAGCATGAAAAGACTGGGATGACCCCTTTTGAAACTCTCACCTTCTGTGACTTCCATGGCCTGACTTTTAAAAAATCCTGCTAATTTATCCCATATTCACTCCATTTAAAGTTGAAGGATAGAATGAAAACCCATCTTGTCCTTCAGTTGCGTACAGCACAGAAGTTACTACAAGGTATCGTGACACATATTCTGGTAAAGTAAATGTAGTTGATCAGCTCTATACGACTAACAGATAACCACATGTGTATTACTTTAAAACCAGAGTATGCAGAGCATCGAGACATGAGCCCCAAAAGACTTGAAGTTCAAAGACAAGATTCTTTATAATCTAATTCAGAGTATATATAAACTTTACTTATATTTATGGAATCAAATTAAAGAAGCTATAGAAATAAACGATGTTGTTTTTTTTCTCCTTCATTTCAGGCAAGGCTTTATTGGGGCCCCTGCTGCAGCAGAGAAGATGGAAGACACACAGCAGTTTCCCTTGCTCCCTTGCTCACTCCCTGAGGGTGGCCAGGTTTTTCCTTATATGAGGTGAGGGTACCGGTGTGTCCAGGGCTGGAGGGCTGGTTGAGGTGGCCACCACCACCCCCCGGTGGTGTTGAGTGCAGGGGGCACGCTCAGTAGCCAGCTTTTGCTCCCAGCATCCTGCTTTTGCTCCAGGCTCTTCAAAAGTGGCAGTTGGGAGTTTGGTCTCTTTGTATGTTTTGTCCAGAATTTGTCCCAACTGCGCATGCCCCCAGGGGTTTTTTAACAGAATCAAGAATTGAAGCAATAAAACCATGCCAGGCACTTGGCCCTTTCCCTCTATCTTCTTCCATGGTGGAGAGCTCTCCTGGCCATGTAATTGACTGTTCTTCCCATCCCTGCCTGAGTCCTGCCCATGGACATCCTCTTCCATCCTCCTCCCCTTGGGAGCCTTGCACATCTGCTATTTGTGAATATCCGCACATCCAGCGGTAATGTGTACTCCGGGTGAGACTCACTCTGGCTTTGGGGTATCAGTTCAGTTCAGTTCAGCTCAGTCTCTCAGTCGTGTCCAACTCTTTGCGACCCCATGAGTCGCAGCACGCCAGGCCTCTCTGTCCATCACCAACTCCCGGAGTTCACTCAGACTCATGTCCATCGAGTCAGTGATGCCATCCAGCCATCTCATCCTCTGTCCTCCCCTTCTCCTCCTGCTCCCAATCCCTCCCAGCATCAGNTGTTGTTCCATGTCCAGTTCTAACTGTTGCTTCCTGACCTGCATACAGGTTTCTCAAGAGGCACGTCAGCTGGTCTGGTAGGACCCAAACCAAGACTGTCGTCCCCCAAATCACCTTCTCTTCCTTTTATTTCCCCTTTTGATGGTCCTCTTTACCTTTTTTGCCTCTGGGTCCACCTCTAGCATTTCCACAATTCTTGCCCCACTGTCTGTTTCTTGACTGTTTCTTCCAGCATTCTAACCTCTCCACCGGTCCGTCAGCTCCACACACTCACATGTTGAAAATAGTCATTAGTGAGCCTGACTTAATCATGTTTGCATTTCCCACAGTGCCCTAGCATTGTGCTCAGGGTAAATAGGCCTTCGATGCATATACATTGAGTTCAAAGAAATTGATCTTTTAAATGACAGGCATAATTGGTGCATTGTCCTAAGCTTTGATAAATATCAATAGGAGAAAGGAAAATAATCCCTCATAAATTGACCACCCCAGCACCCTGTTCCAGTCCCTGGTGTATTCTGTCATGCATTTCCCCATTCCTATTTTTAGATCAGGTTGATGAAGTTTTTATTGTTACCACAGTGGTCCGCCCAGAGGACAGAGTTGCTTAGCAAGGGCTGACTCCTAATCATTAATGCTGCTCACATTTTTCCAGCGCTCTGCCTTCCTGTTGGGATTGTACTTCCCAGTTCCCGGAGGTTAAGTGAAGACTTGTGACCAGAACTGGCCAATGATCATTTAATTGTTGATCCCTCAGAACATCCTCTCCATGGCTGTTCCATCGCCCTTGGTCCTCAACTGACATCATGACTCAGAGAAGCCCCCAGGTGACCCAGGACGGCCATGAAGTAGGAGGGAAAAAGCTTTATTTTCAGCTGCTCACATTTTGGGTCTGTTTCTGCAGCAATCTTTAACTCGATTGGAGATGTAGACTGCTGTTTCTGGGAGAGTCTCTGATTTATGTTTTATTTTTTACTTTTATTTGCATTAATATTTTGGGGGCATTTATTCCCAGGACACAAAGTTTTTGTTTTTTTCCAGTTTCTCCTGAGATATCTTTTTCTTCTGTGCAGCCGCCTCTTCTGGTTTAGGGAAGAGCTTCTCTTTTTCAGTAAGGATCATTTCAGTGTGGCCGGTTGATCCGACCATGAGCTCTGTAAGTCCCCCTCTGCGTCTTAGGGGCTTTGTTCACCTGGATATGTTCAGTGACCAGAGAATCTACATCTAAGCTCTTCAGTTCAGCATCACTCTCTGCATTTTCGAGTAGGTGTGCAGGAGAAATTCAGCACTCTGTTTAGGCCACTGAAACTGCATCCAGCCCCACTGTCTGGACAACTCCACCATGGTATGAGGGCTTCCCTCATATCTCCGTAGGTGAAGAATCTGCCTGCTGTGCAGGAGACCTGGGTTTGATTCCTGGGTCAGAAAGATCCTCTGGAGAAGGAAATGGCAACCCACTCCAGTATTCTTGCCTGGAGACTCCCATAGACAGAGGAGCCTGGCGGGCTACAGTCTGTGGCGTCGCAAGAGTCGGACATGACTTNATTCCTGGGTCAGAAAGATCCTCTGGAGAAGGAAATGGCAACCCACTCCAGTATTCTTGCCTGGAGACTCCCATAGACAGAGGAGCCTGGCGGGCTACAGTCTGTGGCGTCGCAAGAGTCGGACATGACTTAGCGACTACACCTCCACCACCACTGTAACAACGAATGGCGCCCTTTGCTTCTGAAAGGGACATCCTGTACTTATTTGGTGGCTTTTCATTTGTTTTTCGTTTTTAAATTGGAGACTCCCCACAGACAGAAGAACCTGGAGGGCTACAGTTCATGGGGTCACGAAGGGTTGGTCGTGACTGAGTGACTAAGCACACACAGCACATAATTGCTTTACCATGCTATGTTAGTTTCTGTTGTACAATGACGTGATTGGTGGTATTTTGGGTATGCATACCCTTACAGGCCTGGGTGGTTTCATGAGTGTTCTTAAAGTGAACACGAAGGTTTGAACAACCTCTTGATTTTCATGATTTTGAGGGGCTCCTGGGCAAAGTGAATTGCGAATCATTTTTAGAGGTCATCTCAGGCCTCTTACGGGGAAAAAAAAGGGGAGATTCTCTGATTTAACACCATTCCACTTGACAGGGGAAATGACCTAGCTCATAATGAATGGGTCTTGGCGAGTGGCTGGAGCTGAGGTTGGCTGACTCCCTGGACATTCTCCCCTGTTCACAGCACCCTGGGCCCAGAGGGAGGCTGGCCTTGCAGGATGCTTTCCTGCATTTGCTCTCTGCTTCCTGGTGGTATTTCTGCTGCAGAATGTGTCGGGCCAGACTCTCCCTGGATTCTGGGTCACTGACCTGCTGTACTTTCTGCCTTGACTGGTCATTTGAGAGAAGCCGAGGGTCCACTTTGCAAGCCTTCTGCCGAATGGCGTGACACAGGTGCCCACCTCAGCCCTAGGGCTGCTGGAAGAATGCTTCCTTTTCCAGGTGATGGAGTGGAGGCAGCAGCCTCTCTGTGCAAGTGCAAGTCCAACAATTCAGCTTTGGAATTATCCGAGGGTGACCAGATTCTCAGATTCAAAGGTATGAGGATAATTAGGACTCTTGTTAATCGTTCTGGATCCCCTTCCCCACCCCCACCCCCCCAGTGACGCGATTCACACAGATTAATTACTGCCTGCTATAAATAAACGCAGAGAAAAGCAATCTGCATCGCTGAGGCAGAGGGTAACTGTCATTTAATATATCACAGCTTTCCGCACACCTGTTCTCCCTCCACTGTTGCCATGGAAACCACACTCTATAAGAGAAGCGCTGCATAATTAGCGTGGAGAGAGGTCTATATCAATCAGAATAATTTGAAAGAATACTAAAAACCCAAAGGAGCAGCCAAAACTACTTGTCTCAATAGGAAGGAATCCGATCTCTACTGTGTGGTAAATGAGGAGGCAGTTACAGGAGAAAATCAGCAAAATTAGCAATTCTAGGTCAGCTGGAAAACAAGGTGCCAACCTTTTCCTCCACGAGAGAGGAAGAAAACTTTGTTATCGAGTTTGACTCTTTTAAGTGCTCTTTCGAGCCACACAAAGGAGATACAAAGCCAAACAAAGGCGTGAATGTATGTTGAGATGATGGAGCTCCAGAAGGGTAGGAGGGCTCTGCACACGTGGGACGCCCCCATTGCAGCGGTGGGCAGGGAGGCTGGGGCTTGAGACTTCAGCTGTGGGAGGGGCTGGTGGCTGAGGGGGTGCTCCTTCAGGAGCAGTGAGCAGCTTTCAGTCAAAGTCTGGGATTTTATGAGTGGCTGGAATCACCAGCCTGCTTCTTAGTGGTGGAAAGAATTTCAGAAAGGATCTAGTTCCAATGTGTTAGTTTTGCAGGGAGGAATGGGAATCTCGCAGAGAGGCAACTTGCCTGAAGTTCCAAAATAGCTGTTGGCCAAGCTCTCTGGTTCTCAGCAGAGCTCTTTGCCAAGGCCGTTGATTGGACTACCACTGGGTTGGTGGTCCTGGTCAGAAATTCTTTCTTTTTTTTTTTTTTTTTAATTTATTTATCTGGCCATGCTGGGTTTTAGTTTTGGCCTGTGGCATCTAGTTTCCTGATCAGGAATGGGACTTGGGCCCCCTGCATTGAGAGCTCTGAGTCTTAGCCACTGGACCACCAGGGGGGTCCCTGGTGAGAAATTCTTTGGTTCTTTATTACCAAGGGGATGAAATTGAGTACCTGGCACCAGAAAGCATTTGGACTTTGGCATTTACAGTCTTTGACAATTTCCCTTTGGGTGTGGATATGCAAATTCATTCATCCATCCATGCAGTATGTATACATCAAGTTAAACAGGATCATATCAAGTTTTTCTGAGAGACACACAAACTTCCTGCAAACTGGAAATTTCCAGATTTCTTTCTGGATCCATGTTTCTTTTTTTTTTTTTTTCTATCATTAACTTTTATTGGCGTATAGTTGCTTTATCAGGTGTTAGTTTCTGCTGTACTACAAAGTGAATCAGTTACATGTATACATATACTTCCTCTTTTTTATTTTTCTTTCCATTTAGATCACTACAGAGCACCGAGTAGAGTTCCCTGTGCTGGGTCTGTGTTTATATTAACTGATAGTCATTCATTCACTCAGCATTTATGTATTGAGTGCCTACTATGAGCCCACTCTATTCCAAGTGCTTGGGAAATAGTCCCTGGTAAAGCATGAGGATCTCTACCTTCACAGAACTTGCATCCTAGTGGGGAGAAACAGACCTTAGGTATGGAAACAAGTACGATGATTTTTTTTTTGTAATTAAAAACCTTTTTATTGAAGTATAGTTGATTTACAATTTTGTGTTAATTTCTGCTGTAAGGCAAAGTGATTCAGTTATACTTAAATATATATTTTTTTAAATATTCTTTTCCATCATGGTTTATCACCAGATACTGAATATAATTCCCTGTGCTATACAGTAGGACCTTGTTTTTTTTCCTCCTGTGCTATGGGGCTTGAAGGATCTCATTCCGTTACCCAACCAGGGGTTGAAAGTGGGCCTAAGCATGAAAGCGCCGAGTCCAAATAACTAGAGCACCAGGGAACTTGCTAGGACCCGGTTACTTGTCAGTTCTCAAACTGTATAATAGTTTGCACCTGCTAATCCCCAACTCCCAGATGATCCATCCTGCAATTCCTTCCCTCTCGGCAACCTCAAGTCTCTTTTGTGTGCCCCTGGTTCTGCTTCTGTTTCACAGATAGGTTCATTTGTGTCGTATCTTAGATTCCATGTGTAAGTTGCATCAAATAGTATTTGTCTTTCTCTTTCTGACTTGTTTCGCTCAGTATAATCATTCCTGGGTCCATCTGTGTTGCTGCAAATGGCATTATCTCATTATTTTTAATGGCTAGATTACTCCAGTCTTACCAGAAAGGAGGGGAGAAAGGATCTGAACAAGTGTCTAGTTCTGATTAATGTAAATGACTTCCAGGTCGCTTCCCAAACTTCCACTCCTCTATAGTTTAGCCGACTCTTGATTTTCAGCACATTGGGCCTTGTTTTGGAGGTCAGCCTGCAAATACTACTGTCCCTTCTACTTCCTCTGGTCTATGCTCTTCCTCTTAGAATTCATTCTCTGAATATTTATTGTGTTCAGAAGCCACTCTCTTCTCTAAGCAGACTTCATCCTTTCCAAGTTTGGTGGTGGCTTAGTCACTAAGTTGTGTCCGACTCTTGTGACCCCATGGACTGTAGCCTGCCAGGATCCTCTGTCCATAGGGATTCTCCAGGGAAGAATACTGGAGTGGGTTGCCATTTCCTTCTCCAGGGGATTTTTCCGATCCAGGAATTGAACACAGGTCTCCTGCATTGCAGGCAGATTCTTTACCGACTGAGCTACAAGGGAAGCCCCTTTCCAAGGTAAAGATTTGTATATTGTCTTTTTCTTTGTGTGAGGGGGTGCTTCCTAGGTGGCTCAGGGAAAAAATCTGCTTGCAATGCAGGAGACCCAGAAATGGCAACCTACTTCAGTATTCTTGCTCAGAAAAACCCATGGACCAGAGGAACCTGGTGGATTACAGTCCATGGGTTTGCCAAATGGTCAGATGCGACTGAGTGACTTTTTTTTCATGGTAGAGTATTTATAAAAAATGACAAATGAAACAGGGAAAAAATTTTCTCTGAAAGTTGTCCTGGGCCTGCTAATCTTAGTTTTTATCCATTGTTTGGAAAAATGATTATCCCTTGAAAACGAGAATGGATAATAGGAAAACTGGAAATAGCCTTGAACCTGGAGTGGGTGTTTTAGTATGGATGCCAACTTCAATGGTGTTTGTCAAGTAACAAAGTATATCTTGAAACTAGGCATTCATTCCTCTTTATTCCAGAATCATATCAATGGTTATTTAGGCTAAAGTTTAGCACAAAAGATTGATTTTCTGTTTATTCCTTTGGCTTTTATATTGATTGTACATTTGTCCTGTTGTACCAAATATGGTTACTTATATATATGTACATGAATAAAATATGTTTAATAAGCATGCATAAAATATATGAGCTTGAAAACTGTTCCCTGGTGGAGCATTAGTGTCTTGGTTGAAATATCTAAGTGACTTCCAGAAGAAATCATTAGTCCCACTCTAGCGTACTTTGTTCCTGTGTAGGAGTTCATACTCTAGACAACAATGATTCTTAATTTTTTGTCGTTGTTGTTTTACAAGTCCCCTGAGAATTCTAGTGACTCTTATGTACAGGGCAGAATGTGTGCTTAGTTGCTCAGTCATGTCTGACTCTTTGCAACCCCTTGGACTGTAGCCTGCCAGGCTCCCTTGTCCATGGGGGTTTCCAAGCAAGAATACTGAAGTGGGTTGTCATTTCCTTCTCTAGGACAGGACAGAATGGATTAAAACAAAAATAAAGTCAGCTGTTGGGTTGGTTCCTAGAGGGGCAGACAAGTCTTTTGATTCAATTCCATTATTATGGTGGAGGACCTTTAAAATGAAGAAATACAGTTCTGGGGGTAGATTGCAAAAAGGCTCCCTATTACCCACCTCTCTCTGTGTCTTCGCCCCTTGTAAATTGACTCTGCAACTCCTCTCGTTGAGAGATGAAGTCCATTTGCCCATCTCTGAATTTGGACTGGCCTCATCACTCACTTTGCCTGTACAGTTTGGTAGAAATAATGGTTGCCAGTTTTGAACCATTAGATCTCAAGAGTTCTTGTACTGTCAGCTATTCCTCTCTGGAGTCTATCTTCCACCCATGTAGTCAAGCCCAAATTAGCTTGCTGGAGGATGCAAAAGAATGTGGACTAGAACAAAATCAGTCTGAACATTTCAGATGAGGCCACCGAAGATGAGCAAAACTTTCCTCAGTGGCCAACTATAGATACATAAGTGAGTGTAGCCAATTTCTGATAAGCCTGACTCAGATTTCCAGAACTATTAACCTATAGACTCATGAACAATAGTAAATACACATTGTTTTAAACAACTAAGTTTGGGGATATTTTTTTGTGCAGTGATAGCTAGTTGATACAGATAGAACCACAAGAAAGTGAGCTTTTTGAGGGAAAGACTCATGTCTGATTCTCTAGTTATTATGTGCTTCTTGCATTCTATTGTTAAATGCACATTAAATTTGTGAATACAATGTGATTAATCAGATTTCCTGGATTGGAGGTCTTTCTAGTGGCACAGATAGAGGGATGGTCATTTCCCTCACAAACCATGTGATTTCTATAGGAGAAGAATGGATTCTGCCAGAGAAGCTAGTTTTTTTTTTTTATAACCCCTGCTCCTCTTTTCTTAGTTCTAGGCTCTTAGTTTTCAGTTGGACATATGACTTCCTTAAATAAAGATTACATTTCCTGGCCTTTGTCACAGATATCTGTATGACTAAGTTCTGGCCAATGGGATGTAAGTGAAAGAGAAGGGGCATGCTTTGTATTTCCTTCCCTCTTTTCTATGGGATGGGATGCAGATGTGTTGGCTGGCATAGGGCAACCGTATTGGAAACTGAGGTAGAAATATATGCCGAGGGTACAAGAGCAGCCAATTTAAGGATGTTGAGTCTATGGTCGGTGTTTTTAATTGCTGACTCCCTCTTCCTTGTAGGAGAGAGAACTCTTCATTCCTGCTCAGTTATCTGTGTCTGAATCAGCTGCATGTATATCCACTGACTTATTTCACATTTCCAGATAAGAAAGAATAGAGGTGGCGATAGACTAGGATGGACTATTTCAATTCTCATTTCATTTCACACAGACTCCCTGCTGTTTGCCTAGTTCTATTGTCCAAGATACTAAGTTGAAAAAACAATGAGTCATGTTCTCTCTGGATATTAGAGATAAGATGTGTGCATGTGGTCCAGGGAGTTAGCAACACAAAAGGTATAAGCCAGGTGGCAAAAGGAATTCTCTTGGGCACTCCACATTCCCTAGGTCCAAGGGAAGGTTGATCAGGGAGGGGCGGAGTGGATGGCAGCCTCATGAGTGAGGTAGACAGGTGTCCTGGATCTTGGGCTCCACCCTATAGCTCTTGCCATCTCCTCAACATAACTTTGTCTTGGTGGGAGAGGGCATCCTGCCAAAGAACAAGGGACTTCTGCAGGCCCAGTGGGGATGTATAGAAGGGACCTGCTGAACAGTAGTGAGGGGCAGTGTGGGCAGGGGAGGTAAGATGGGCGGAGAGAGGAGTCCTTTCAGCACTAAGTTGAGGACTTTGAACCTGAACCTGTGGGTCTGGCCTTAGGGGTTTCAGAGGACAGCTGCAACCTTAGAATCTTATATTTTAGTGATACTAGTTGTGTGACTCTGTGAAGGGACTGGAATCGAGTGGGGCCAAAGGAGGAGGACAGAGACGTAGGTACCGCAGGTAGGGGTGATGATGGTCCAAGCAACATGGCATTCTTATGAGATGGGGAGATGAAGAGGGATAGATTTTGCAAAGAAAGCTGCAAAACAGACCTGGTGTCTGGACAGCAGGGCTTAAAAAGATGGAAGAGCTCAGCTTGCCATTTCTTTTGGTCTGGTCTTGTTTTCCTTTCTGTTGGAGTATACTGGATTTACAATGTTGTGTTGGCCTCTGCTGCACAGCAAAGTGAGTCAGTTACACATATACGTATAGCCACTCTTTTTTAGATTCTTTTCCCATATAGGCCATTACAGAGTATTAGGTACAGTAGGTCCTTATAAAACAGATGACTAATAAGGACCAACTTGCCTTCTTTTCATACATGGAAATGGGAAGATTGGCATTGCCAATGAGAGAAATGGGCCAGAGAGGCGGGCTCCTGTCTGAAGAGAATTGGGACTGATGTCCTTAGTTTAGAGACTCTTGTCTGTGCATTGCGACCTGACCATCCTCAGGGCATCTGTTCAGTGGGTGGTTGGCAGTGGAGGGTGGGGACGAAGCTGAGAATGGAAGTGGAGAGAGCTCCCTGACTGCTCAGCAGAGTCAAGCGGACTGACACCTGGATCATCTCTCCCTAGAATTAGACGGCCAAGTGATGGAATGCAATCAACAAGGGTAAAGACACATTTGTCTGCAAATCTTCTTGTTCATTGCTGATTACGTGGTACCGGGTGTGGAATAGCTGGCAGGCACTATTCATCTCTGTCCTCACCCTGCCGGGCAGCACATCAGCAAAGAAAGACGGATGGAGAGAGGGAAAGCCTCAATGTGGAGCATGCTCCGGCAAGGATGGGGCTGAATGGTTGAGAGGACCTCTGTGACCTCAGGCAGCCACCAGAACATCTCTGAGGTTCTGTTTGCTCTGCATAAAATAAATAAGAGTAGTGATAAATAAGGGCTTCCCTTGTAGCTCAGATGGTAAAGAATCTGCCTGCAACGCAGGAGATCTGGGTTCTGTCCCTCAGTTGGGAAGATCCCCTGGAGAAGGGAATGGCTGCTGCTGCTGCTGCTGCTGCTGCTGCTGCTGCTAAGTCGCTTCAGTCGTGTCCGACTCTGTGTGACCCCATAGACAGCAGTCCACGAGGCTCCGCCGTCCTTGGGATTCTCCTGGCAAGAACACTGGAGTGAGTTGCCATTTCCTTTTCCAATGCATGAAAGGAAAAGTGAAAGTGAAGTCGCTCAGTTGTGTCCGAAGCTTAGCGACCCCATGGACTGCAGCCTACCAGGCTCCTCCATCTACTCCAATATTCTTTCCCGGAGAATCTAAGAACAGAGGAACCTGGCAGGCTACAGTCCGTGGTCGCAAAGAGTCAGATACAACTGAATGACTAACACTTCCAGTAGTAAATAACAGGAAAATCATAAAAAGAATAGAAGTGATATGATAGTAATTTCTATGCTCTGTATGTATCATGGCCTGCATTACTCACAGCTTAATGTCTTAAAAGGCCGATGCTCATTTGTTGTTTTTGTGGATCTGCAGTTTGGGCTGGGTCGGGGAGGGGACAACGTGTCTCTGCTCCAGAAGATCCAAGTCCTGTGTTGGGTTGGCTAGAGAGGCTGGGTGGGTTGGGCACCCCTCTGTCTGGGGTCTGAGGGCCCGCCTGTGTGCTCCCTCCAACATGGCCCCTCAGAGGTCCAAGAGTGAGAGGTCCAGGAGACAGAAAGCAGAGGCTGCTGGTCTTTTAAGGTCAGGGGCTGAGAACCGGCATAGCTGTACCCCCACTGGATTCAATTGGCCAAAGTAGCTATTGATTCAGGGGAAGGAGACACACCCTTACCTCTCAGCGGAGTGTCCCTCTTTTGTAGTTTTTTTTTTTTTTGGCTGCACCAGGTCTTCATTGTTGCATGTAGGACTTGTGCAAGCGGAGTTTACTCTCTAGTTATGGTGCTTGGGCTTCTCTTGTTGTGGAGCACGGCCTGTAGAGCCTGAGCTCAGTAGTTGCAGTACACGGGCTTAGTTCCCGGACCAGGGATCGAGCTTGCGTCCCCTGCATTGGCAGGCAGATTCTTAACCGCTGGACCACCAGGAGTGTCCTGAAGTCCTCTTTAACTGTTGAAGAGTAGATAATATAATGAACACAGAAGGCTTAACATCCCATGGAGAATATAAGAGCTCAGTAAATGGTGGCTATTGTCAGGACTAGAGGTAGTGTCAGGATTATCAGAGACTTTCAGGCTTGAGTGGAGGTGCTGGATTCAATGGCCGGGAGGCCACTGAATGAGCAAGATGGCCTTGTTTTCTTGCATGTGGCGGGAGTGGGGGGGTGCCCCCTGTGCGGGTGGTAAGGAGTGAATTGGTGGCAACTCCAGAAAGGCACATGGGGTGAGAAGTTGAATTGCGGAAGGACAGGGGGAAACTGGAGAGCTCCTGTGGATGAGCTGGGGCAGGGTGGCAAGGCGTCCGGAGGATGCTTCTTCTTCCATGGCTCAGGGACAAGGTGGCACAGAGTGGGAGGCGGGTGTGTGGGGAGGATGAGAAGGAGAGGGAAGAGGAAGAGGGGAGAGGCAGAGGGACTGAGAAAAAGTGTGAATATCTGTGTGTTTTAAAGGCCAAGTTTATTCTAGGCAAGCTATTTATTTAAGATTTGCATGCAAATGAAAACAGCCAGGATATAAGCTCCTGAGAGGAGGGAGTCTGAGCGGAAGAAGGGTTTGCAATTCTCCTTTCAGGCTGGTAGATAGGCAGCTGTCTGGGCCAGGCTAAAGGCAAAGCTTCAGCTGGGAGGGCATCTGTTAGGGCAGACGGAGAAGTATTAAGTTTTTTGTTATTGGAAGCAGGGGGCATGGGTTCGATCCCTGGTTGGGGAACTAAGATCCCGCATGCCACTTGGCGAGTCCAAAAAATTAAAATAACATAGTCAGTAGCTGGGGACGTCAATTTTATACCTAAAAGTGGAGGGTAACATACAAGTCTCCACTCTTAAGGGTTAATATGAAATAAAGGCCATATCAAGAGTAATTTTGGATACCCTAAGAACTAAAATGTGAATGATTTTCTTCTACTCAATAAAAAGAAAAAAACTGAATTATAAAGTTAGTGTTAAGAAGTCAAGCCAAGTTCTGCTTTTCCACGTGGCCCTTAATGCTTCTTTTAAAATCGAAACTGTGAATGTTTTAAAGAATGAAGTGTTGGTATCCTTGCTTTGGGTGAGTCTTAAGCCTGGACTTGGCTAGCCTGGAGGGCAGCCTGGTGTGGTGGGCCAGGCCTTGTGTCCTGAATGCTGGCCCTGGTGGTCAACACTGGTCCTGAAATTTCTCCATCACAGACTTAGCTTTTTGGATAAGGGCTCCTCCCAACACCCAGCCACCTTGGACAGAGCTGGGTCTTGCCTAGCTGCCTGTTGCCTGTTTGAATATCCCTGAGGATTTCTCCCTGGGAAATTCCCTTTGTCTCTGATACAGGCTTTTGCATGGTGGAGAATTTTTTGTTAGTTTGTTCCTTACTGTATCCCCAGAGGCTGGCCAGGAGCTGGCACTGGATGGTTTGTTGCATAAATGTAAGAATGAAGGAGGGACTTTCCTGTGGTACAGTGGTTAGGACTGTACGCTTCCAATGCAGGGGGCACAGGTTTTATCCCTGCTTGGGGACTGAGATCCCACCTGCCACACAGTGAGGCACCCCCCCCCTCCCAAATTAACATAAAAGGTTCAACACTGGAAAAAAAATAAAGAGGAGAGGAGTTTCTTTAAAACAAAACAAAGCAAAAAACAATGGAGGGGCATCATAAGGGGGCTAGGTGTGGAAGGGCAGCTCTGGGAGCAAATACTGGGCATTTCACAGGCTTGTGGCAGCCTCTGTAGGGGGGTGCCTGTCTCAGGCTTCCCAGATGGCCTAGGCTAAAGAACCCACCTGTCAATGCAGGAGATGTAAGAGACTTGGGCTCGATCCCTGGATTGGGAAGATTCCCTGGAGAAGGGAATGGCAACCCACTCTAGTATTCTTGGCTGGAGAATGCCGTGGACAGAGGAGCCTGGCGTGCTACAGTCCAGGGGGCTGCAAAGAGTCGGACATGACCAAGTGACTGAGTATGCACTTTAGAGGTCAGAATGAAGCAGTTCAGATAAATGGATGGCCAAATCCTTGAAAAAGGGATTTCAGTGTCCTTGGGAGGAAACATGGAAGAAAGCAAGGGTTAGTTCCATGGATCCTGGGTAGTTTTTTTTTTCTTTCCTCCCCCTTACAACAACTGAGAAGTTTATATTTCTATTTGAAATGCAGAGTGAAACTGTGTATGGCCCTTTAAAAAAATAGGACGTATTTACTTATGCACAGACCATATGGGACTTTGGAGTGGGTGTTGATGGGACCAAAATAAACTCTCTGGATTCACAGCCAGGAGCAGTAAGGCTGGAGCAAAGTTTCTCTTTCACCTTAGAAAACTTGAATTTATTTTAAACAATTTAAAATAGAGTGGGTTTTCCCATTATGAAATCAGTGCAGGCCTATTCTAAAAATTTGGAAAAAAACATGGAAAAGACAAAGTCTTGTTGTGTGAACTTTGCTGAAGTGCAGGCAGGTTGCTGGATGGTGGCTGCGGGGACGATACTTGAGACCATGGGAAATCAGAACCTTGGGGACATTTTGAGGGCAACCTTGAGAGGTGGGCTGTGGCAGGACCACCTCTATCTTCTGGGGTCTGTAGGTCCTCTGTTGGGCTCGGGAAGGGTCTGGACTCTCACCCTGTCCCTGTAACTCCAAGTCACAGTACTCGAGTTTCTACAATCCCCCAAAGAAGACTGGGTCTCTCCTTGGGGGCAACAAAGCAGACTGGTGTTGTGCAAAGAGCATCGATATTCTGCAGCAGCAGCAGCTGCTGGAGCGGGTACAGGGACCACAGGGACAACAAGGAAGCTATAACCGACCCTGAAGGCCAAGAGGACTTATCCTTTCATGCAGCAGCTCCACAGAGGCCCTTCTCCGTAGCGGGCCTGAACTGTGGGTACAGTGGTGCGTGAATAGGCGTGATGCCTGCTTCTACAGATATTACGGTTTCGTTTCTGTTGGCTGAGTTTTATGCTGTAGTCTCACCATCTAGTCCTATCCAGCTCCATCTTTTAGGAAGGGATCCTCATCACCTTAACTGACTCATTCCAGAATCTTTGCAGTTGTTCTTGAAATAGTCACTCAGTCGTGTCTGACTCTTTGCAGCCCCATGGATTGTAGCCCACATGGCTCCTCTGTCCATGGAATTCTCCAGGCAAGAATACTGGCATGGATCGCCATTCCCTTCTCCAGGGGATCTTCTAGACCCAAGGACTGAACATGCGTCTCCTGCATTGCAGGTGGATTCTTTACCATCTGAGCCATTAGTCATCCTGTATTTACTTTGCCCCAGGGGCAGACTGAAGGAACCAGCGGATAGATGGCAATGAATGCAGGCTCAGAGGTCCTTTCCCTGCTGGTGATGAGCAGGGTGGGGAAGCCGGGTCCAGCAGCAGGATGAGTGAGAAGCAGCCTAATTAGTGCCCCAGTCCTGCCCACCACGGGACCCTTTGCGTGTCCTCTGTGATTCTCTGTCCACAAGCCTCTCAGACAATTGGTGTTCTTATTATATCTCCTCTTTTCCTCTCAGAAATCTTGAATGCAAAGGGGATAGTGACAGTTTAAACTGGTATCTTACCCAGGGGATTTACATCACAAGAAAGATCCAAACACCAAGGCTGGCTTCTCAGTGGTTAGGAGAGGATTTTGGACACAATAGTTTGATTGAAGGAGAATCCTTCCCACGTGGCTCAGTGGTGAAGAATCTTCCTGCCAGGGCAGGAAATGCAAGAACATGGGTTCAATCCCTGGGTTGGGAAGATCCTCAGGAGGAAGAAATGGCACTCCAGTATTATTGCCTAGAAAATTCCATATACAGAGGAGACTGGTGGGCTACAGTCCTCGGGGTTGCAAAGAGTCAGTCGAGACAGCACGCAAGCACGCCCAGGAGAACTCTGGCTGTCAAAGGTGGAGGCCTGGGGGATACATTTTGGTCACAATGAACTCATTGCCTGAGAAATTCAGCTGTAAGGAAGTGTTTCCAGCATCTCCTGAGTTCCACATTCCCTATACATCAGTGCGATGATAGCGGTGACTAACACAACTCCTCAGCTCGGATTTCCGTTAACAACTCTCAAACTTTCTGTTGCATCATTGACACAAATCCTGAAAATATTTTAGAAGCACTGCCATTTTGGCATCTAAGGCCTACCACTCACTGTCTCATACCTAGAAGTAATGGAAAACTGTTTGTCCGTTTATGTTCTATAGAGTTTGGAGAAATACAGCTGTTGGATTTTTCATATAGAGCACCACGGGCAGCGCTTGGATTACCACCAAGGAAGGGCTATTTGCCGTGTGAATCAGAAGTCCTGGTTGTTCATAAGTCCTGGAATAGCTTCAGCTTCACATAGTCCATCCTGCCCGTCAAATGCATAGGTTCTGAAGTTTGGTTTTGAAAATATATCCTCATACCTGGGAGGCAGCTCGTCTTTTATGGGGACAAGGACTTCATCCCTGTTTCAGGCTCCCCAGGGGGAATTAGAGACACTCCCACTTCCATTCCAGAAATTGCTATGAGATTTCACACAGGGGAAGTGGGCCTTGCCCTTTTTATTTATTATCCTTTCTTCTATAGTGACTGCATGTTTTTTCCCCCCTCTGAAGACAGAGGCTTTCGTGAGATTGAAATGCAGCAGTGGTTCAATTCAGATGATAGCTTAGGAAATAAATGGAGACTCTGGTACCAGTTAAGCTTGAATCCAATCCTGGGGTTGTTTCTTTGGGAAGGAAGCTCCTTCCCTTAGTCAGGAAGTCAGCTCTCACTGAGATGGGTGGGCCTTGGGAGGCACTGCAGCTGACCCTAATCTATCAGTGGGTCATTTCCAAATTCCTCTTTATACCCCATTCTGGATGCCATTTTGGAAAGTATGTGAATCCATCAGGACTCCTGTTTTTTTTTTTTTTTTTTCTTGAAAATATATTGTATAAATATTCTTGCAATAAAAGTTTAAGAAAGAATGTGAAATTAAAAAAATATAATTATTGTTTCTACACATTGTCATCATTTTTAAAATATATCCCTATAATCATTTTTTAAACTGATTTTTTGGTGACTTTTGTGAATAGATATAATTTTATTTTATTTTTGTAAGTTTTTTTTTTTTTTTTTACCACATTGAGAGGCATGCAAGATCTTAGTTCTTGACCAGAGATTGAACCTGGGCCCTGTGCATTGGGAGGGTGGAGTCTTAACCACTGGACCACGAGGGAAGTCCTCCTTCTAATCACTGTTATGTGCATGGATTTTGTTAACTTTTAAAACAATTTTGTCTCTATAGTAAATGCAATTTTCATTGTGAGTTTTTTTTTTTTTTACTAAACAGTATAGCATACTTGGTAACTAATATTTGTTATTGACTATTCTTGCTTACTAAATACTTTATTTACTTAAGTATTCCTCAACTGAAGGTTATTCAAGTTGTTTCCAAATTATCATTATTATAACCTGTAATGAATGTCTTTGTGTACATTATTTGTGACATTTAGGATGATTTCTTAAAAGATATATTCCTAGAGGTAAAAATTCAATGGTCTATGGGTTATAGGTGCTTTACTGATGTTTAACATCGATAACATTAAAGTTCTGAATCAATAACTTTAAATAACATTCGGAGGATTTCTTAAAGGATACATCAGTAACCTTAAAGTTCTTAATCAATAGCTCTAAATAAATAACATTTAAGTCCGTGTTTAACAATTTGTAATTCCGGCTTACAAAGCTTTTTTTGAGACCAAGAATCACTGTGACGTAGAACTCCATGACCGAATATATTAACATCCTGTTTGTCCATTCATTCTCATGCTGGGAAAGCTGGGAGAAGAGAGAACC
The DNA here is from genome assembly GCA_006410615.1 of Neotragus moschatus. Classification (NCBI taxonomy): domain Eukaryota; kingdom Metazoa; phylum Chordata; class Mammalia; order Artiodactyla; family Bovidae; genus Neotragus; species Neotragus moschatus. The sequence goes on from SJYA01002682.1 coordinate 549,858, forward strand.
CTTTCTTAGCCAGATGTCCTTGTCCTTGGAGTCTCCAGGTTCACCCACACGTCTCCTGAGGTCAGTGCCCAGTTCTGCCCAGATAGATGGCATTTGCTGTCCAGTTATTTGGCAGGAAACGTAACTGGAAACTCGGCCGCCCAAATCTTGTCAAAGGCCTGGTGTTTACGGATTGCTCCAAGGATATTATCATGGACTCGATGCTTGTGTCCCTCCAGAATTCATATGTCGATGCTCTAGCTGCCAGTGAGGGCTTTGGGAGGTGGTTATGTGTATGTCAGGTCGTGGGAGTGGAGCCCTCATGATGGGTTTGGTGCCCTTGTGGGAAGAGAAGGCAGCCTGTTTTCTCTTCCATGCGGGGATACAATGCAAGCCAGGAAAGGGACCCTCATCAAGAACCAAATCTCAGACTTTTCACCCTTCAGAACAGTGAGAATAAGGGTTTGTTGTTTGAGCACCCAGGGTATGGGATTCTATCAGAGCAGCCTGAGCTAAGGCATGTGTGCAGGCCTTCCACTCCTTTAGAATTTCTCCACTTTATTCTTGGATGGAGTCGGACCACCACACCTTAGACCAACTTGTTCTGGGTCTCTCTATTTATGTTTTTATTGAAAAAATTTCATTGAAGAATAGTTGATTTACAATGTTGGGCCAACCTGTGCTGTACAGCAAAGTGATACACATATATGCATTCTTTTTTTTATATTCTTTTCTGTTCTGGTTTATCATAGGATAATCATTGAAGAGATATCATTGGATCTAGTTCCCTGTGCTATGCTGCTGCTGCTGCTGCTGCTAAGTCGCTTCAGTCGTGTCTGACTCTGTTGACCCCAGAGACGGCAGCCCACCAGGCTTCCCCATCCCTGGGAGTCTCCAGGCAAGAACACTGGAGTGGGTTGCCATTGCCTTCTCCAATGCATGAAAGTGAAAAGAGAAAGTGCAGTTGCTCAGGCGTGTCCAACTCTTCGCAACCCCATGGACTGCAGCCCAGCAGGCCCCTCCGTCCATGGGATTTTCCAGGCAAGAGTACTGGAGTGGGGTGCCATTGCCTTCTCCGCCTGTGCCATGCAGTAGGACCTTATCGTTTATGTTCTGGTTCCTTTAAAATGACTCTGAGTTGTGTTTGGCGTGTTGCTCTTAGGCCCCTGGGGAGAGGAGGCTCTAGCTTTCCTGTGCTTCCTCAGGCCACAGCCTCTGGAGCAGCTCTGCCCCTTCTCAGCCACCATCTTGTTTTCACTGATCATACCCAACACACTGTTGGTTAACCAGCCAGAGTTCTTCCCAAAGTCAGATCGTCTTTAGCAGTGGCATAAAACCTCATATCCTTTTGTCCTTTTTATGCAGTTCATGCAGCTCTCATGGCAAGTATACTGGGGTGGTTTGCCATTCCCTCTCCAGTAGACCACATTTTTGCCAGAACCTTCTGCTAAGACCCATGTGTCTTGGGTAGCCCTGCATGGCATGGCTCATAGCTTCATAGAGTTATGCAAGCCCCTTCACCATGATAAGGCAGTGATCCATGAAGGGGGACATGAACATGAGTTTGGGCAAACTTTGGGAGATGGTGAGGGACAGACAGGCCTGGCATGCTGCAGTCCATGGAGTTGCAGAGTCGAACATGACTGGGCAATGGAAGAACAACAACATAAAACCTCAGCAGACTCAGTTATCCACCAGATCCTTCATACACAGTAAGGTGTCCCGAAGGCTTGTTGCTTTTTCATTTTCTGTATACCCATGGAGAATTTAATAGCAGGACAACTAGAAAAGGGGCTATTTTCATCTCAATGTAGGATGTACATTTGTGTTTGGTCTGGGATTGTCTGTGTGAATTGCCTGCCTGGGGATGGGGGACTGTAAAGGCCTTTATCTGGCCTCTTCTTACAGTGACTTTTGTAAACTCACCTATTCCTGCCTTTACGTTGTCTTTATTTTGTCTCAAATTGTTGATTTATTTAGTTTGATTTGCTGGAATAATAAGCACTCTTGTAAGCCGCCTCCAGTAATTTGGGAAACTAGATGGGATCCAAGCAAGTCCCATAAAAAGTGTGATTTATTGGGTCAAAAGATGTGAATGCTTTTGAGGCTGTTCTTACATGCTGCCAATTAGCTTTCCTTTTCCTGATGACTTCCCAGGGCTGTCACCTGTTTTGCTTTTTTTCTTGGACTTTAGGCTGGGGCTAATGTAAGCAGCCATTAGTGAGCTGGTACTAATGGGTCTTTAAAAACTCTTAGTCATGGAATCAGTGAATTAGTGTGGACGGACTTGATTGGAAGATGCCATGAATGTCAGATCAGTTTTTTTTTTTTTTTTTTTTAATCCATCTCTGTCTCCCCTCTTTGCAGGGGAAAGAGGGCTCCCTGGGAAGCTTACCCTGCTGCTGACTGATGCAGGGGGCTTTCTAGGAAGTGCTCTTGGGATCCATACCTGTGGAAGGGCAGGGGCAGGACTGGGCAGAGGGGGAAGCTGAGCCGTGAGGAAGTATCAGTGATCCTCAGGATGGTGCCTCAGGTAGCTCTGAAGCTGGGATTGCCCCTCAGAGTTGTCCCAAGATTGGATGAGAAGGTTCAGAAGGATCGGCCCGTGGAGTCAGCTGCTTTCGAAAGTACACGTGACCGTGGGCAGGCAGTTGCCGCAGGGGCCTGAGTGCTGAGTGTGGCCTGCCGGGAGCTCTCCTCTACACAGCTGGGGGAATGCATACGTTAACCCTACAGAGAGACAGTGTGTTTGAAAGGAAGCCTTCAGAGATCCACTGATTTGGGGGCATTGCTAGGCCCATGGGGGATTTCTTTTGTAAAAGTATTTCACCTGCATTTGTGAACATTTTCCCTTCCATCGGCACTTGCTGCCACCTGCGATTTAGGAAATCTGCCTCATGCTTAGCCTTCTGATTTTATAATTAGCTTTCCAGAATAATAACCCCATCCAGGTGTTTTGTAACACAAAACAACAAGGGAAATTAATTTCAATTAGAAGGGGAAAAAGTACAAATTGAAGTGGAGTTGTGGAAAGAAGCAAACAAAAAAAGCCCACCATGCATTTCTTTGAGTGTACTTCATTTACGTAATTAAATGCCCGCAGTGCGGCTGAACCATCGGCAATGGTGCCCTTTAAAGATCGACATTTAAAAAATACATGACTCCATGGAATTTGGAGCTGCGCTGGCTGCCCAGCACACATCTGGAGATAAAAGGGGTGGGGAGGGAGGAAGGCTGAGTGAGAGCCTCAGAGACACAAACAAGCGCCCTTCTTTTGTGTTTTCACACTTGAATTTTTTTTTTCTTAGCCTAAGAAAATGAGCCTTATAAAGACGAATTCAAGTTAGTTTCCAGCATTTTGAAGGGATATGGAGGGAACTGAGGGCAAATGTCGACTTATGGGCTTTATTGAACAAGGAAAGCTTTCAAGTTCTTGTCTTCTCTCTCTCTTGAATGAGGAAGTCCTGAATCTTGTTTTCTCTGGCTGGTCTGGCTGAATTTCAGAGGAGATTGTGTATCACTGGGCAGAGGGAGCCCTCCTCTCGAGGAGCTGGCAAAGCTGGCAGGAAGCAAGAGAGAGACAAGCTCATAAAGGAAAAGATGGACCCATTTCTCCACCAAGACCCATGTCACTAAGAAGCAGCTGGTCCTTGGGCTTCTGGAAGGGGTGGTAGGTGGCATGTCCAAAGCTTTGACCCCTGTGTAACATTCCAGATGAACTGACCCATTTGTAGATTGAGTGCTCAGGAAAGCTTGGCACGACCAAGGCCTGTTTTTTTTTTAAATTCTATTGCAGTACAGTTAATTTACAAGTTAATTTCTGGCACATAGCAAAGTGACTAGTTATACACACATATATGCGTTCTTTCTCATTATGGTTTATTACAGGATATTGAATATAGTCCCCTGTGCTATATGGTAGGACCTTGTTGTTTACCCATTCTATTAATATATATACCTCTGCGAATCCTAAACTTCGACTCCATCCCTCCCCACCGCCCCATTCCCCTTTGGCAACCACAAATCTGTTCTCTACGTCCATCGAGTCTGTTTTTAGATATGTTCACTTGTGTTTTAGTTTAGATGCCTCATAGAAGCGATAGGAGATGTTCTCTTAAACGGTTAAGTCTCCAGGAGGCTGCCACACCATCTCTCAAACAATTACACAGCCTTCTTCCCTGGAGACTTTTTCTGACTTTCCAGTTCTGGTCTTAGACAGGAAACTGAAAACTGTCAAATTTATTCTTCTCGATCTGCCCCAAATGTTCCATTCTAACATTAGCTCACACGTAATGAGGGGAGTGCTGACATAGGGAAAGCATTAAGGGTACAGGGAACTGGGCTCCTCTCCCCGGGGTTGATACTGATAGCGGGGGAGTGGTCTGGCCTGGAGGGACACACGTTTAAGTCATGCAGAAGACGAGCCCTCTTAGCTGAAGTTTTGTGGGTTGACTTGGGCTTCCTCATGTTTTTGCAAAGGACAAGAAGCCTACTTTTTGCTCTGTATAGGTTCCTATATTTATTTATTAAAACAAATTAAAACAGAATTTTTTTTGACCTTGTTGCATGGTGTGTGGGATCTTAGTTCCCCAAAGCAGGGATTGACCTGTGCCCTCCTACACTGGAAGCCTGGAGTCTTTACCACAGGACCACCAGGGAAGTTACAAGGTTTCTACATTTTTTGATGCTTGTCATTATTCTATGAGTTTAAGATTATAGATTGACCATTTTGGAGCTTTTTGAACACTTGTGCACCAATCTGTGTAACAGGGCATTGATTAACTTCAGCGCTACTAGAACACATTTACCTTCTCATTCCTTTGAAAACAAGACCTATCACAAACCTGACTTAACACAGATTGCATTAGATGCTATGATGTACTCATAATGGGGACCTATATTCTTGCCTGGAAAATCCCATGGACAGAGGAGCTTGGCAGGCTACAGTCCATGGGGTCGCAAAGAGCTGGACATGACTTAGTGACTGAAGATGCACATATCGGAGAAGGCAATGGCACCCCACTGCAGTACTCTTGTTGGGAAAATCCCATGGATGGAGGAGCCTGGTGGGCTGCAGTCCATGGGGTCACAAAGAGTTGGACACGACTGAGCGACTTCACTTTCACTTTTCACTTTCATGCATTGAAGAAGGAAATGGCAACCCACTCCAGTGTTCTGGCCTGGAGAATCCCACGGATGGCAGAGCCTGGTGGGCTGCTGTCTATGGGGTCGCACAGAGTTGGACACAACTGAAGCGACCTAGCAGCAGCATGCACGTGTAGCACAGGGGACCCTACTTAATACTATATAATGGCCTACACGGCAAAATAATCTAAAATAGAGTGAATATATGTGTAACTGTGATTCACTATGCTGTACACCTGAAGCTAACACAACATTATAAATCCACCATACTCAAATAAAGAACAGATCTTTGCAACTCTGAAATAATAAGAGAGTGAGAGCATACTCCACTTTTCAAATAACCTGTCCACGTGATCAGGCTCTTTTTCTCAAAGTGTGGACTCTACTCATCTGTCATTCTCTAGGTAGAGAGGTCATAAGAAACTTCGGGGCTCTGTTCACACTATCTGTGATGTCTGTGGCCCCTTCCTTCCCACAGGCACATGGGAAAGACCGAAGTCCATTTTTCTAGTTAATCAGGATATGTATCCATCATTGTCAACCATGATTTAATCTAATTTAAAGCCATAGGCTCTTAGGCATTTAGTCCAATGTTTCCTTTTTTTTTTTTTTAAACAAATGAACTGAGTGATTAATTAAACTGCCTTTATCCTGAAATCTGGATCAGCACTGTCTTTCATGCCTTACCTTGCATATTCATCTTAGTTCATTTATTCAAAACTATTTTTGAGTGTTTATTCTTTACCGTACATGTCCTAAAGTTGCCATACATTTAGGATTTCACACTCACATGGACCCAATAGTCTTAGAACCGCTACAGCTTGGAGTTATGAATTCTCCAGGAGNCACTGTCTTTCATGCCTTACCTTGCATATTCATCTTAGTTCATTTATTCAAAACTATTTTTGAGTGTTTATTCTTTACCGTACATGTCCTAAAGTTGCCATACATTTAGGATTTCACACTCACATGGACCCAATAGTCTTAGAACCGCTACAGCTTGGAGTTATGAATTCTCCAGGAGCAAGCTTTTTGAATAAACGTGGTTTCCTCACTCAGTTGGGAATTTGCTAACATTTTCCTAGCTCAGTCTCGGGTGGTGCCAAGGGAGAAGCTGCCCACAGAATGCGTTTCTTCACTTTCTGGTTATATTTTTTCAGATTGTTTGCATCAGGACCAAAGACTTTTCTCCTATGACAGCCATTTGCTTTGCAATTCCATATATATTCTTCTTAGTAAATAATCTCTGTGAGTATCAGAAGAGCAAAGTTTCTGAGTTGATCTAATTTTATTTTCTTATTTTTCTTATTTATTTGACTGCACTGGGTCTTAGTTGCCACATGTGGGATCTAGATCCCCGACCAGGGATTGAACCAGGGTGCTTGCATTGGGGTTATGGAGTCTTAACCACTGCACCCCCAGGGAAGTCCCTAACTGACTAATTTTATAGATGCANTCATAACTTTTCTTCCAAGGAGCAAGGGTCTTTTAATTTCAAGGCTGCAGTCACCATCTACAGTGATTTTGGAGCCCCTCAAAATAAAGTCTCTCACTGTTTCCATTGTTTTCCACCTGTTTGCCATGAAGTGATGGGACCAGATGCCATGATCTTCGTTTTCTGAATGTTGAGCTTTAAAGTCAACTTTTTCACTCTCCTCTTTCTCTTTCATCAGGAGGCTCTTTAGTTCTTTGCTTTCTGCCATAAGGGTGGTGTCATCTGCATATCTGAGGTTATTGATACTTCTCCCGGCAATCTTGATTCCAGCTTGTGCTTTTCATCCAGTCCAGCATTTCTCACGATGTACTCTGCATATAAGTTAAATAAGCAGGGTAACAATATACAGCCTTGACATACTCCTTTCCCAATTTGAAACCAGTTGCACAATGAAGCTCATTAACTTCTAATCTTCCTTTATTTCTAATATAGGCTTTTAAGACTATAGAATCACCATTTTCTTAGTACTTCTGTAACTTTGGATATGCAGTATTTTTGTCATCATTTTTTCTAAAGATTTTATTATGTACATTGCAATTTGTCCTTTGACCATTAATATAGTTTAAAGTGTGTTTCAGAATTTCCAAATATATGGATTATTTGGGGTTATCTTTTTGGTATTGATTTGTAGTTTAATTACACTGTAGTTAGAGATCGTGGCCTCTTTGCTTTTTATTCTCTGGGATTTATAGAGCGAATGGCTTTGCAACCTTTCATGTGATCTATTTTTATAAATGTTTCATGCTGCTTGAAAAGAATATTATTCTCTAATTGTTGGGAATGATGCCTTATATATAGAGCCAGTAAGTCAAGTATTTTAATTGTGTTCTATATCTTCACTAATTTTTTATTAACTTAATTAGATACGGAGGCATGCATATTAAATTTTCTATTATGATTGTGGATTTGCTAATTTTCTTTGCAGTTCTATAAATGGGTGCTTCATATATTTTGAAGTCATGCTGTTAGCAAAAAATGCAGAGTTTAGACCCTGGAGCCAGACTGGCTGGGTTTGAATGGTGACTATATTGTAGATGAGCTCTGGATCTTTCCTGTAATTCAGTATTCTCATCTGTATAATGGGCAGTGCTCTGGGGATCATTGTGAAAATTAAATAAATTAATACATATAAAAAGTGCTTAGAGGGACTCCCCTCATCCAGTCACTACAACTCTACACTCCTGATGCAGGGGGTTCACATTCAGTCTCTGGTCTAGCCACTAGATCTCACATGCAGCAACTAAAGAGATTCCATATGCCATAACAAAGATTGAGGATCCTAAGACCTGGCACAGATAAATAAATTAAAATGAAATTAAAAAAACACTTAGAATAGTGTCTGGCACATTGTAAGTGCTCCCTAAGTGTGAGTTATTATTCTTACTTGTGAATTGCCCCTTTTATCCTTATGTAAATGATAACAACTATGTCTAAATAAATATATCTCTATATCTGTATTTTTTTGTTTCGTCTTCCTTTTATGATACTCATGTTATTACACCAGCATTCTTTTAGGTGAATATGCCCAGCATATCTTTCCCATTCATAGATTTCTAACATTTATATGTCATTATGTTTCAGATGAGTCTTCGGTAAATAGCATATGGCCAAATGGATAAGCATTCAATCAGCAGATTTCTGTTTAATACATTTAATCTGATTAATTTGTAAGATTATGAATCTATTTGAAGTTATACCAACCATCTTATTTTCTGTTTTCTATTTACCATGCTTTTTCTCTGCTGTTTTTCTTCCCTGCTTTCTTTTAGGTTAATAAAATATTCTTTATTGCCCTTTTTAGCTTCAACTGTTTTTGAAATTTATTCATTCTATTTCTCTTCTTTTATTGGTTACACTTTAATTTTTAACATGCATAGTTAATTAAAACAACAGCTACAACAATAACCTTATCCTGAATAATTCAAGGACTTTAGAACATTTTAATTCTGATCTTTCCTTTCCCCATGCCCATGTTTCTTTTTTATAGAATTTTAGTTCTACTTGTTTTCAGTCCTCCAAATAAGTCCTTAGCATTGTTACTCCTTTTATTTTTTCATTCAATGCTTGCATAATTTTACTCATTTATTTANTTATCCTGAATAATTCAAGGACTTTAGAACATTTTAATTCTGATCTTTCCTTTCCCCATGCCCATGTTTCTTTTTTATAGAATTTTAGTTCTACTTGTTTTCAGTCCTCCAAATAAGTCCTTAGCATTGTTACTCCTTTTATTTTTTCATTCAATGCTTGCATAATTTTACTCATTTATTTACCTGTTTCCTTACTTATCCTGGCTTCTTGCCTCCCGCTGTTGTCTTAGGGCTCATTCCCCCACTCCCTGTATTATTCCCTTTAATAGATATGGCTACCCACTCCAATATTCTTGCTTGGAGAATTCCATGGACAGAAGAGCCTGGAGGGCTATCATCCATGGGGTCACAAAGAGTTGGGCACAACTGAGTGACTATTTCAAGGACAACTCCAGAGATTCTGGAATGGGTCAGTGAAGGTGATGAGGACCCCTCCCTAAAAGATGGAACTGGCTAGGACTAGATGGTGGGACCACCGCATAAACTCAGCCAATAGAAAGTAAACCGTAATGTCCGTGGAAGCAGGTATCACGCCAGTATTCTTGCCTGGAGAATTCCATGGGCAGAAGAGCCTGNGGAATGGGTCAGTGAAGGTGATGAGGACCCCTCCCTAAAAGATGGAACTGGCTAGGACTAGATGGTGGGACCACCGCAAAAACTCAGCCAATAGAAAGTAAACCGTAATGTCCGTGGAAGCAGGTATCACGCCAGTATTCTTGCCTGGAGAATTCCATGGGCAGAAGAGCCTGATGGGCTAGTCGGTGGGGTCACAAAGAGTTAGACGCAACTGAGTGACTAACAGTTTCACTTTCCTTTTTTTTAACTTTTCTGTTATGATATGTAAATCTCAGTCTTTATCTGAAAGCGACTGTTTCTTCCTCCTCCTTGAGGCATGTATAAGCTGCATATGGAATTCTGGGGCAATATATAATTTCACTTAGTCATTTAAAGGTTTTAGTTTATTGTGTTCTCGCGTCTGTTGTCACTGGTTAGAAGTCTGCTGCCAGTTTAATTTTTGTTCTTTGTTCTTATAGATCATCTGTTTTCCCCCTCAAGTCTCTTTTATGACGTTTCATTTTGACTTTGACATCCTAGTTTCATTATATGAGCCTATGGGTAGGGTTTTAAAAATGTATCATTTTTAGAGCTCATTATACTTGAATGGAAGATTCATGNAGAAGTCTGCTGCCAGTTTAATTTTTGTTCTTTGTTCTTATAGATCATCTGTTTTCCCCCTCAAGTCTCTTTTATGACGTTTCATTTTGACTTTGACATCCTAGTTTCATTATATGAGCCTATGGGTAGGGTTTTAAAAATGTATCATTTTTAGAGCTCATTATACTTGAATGGAAGATTCATGTCTTTCATTAATTCCAGAAGAGTCTCATCTATTATCTCTTAAAATATTACTTTTTTTCCTTTTTTGGCTGTGCCACCTGGCATGTGGGATCTTAATTCTCCAACCAGGAATCAAACCCATACTCCCTGCAGTGGAAGTTCAGTGTCTTAACCGCTGGACTGCCAGGGAAGTTCGTACTTACATTGTCCACTCTCCTTTTTAAAAGCTCTATTAGACATTTCTACCTCTTTGTCTCATTAATTTCTTCATTTCTCTCTTCTCCAGTTAATTAACTTTTCAGTTACGTTTAATCTTATGTTGATCTTGTACAGTAAAATTTTAGTTTCTAAAAGTTCATTTGCCAATAAGTTTTTTCATATTTTTCTATTTTTGTAGCTTTGTATTTCTTTTATCTTTTTAAACATCTAAAAGATAATCATCCAGGAGTCTTTTAAGACTGTTCTTCATCACAAGTTCAGTTGTACCCATTTTTNTTCTCTCTTCTCCAGTTAATTAACTTTTCAGTTACGTTTAATCTTATGTTGATCTTGTACAGTAAAATTTTAGTTTCTAAAAGTTCATTTGCCAATAAATTTTTTCATATTTTTCTATTTTTGTAGCTTTGTATTTCTTTTATCTTTTTAAACATCTAAAAGATAATCATCCAGGAGTCTTTTAAGACTGTTCTTCATCACAAGTTCAGTTGTACCCATTTTTTTCTGTATACCGTAACAGTGAATAGTGAGCATGGTTTGTAATTTTGGATTGTGAGCACATTTTCAGCAAAACTTTTTCTTTCTTTCCTCTTGTGGCAGTTTCATGGGTGATTGATTGTGAAAAGGGTGCTACAGAGTGCATTTTCATTTAAGAGCCAGTCTTCTCTTTTATGAAGTTAACAGTTTTTCCATGGTCTGGTGTTAGGGAATAATTTCTGCTTTTGCTCTCTGCTTTCTGTGGATTTAAAGTTTATCACCCATTCTTACGTAACTATTAAAACACAAGCCCCTTAAGGCCTATGTTGAGTTTGACATGCCTCTCAAGTGTCATGACTCTGGCCCATGGTTTTATCCTACTCCTTTGTTTTTGGCACCAAGGCATTTCTCTTGTCTTTTCACTTAAGCTGTATACTTAATTTTATTCTTCTGATCTATAATTTCTATGTGGGTTGTATTGAGTGGAGCTGAGAGAAAGCCTTAGTTTACCCAGTTTCCAGAACCCAAAGTCCTGAAATTTATTTTTTATTACAGAAATACTAAAAAGGAAGCCATGAAAATGTAGCAGGAAAATGACAAAGGAGTATGTTATGCAAGATAGAATGGTAATGTCTTTCAATGAAAAAGAGATCTATGATCTACCAAGAAAAAGATGGACAAGCTAACAATAAATTGGATGATTTTAATAAGAAAATTTTGAAAAACCTCAATCTTCATGGTAAACACATGCACGTTCAAATAGTGAAAGACCTTATTTTGGCTATCAGATTGAAAAAAATTTTGAACATAATGTTAAGAGTTGTTTAAGAGGTGAGAAGGTGAGCACTTGAATACTGTTGATGGCAGATCTGAGAGTCATTTTTTGGAAGGACACTTGGGCAATATGACCTAGAATACTTAACAAATGAAAAGTATTTTTTGACACTATCATTTCTAGGATTTTTTTATTAGTAAATGAATCAAGTATGCAAGTAAAGATTTATGTATAAAGATGGAGCATTGTTAATAGTAGCTATTAATTGAAGCCAGTTATATCTGAAAAAGGATAGCATAGTCTGCCCATGCAATGAACTATGATAATTAACTAAAATAATAGCTCCAAAAAATAAATAACTCCAAAAAAATCTTTTAAATATCTATAATTATACACAGTAAACCCACATTCCCTTCAGTGACCCCATACTCTAGACTTTGGTTCTTTCCCTCCTGGTTTTCAATTCAAGAAAGAAAATGTGAGATGACTGGGGGTGAAGATGGTAAAAAAAGGTGACCCAAAATGAATTGCTTTCTTCCCCCAAATTTGTATAAAATTTGAGACTAGAAGAACTGTTAACAGTTACTTAGCCTGAATCCTTCTTAAACAATCCTTTTTTTTTTTTTTTCTGGAAAGAGGAAAAAAAATAATAGCAAAGAAAAACAAGTATTATAAACAAAAAACATTTAGTGTACATCATTTAAAAATTTTTTACCTTTAAACTTTATTTTGTATTGGAGTATAGCTGATCAACAATGTTGTGGTTGTTAAGATGACAAAGTAAGAAATATGGTAGAATCCACATTTATTTTTATTTGTACTTTTGTGTTCTTAAAAAAATCTAGAGAGGCAATTACCAATATGCTAACTTGGTGTTGGCAGGATGCATGATTCTTATTTCTTTTTTTCTCTTTTTAAATATGTACTTCAAATATTGCTTGTGTAAGGAAATGAAGTCAATTACTACAGGATGTCCATAGAATGAAATTTTTTGTGGCTGTTAAAATCTGCGATTCCCTGGTGGTTCTGTGGCTAAGACTCTTCACTCCCGTTGTAGGGGTCCCTGGTTCAATCCCTGATCAACGAACTCATGGCAGGAGTGGAGGAGGCCAGGGATGGGCCTCCTGCCTGGTTTGTCTCCCAGACATTCCTCTTCCTTCCTGGAAATCCTATAAACTTAAGCAGTTAAAGCTTTTTACAATTTCTATCTGCAAATGAATGCAATTTATTCTCAGAGACTATTTGAAATGAGAATTGTAAAGACATCTGAAAATTATGAAACATTTGCTTTTAAAAATGCCCATGTAAATTCACCCTACCACAAAAGTTTGTGGAGGAAAGGTAGAAACTTGGATGTAGTGATCCAGGTGTCATTGCCCTGGGTTTGTTAAGATTTGCTTTAGTGGTTTCAGGGGAATCAGGAGGGCTCTGAGTGGAACATGGGGATTTCAGTAAAATATGGATCTAGGTTGCTTATTTAAGCTTTTTTCATTTGGAGATGACTGCTTGCTTGACAGCTCAAGAGAATTCCGAGAGCTTCCTGGACTTAAGGGCTTCCTTGATAGCTCAGTTGGTAAAGAATCCACCTGCAATGCAGGAGACCCCNATCAAGAGGCTTGAAGTTTTCTGTCGAGAATCAGAGCGGGGCCTTTCTGTTTCGTGGGGAGAGAGGAAAAGAGAAATGACGTGACTCACCTCCTGAGACTCTCTTTCACCTCCTGCCTCATTCTGTATGTCTCCCCCCAACCCTTCCTTTCTAGCTTTTTGCAACATTACCCAATGCAGAGGGAGAGAAAAAGCCAGCAGAAGAGACAGGGGTACATGAGCTCCTCCCTCCGTCGTGACATGAGAGCCCTCCCTCACAGGAAACAGTGCCACCCCACCCCCACGTCCTGTCTGAAGGCTGCTTTCTCTCAAGCATCATCCTTTCACTCCATCACTTGGTTTGTGTTTCCCTTTTGGCTTGCTATTGATAGAAGGTATTTTTATTCTTTCTTTCTCTCCAGTTCTGTCTCCCTCTTTCTCTTTCTCTCTCTAGCTTCTGGCTTTCGTCTGGTCCTACTGAGAGAACATAATACCGCCTTATTTGTGACTCTGCAGTCATTTCCATGGCAACCGATCTGTGGCCCAGGTATGAGTCTGAGCCTTCGCAGTGGGATGGTGCAAGAGAAAGTCCTTTGTTAAAGCCGAGAGGCAGCAGGTTTCTTCCTACAGCCCCAGCCCAGGGAGGAACTTCTGCAGGAGTCAGAGGAGGGATGCAGCAATTCCAAGCAGGGTTCTCAGCTTTATCACATTTCCCCCAGCATACGTGAAGTACCTGTAGACCAGTACATGTACAAGTGCGCGTGTACACACACACACACACACACACACACACACGCACACACCTTCTATTTCTGGACCTTCAGCCACACAGCATTCTTCCCTTTGAAGGGACTCAGCTTCTATACTGTGGCCAGGAACAAAAGCTTGTGTTTGAAGTGAGGGTTTCAGCCTGCTGTGTATAGAGTGGGGATGGGGGTGGGGGGTTGCCAGCAAGGACAAGGATGGATAAAAGGTCACGAGGGTGGTGATGTGGGAATGAGGAAGACATTTCAAAGCTCCTAATTCAATGATGGCTAAGAGAGAGAGGAGGGGAAAGAAGGTTTCAGCTGGGGAGTTCTTAACACAGATGCTCAGACAGTACTCATTCCTATGCAGTGGGATTTATACACAATAACATGATATGAAATGGCAAGAGAGCCTCCTCTTTCTCCTCACTCATCTCTCCTTTCTTTTCTCTATCCCTTTCCTGTGGATCTCTGCTTTTTATTCTGTTCCATTTGAGTTTGGGTCAAGGGAATACCATTTTTTGGGGACCTAGTTGCTTAGTCATGTCTGACACTTTACAGCCTCATGGACTGTATAGCCTGCCAGACTCCTCTGTCCATGGAATTTTCCAGGCAAGAATACTGGAGTGGGGTGCCATCTCCTCCTCCAGGGGACCCTTGCAACCCAGGGATTGAACCTGGGTCTCTTGCATCTTCTGGGTTGGCAGGGCGTTTCTTTACCACAAGTGCCACCTGGGAAGCCCTCACCATTTTGGGAAGATGCTAGAATAATCCTAGTCGAAGTCCTAAGGCCCCTCTTTGTTTCTGCCCTCACTTCAACAGAGCTCTTGAACTCAGATGAAGAGAAGGCGAGGGAAGGGATCTCTTGCCTGTTGCTCCTGAGAAACGTCTGCCTGTGGAAAATAAATGGAACATGCTGGCGTCTGGAGCTAAGAGGGTAGCCCAGGTTCACACTGCAACCTGGATGAGTTTATCTTTATTAAGCAGATGTATAGAGGCCCGGCTCGTTCCCAAACATCTCCACGGTCATCCGCTCCCCGTTTCTTTTATTGATCTGCCTGTCTAAATGAGTACTTCTAAACTCGGTGGGAGTTTTCCAATTAGATAAAAGGCAATTCATGTCGCCTGCTGCCTCCACGCTGCACTAACAGCCCCAAACCAAGAGAGCATATTCAAGGCTTCTTGGCAGAACAACCTGCTTTAATCAAGGCGGCCCCCTCCTGAGCACCCTCGGCTGCAGGACATTTCTCTTCCCACGCAGAGGCTTTTCTTTATTGGAGGTGGAGGAAAATGGGCTCCTTCTCCGGGAGCAGGGTTTCCAGGTGAGCTGTGTAGTTACTGGAGAAGAGGCAGTGCTCGCTCCCTGGGCTGGTGCTGTCGAAAAGGCCGTCTGGCAGTTATTTTTAGGTCAAGCAGTGACTCAAGGTTTTGTGATCTCTGCGACTCCTGCTGGGAGCTCTGGCCTTGGACCTGCCCAGCATCCTACCTGTCTCCAGATAGGTCTTGGGGAGCCCAATGTTCTTTGGGCTCTTCCCCGTGACAGGAGGGTTGAAGAGAGGATGGGGGATGGGGGGTGCCCCAGAGGTGGGCCCTTTCATCCCAGGATGTGTGCTACTTGTCCATGGGTGGATAAACGTGGCCCAAAGCCTGGACCTTTGCAGGGGCCTCCCATGGCCTCCTGTAGCTGGCCCAACCCTTCCACCTGAGTTCAAGGTCCTTTTGGCAAGGCAGCCTCATTTCTCTTGCCTCTTCATTCTGGCCTGGTTCATCTTCCACATAGCCAGGTGACCATATTTTCTGGGTTTTGGTCATCCTTTTCTTCTCACTGAAAAAGCTTCTGTTCTCACCTGAGAATGGGTACCCTTTCTCAGCCAGCATCCTTCTCCTTCATCCAGATTCCTCTCACACTGTTAGTATTGCTTGCTTGCTGTTTTTTACTAATTAGAGTGACTTTCCTTTATTGGGCACACTCCCTGTGCCCTGGGCTGGGTGGTTTCCATGCAGTCAACAAAGTCAAACCCTGACAGTGTGACCCCAAAAGAGGTGCTATCCCTACCCCCCTTTTACCCATAAGGAAACTGAGGCTCAGCACCTTGCTCAAGGCATGGAAACATGTGGATCCCCACCCGTGGGATGTCAGAGTTCTCAGGGGTTTATACGCACAATCAAGGCTGAATAATCATCGCAGTGGTAATGAGAGTAAGTTATTTGTTTTAGAAGGCACATGGCGTGGTCCTGTTTGCATAACAAGTCAGACATGACTTAACGACTAAACAGCGACAGTGAAGGTTGAGTCACAGTGATCTTTGTCTCTGGGATGGACTCATTTCCCAGGTAGAATGACTCGGGCCGCAGTCTCCTCTGCCTCTGGAGCGTCTGTGCTCTCGCGGGAGCCCAGGAAGCTTTCCTAGAGCTGCTGAGGATGCGGGTCTCTGTGTTGGGGCTGAGCAGAGAAGGTCTAGTTGGGGGCTGTGATTGGCAGAGGATTTGTACCTCTGCAGGGTTATGGCTTCTCAAGGGAAAACCTTGGACCCTTAGACTTTCTTAAAGCTTTGTCTCTCTCAAGGAACTGGGACCTGCCCTCAAAAGTGGTCATCTCTGGACTTCCATGATAGCTCAGGGGTTAAGAACCTGCCTGCCAATGCACAGGACATAGGTTTGATCCTCAGTCCATGAAGGTCTCACATGCCACAGAGCAACGAAGCCTGTGTGCCACAACTATTCAGCCTGTGCCCCAGAGACTGGGAGCCACAACTGCTGAAGCCTGAGGCTCTAGACCCGGTGCTCTGCAACAGGAGAAGCCACTGCAGTGAGAAGCCTGTGCCCTGCAGCGAAGAGCAGCCCTCACTAACTGCAGCTAGAGAAAGCCTGAGCACGTTAATGAAGACCCAGTGCAGCCAAAAATAAAGAAATAAAATTATTTCAATAAAAGATCATCTCTGCCAAACTTAAACCAGTGTTTCAGGGAAAGAGCCCAGACCGCTGAATTCGGTTCTCTGCCCCCCACCCCGCCCCAACCCCTGCTCTAGATAAATCCCTCTCCTGTTTATATTTCTCCCAAAGACAGGAGATGGCTTTGTTCACTCTATTTTTTCAAGAATCGTTCACACGCGAGTCCACAAAATTGCCCTTTGCCGTTTTTCCTAGGAGAGCAGATAGGTTTTGTGAAAATAAGATGTTTGGAACAATACTCCAATAAAAATTAGTTATAAAGAAGATTTTTGGCATCCCAGGCAAGTAGGTCTGACCTATCGAGTCTGGTGTGATGATTGAGTGCCTTTAAAAATAATGATTTCTTTATTTTTGGCCGTGCTGGGTCTTCGGTGCTGTGCAGGCTTTCTCTGGTTACAGTGAGTGTTTCTCTGGTTGCAGTGAGTGGGGGCTGCTCTGTAGCTGTGGTTCATGGCCTTCTCTTGCTGCAGAGCATGGCTGTAGGTGCGCTGGTTCAGTTAGTTGTGGCCCACAGGCTTAGCTGTCCCTTGGCATGTGGCATCTCCCCGAATCAGGGATCAAATCTGTGTCCTCTGCATTGGCAGGTGGATTCTCAACCACTGGACCACCAGGAAAATCCAAGGTGCCTTCTTTACACTTTCACCGCAAGAAGATGATCTTGGCTGGCTTGGTGGGACCTTGAAGGCAGCGGAGGTGGCCCGGCTCTTCTGTAGCTCGCACGGTCCAGAGCTGGGCTGCTCTTGCAGATGTCCAGTGGCCACTGTCCACGTGGGTGCATCGTGAACTCAGGACCAAGCTGATGGCTAAAGAAAGGGGTTGTGGCAGGGGCTCACTGACAGTGAGATGATGGCTTTGCTGGGAGCCCCCTCCCTCCCCTGCATTCCTGCTTCCTGCTCCGCGTTTGCATAATCTGAATCACCCGTGCTGTCTCAATCCCTAGAGGAGTCTCCGTTAGCCCTCCTCCTGTCTACCCCTTCTCCCCCTCACAGCTCAAGCTCAGAAGACAGGCACAGCTTGGCCCGCACTTGCCTGTGTGGCTTGCGTGGACAACGCTAGGTCCTTCTCTGACCCATGATAACCACACTGTCAGCAGGAGGGAGACGGGACGCTGAGGAATAGACATCTTATGAATACTGAGTTTCTGGGTCCTNCTCAAGCTCAGAAGACAGGCACAGCTTGGCCCCCACTCGCCTGTGTGGCTTGCGTGGACAACGCTAGGTCCTTCTCTGACCCATGATAACCACACTGTCAGCAGGAGGGAGACGGGACGCTGAGGAATAGACATCTTATGAATACTGAGTTTCTGGGTCCTGACTTCTCAGCGGTGGCGTCTCTTCTCCCATCAAGCCTTGTCACAGCATTTTAGCTGTGCCTGGGGAGGCAGAGCCGGAGAGTGACGGAGCCACGTTGTTCAGAAGCCTGAGGCACCTGCTGCTCCGAATCTCCATGTAACCACTGTGGAAGGCTCTGGAAAGAGGCACTTGACCTTCCCTTACTTGAGAAGAGAGAAGGGCCAGGGACGAGTGTTGGAGTTAGAGCCCATTCTGGCTGGAGGGGTTCACCCTTGCTCTCTGGTAGAAAAGGAAGTGTTTGAAAATTCAATAAAGCTGCCTTTCATTATCCACCCCCAGCAGGACTTTATGATAATTTTTAGAACTTCTTCATTCACAACTCTGGGTGCTTTGAAGGTTAATAACTTGTGTTTATCGAAACTTCCCTTCAAGGAACGTAGAGAGCTTTGTAGACATTATCTAATTCAGCAGCACTGCAGGACCAGGAAACGGGGAACAGGGAGAGGACGAACAGACAAGATTATTCCAATTTAGGAGAACTGATAATATTAATAGTTCCCACAGGGAGTTTCAGTGAGTTTTTGAAAATCACCAAATCAGTTGTGAGCCTTCCAGGAGAGGAGCTCTTCACACCCCAGTCTGAGGTCAGCCTCTGGCTTGACTGCTGTGAGCTGGCAGTACTGGCCTCTCCGTCTCAGTTTCCTCACCTGTAAAATGGGACAGTAAGCCATACCTCTTGGTGTCGTGTGGCACTGAGTGTCACAGGGGAGTGACGGTACCAGCACAGTGATTGGTGCATCACCAGTGGCCCTGTAGTGAAATCTCAGAGTCCTAACCACTGGACTGCCAGGGAAGTCCCCTCTCCCGTCTTCTGAAGGAGCTAAAGAGTATCTCCCTGGTGGACTGGAGGGTCCACTGCGTGTCTCATCTGAGCAAGAGGAAGGGGAGAGGGAGGCAGGGGGCTGTCAGGGGATGAGGGACAGGTGGTGTTTCTCTTCTCTGAAGTTCTGACCTCTGAAAGGTACAGCCTAGATTTGTGAGCAGACTGACACTCTGCTCCCAAAATCTGGAACAAGAGGAATGCATATCTTTGAGTGAATATGAAATGGAGATTTGAAGCAATTTTATAGTTAATTAGGGGTAAAAAAAAAGGTGCCTCTAGTGAAGTTGTCTTTTGGGGATTGAGTCATTTGTGGGGGTTTACACACATCAGCAAGTGACACCAAAGTTCCCTCTGGCTCTTGCTGGAAGCTTCTGTGAGAGGGCACGTGGCCCGTGTCTGCTTTTGACTCCAAGAGGGCAGGACATTTCCACCTGCAGAGTAGGACGTGGCCTGAGAGATTTCTCTCCCCAGACCCCAAACTACCTGCACTTGTCTTTAGAAGTGATGTCCTTTTTAGGTCTTAAAATTGTATGGGGAAGAGAAGCAGAAGGATTCGTACAACTGGGAGATCCTTAGGAGCTTCCCGGGTGTCCTGGTGATGGTGCACATGGAGGGCAGGGCATGTGCTGTCCCAGGTTCGCTACTGCACGTTCTGAGCAAGAACTGGGGAAGAAAGGAAAGGGCTCATCTCTTGGTTCCTTTGTCTGTGTCTTACTAGCTTTAGGTCCTGTCCGACCACAGGAATCCATGGGATGACTGTGAGAGGCCAGAGGCTTTTGACTTGCAGTCAGAGGTCTAGGTCCCTCTGGTTCCCCTCCCGAATCCATCTCTTTCTAGCAATGTCAGCCTTGGAAGGCTTTGTTAGATATCTTGCCATCAGTGGTGATGCTTGAATTCATCTCCTCTTGTCCTGCATCTCAGAGCAAGTGAATTTTGGACTCACACCATTTGCATCTGTCAACCAGTGAAAAAGAGAAAGGCAGACAGTGCCAAGGAAAGGAGATGGTGGACCACCACCCGAGGAAGAAATGGCAACTGCGAAGCGGCTCTCATGGTGCTTAGCCTTGGGGCCAACTCGTCTAAAAAGAGTGCGGAATATTTTCCCTCAGTTCCAGTGGGATCCACTCTCAGCGGCAAGATCATGTCATTGATGTGTGCACACATGTGCTCAGTTGCTAAGTCGTGTCTGACTCTTTGAGACCCCAGGGACTGTAACCCTCCAGGCTCCTGTCCTTGGGATTTTCCAGACAAGAATACTGGAGTGGGTAGCCACTCCCTTCTCCAGGGAATCTTCCCAACCCAGGGATCGAACCTGCCTCTCCTGCCTTGGCAGACGAATTCTTTACTGCTGAGCCACTGGGAAGCCCACGTGTCACTGACACCACATTCTAAACCCGGTGTAGACGCAGAAGAGGGTGAGCCCGACTTTGTTTATGGATAACTAGACCCTTCCTTTTCTCTGCAGGTGAGAATTAATATTCAAAGTTTAGAAGAGGAAGCGAAGCGTGTCTGCATTCTCCAGCCTCATCTTGAAGCCACACGAATTGCTCTGTCACCCTTCCAGACACATTTCTTTCCTGGGTCTCACCAGGAGAGAGATGAGAGCTGCCTCCCTGGGTTCTGAGCTGAGGCCTCGGAGCCAGGCTGAAGGCTGTCCTGGGACACTCACCTCTGAATGTCCCCATTCCAAAGGTTTTAAATCTCAACCATAAATGTTTCAGAAGTGCGCTTTTATTTTCGGCACTGGATGTACATCACTGGATGTCAGTGATTTAATGACAAGCCCTGTGACCTGGTATTGCTGTTGCTGTCAAACGAATAGTTCTCCATTTGCAGGTGAACTTTGGTTTCCGCTATTTTCTGAGGCTTTCACCAGGGAATGTTTCATGGACTGGCTTAAAGCACAGGATCTCAGGACCCACCAAGTAAATAGGTGGGAAACCCAGGTTTGTTGTTGGTTAGTCACTCAGCTGTGTCCAACTCTTTGTGGCCTCATGGACTGCAGCACACCAGGCTTTCCTGTCCATCACCAACTCCCAGAGCTTGCTCAAACTTGTGTGCATCAAGTCAGTGATGCCATCCAACCATCTCATCCTCTGCCGTCCCCTTCTCCTCCTGCCTTCAATCTTTCCCAGGTCTTTTCTAATGAGTCAGTTCTTTGTATCAGGTGGCCAAAGTACGGGGGCTTCATCTTCAGCATCAGTCATTCCAATGAATGTTTAGATTACCATCCAACAGAGATGCCCTATTCAGCTAGGGGCTGAGAGGAGGCTGAGTGAAGAGCAGGACCTGACTCCTCATCTAATGGGCAGTAGGTTAGACTAAACGTACAGAGAGTTGCAGTACCTGTGAAAAGGGGGAAGAAAACCCCCAGGAAGTTCAAGGCCAGTTCTAAGAATGCCCTGGCAACACTACTGGCCCATGAGCATGGCCAAGGTTAGTTGCCTGGTCTCAGGTCCACTGTCTGATTGGTCAGGGAGAATCACCCCATATCTGTTTGCAAGGTGCTTTCTTAGATCCTGAATTCTGTGCGAGGACCTGTGTGTCCTCTGGGTGAGTCCCTGGCTTGGAGGTCACTGTCTTGTCCTGAGGGAGAGAGATTTACAAGGCAAGACACCTGTGAGGACTCCTCTCTTCCCACAAGTTCTTTTTTCTTAGTTTAGAAACATATTTATTTATCTGGCTGCTCCAGGTTTTGGTTGCAACATATGAGATCTAGTTCCCTGACCAGGGATGGAACCCAGACCCCCTGAATTGGGGGTTTGGAGTCTTAGCAACTGGACCACCAGGGAAGTTCCCTTCCTGCTATTTCCTGATTGCTTTCAAAAGAACTGGTTGTAGTTTCCCAAAGAGGTTACTATACCTTCACTTATTCACTTATTTATCAAACGCCTTTTGAAAGCCAGGTATGGGACAGAGTATTGGGAATGGAGTGATAAACAGGCGCTCAGTGAAAGACGCAGAGGCATCTATACTTGCTTCCCATCCGAGAAGGGCAGTTGCTAGGATGGAAGCTTGTACGTGCAAAAGAAAGAGTTTTAGGCAGACTCTCCATGTGTGTGTCTGTGTGCTTTCCAGGGAAGGTTTCCACTGAGAGGGAATGAGTCTCAAAGGGTAAGAGGGAGTTAAAGGAAGATAGGACCTGGACCCACTCAATGTGCGCTGACAGATGACTGGATAAAGAGGATGTGGTTCAGATATACAGCCGGATACTACTCAGCCATAGGAAAGAATGAAACTGGATCATTTGCAGAAAGGTGGCTGGACCTCTAGACTGTCACACAGAGTGAAGTAAGTCAGAAAGAGGAAAGCAAATACCACGTATTAATGTGTGTAGGTGGGATCTAAAAAGGCGGTGCAGGTGAACCTGTTTGCACAGCAGGAACAGAGACACAGAAGTCGGGAATGCTGTGGACCCCGGGGTGGGGGATGAACTGAGAAGGCGGTGTTGACATCTATACACTACCAGGAGTGAAACAGCTAGCTAGTGTGAAGCTGCTGTATATGGCACAGGGAGCTCATCTCGGTGCTTTGTGACACCCTAGAGGAGTGAGACGGGGTGGTGGGACGGAGTTCCAAGAGGGAGGGGATATATGTATACATATGGCTGATTCACATTGTTGTTCGGGAGGAACTAAAACAGTATTGTAAAAGCACTTATACTCTGATTTTTGAAAAAAAGAGAATGGGAAGCTAGAGGTAGGGATGGTACTGTATTTGTTGTTGTTATTGTTCAGCCACTAAGTTGTGTCCGACTCTTGGCCACCCTGTGGACGGCAGCATGCCAGGCTTCCCGGTCCTTCACTATCTCCCTGAGTTTGCTTAAACTCATGCCCATTGAGTCGGCTCCTCGCATCAGGTGGTGGGAATATTGGAGCTTCAGCTTCAGCAGTCCATGGGGTCACGAAGAATCAGACACGACTGAACGACTTCACTTTCACTTTTCACTTTCATGAAATGGAGAAGGAAACGGCACCCCACTCCAATGTTCTTGCCTGGAGAATCCCAGGGACGGGGGAGCTTGGTGAGCTGCTGTCTCTGGGGTCACACAGAGTCGGACACGACTGAAGCGACTTAGCAGCAGCAGCAGCAGCAGCAGCTTCAGCATCAGTCCTTCCAATGAGTGTTCAGGTTGATTTCCTTTAGGATGGACTGACTTGACCTCCTTGCTGTCCAAGGGACTCTCAAGGGTCTTCTCCAACACTACAGTTTGAAAGCACCATTCTTGGTGCTCAGCCTTCTTTATGGGCCGACTCTCTCATCTGTACATGACTACTGGAAAAACTGTAGCTTTGGCTATATAGACCTTGGTCAGTAAAGTGATGTCTCTGCTTTTTAATATGCTGTCTAGGTTTGTCATAGCATTTCTTCTGAGGAGTAAGTGTCTTAATTTCATGACTGCAGTCACCATCCTCAGTGATTTTGGAGCCTAAGAAAATAAAGTCTGTCACTGTTTCCATTGTTTCTCCATCTATTTTACAAAGAGTCAAAGCAAACAGAATAAAGACACAGGCCTATTATCCAAGTGAGCAAAGCCTTGAGCCTTGGAGGTATCCTGAACCTTTCCAAGAAAGAAGCAGCAGAACCCTGTTCCCAACAAATAACAGAGTATGGAGAAGCTTTGCTTAGTTTGCTCCAAGGAACCAGTTGAGTCCATGGTAGAGATGCCAAGTTGAGCAAATAAAAATACAGGATGCCCAGTTAAATTTGAATTTCAGATGAACAGCAAATAATTTTTTTTAGAATAAGCACGTCCTAGGCAGTATTCAAGATTTGCTTACCCTAAAAAATGACTCATTGTTTATCTGAAATTCAAATTTAACTGGATACCCTGAGTTTTATTTGGCAACCTGGTCTTCAGGCATCTCAGGATTGGAAGATATGGAGGAGGCCCTGAGGGTTTGGATGTCCCAGGGGCAGCCACCTTGGCAAGAAGGTGGCCAGAGGTTTTCTGGGTTGTCGTTTCCAATCCTGAAGACAGATTTGCAATTTTTATCATTATAGCACAAATGAAAGCATGTCATGTTACATAACTTATAGGGCTAATTTATTCATACATTCACTTTTAATTCAGTCACAAATATTTAATAGGCTCTAGGCTCTGTGCCAGGCACAGTATACACGGTGTGAGCAAAACACAGACTTGGGCTGGTCCTTGAGGCGTTTTCACATACTTTTGACAAATCTATCACATTTCAAGCACTTGCCATATTTTCCCTGCTGGAACCAAGGAAGATGCTTCCTCTCCTGATCTCCCTCGCCCCCTCCCACCTCCTGCCCCCGTGTTGACCCCACATTGACCCCACGTTGTTGCCCACCCTCCTGTTCCAGCTGCAGTCCTGTTTTGAGTGAGTTAGATGTGGTGACCTCGCAGCTGAGTTTGCATCAGAACCACCTGTAAGGTTTATTCAACCCTGGCTCCTGGGGTCTTTCTCCAGTGTTTGATTCCATAGGTTTGATGTGAGAACCAAGAATTTGTTTTTCTAGCATTTTTTTTTTTTTTTTGGATGCAGATCATTTTTTTTTTTAAAGTCTTTATTGAATTTGTTACAATATTGTTTCTGTTGTTTGTATTTTGGTTTTTTTGGGTCACCAGGCATGTGGGGTCTTAGTTCCCCGACCAGGGATCAAACCTGCATCCCCTGCATTGGAAGGTGACGTCTTAACCACTGGACCTCCAGGGAAGTCCCTCTACCATCTTTTTAGGTGAAGACCCTGGGGAGGCCAGTGGTCTTCTGTGGTGGATTCCTGCAAGGCCCTGGGGGAGGAATTACCCCTGCTGCCCCGAGGCCTTCTCCTCTCTGCCATCTCCCAGCCAGCAGCGTCATGCTGATCACTCTGGATTCCCAAGAGCGGAGGGAGAAACAGGCTGATCTGATATTTGGCAGGCCCCAGGGGCCACTGTTTTGAGGATGAGGATTTCTGGCTGACTAGTTCCTGGTGACCGAGTGGAAGAACACGCCTGTCAGTGTAGGTGATGCAGGGTCGATTGCTGGGTCGAGAAGATCCCCCAGAGAAGGAAGGGGCAACCCACTCCAGTATTCTTGCCTGGCAAATGCCATGGACAGAGGAACCTTGCAGGCTACAGTCCATGGGCTCACAAAGAGTCAGACACAACTTAGCAACTGAAACAACAATGATAAACATTAGAAAGTGAGTTTTTCTGGGATAGAATTATTTCTAAAAATAGTATAAACAAATATTAAAATTATATATGTAATAAAAATTGAATGTGGAAAATCTAGAACAATCCTAAGAGAGAGTTAAACTTAGATTAAAAAATTATTCACAGTTCTATTAGATAGAAGTGAAAGTGTCAGTTGCTCAGTTGTGTCCAACTCTTTGTGGTCCTATGGACTACAGCCCTGGAGTGGGTTGCCATGCCCTTCTCCTGGGGATTTTCCCAACCCAGGGATCGAATCTGGGTCTTCTGCATTGCAGGCAGATTCTTTACCATCTGAGCCATCAGGGAAACCCTCTCATTGGTATGTCTGTTGTGTGCTGGGTCGCTTTAGCTGTGTCTGACTCTTTGCAACCCTATGAACTATAGCCTGCCAGGCTCCTCTGTCCATGGGATTCTCCAGGGAAGAACATTGGAGTGGGTTACCATGCCCTCCTCCAAGGGATCTTCCTGACCCAGGAATCAAAGCTGCATCTCTTATGTGTCCTGCATTGGCAGGCAGGTCCTTTACCACTGGTGCCACTTGGGAAGCCCCTCTCCATTGGTATAGTTCCTCTAAATATTTTATGTGTATTAAGACCATCCCCAACAAAAAGAAATGCAAAAAGGCAAAATGGTTGTCTGAGGAGGCCTTACAAATAGCTGAGAAAAGAAAAGAAGCTAAACGCAAAGGAGAAAAGGAAATATACCCATTTGAATGCAGGGTTTCAAATAATAGCAAGGAGAGATAAGAAAGCCTTCCTTCATGATCAATAGAAAGAAATAGAGGAAAACAACAGAATGGGAAAGACTAGAGATCTCCTCAAGAAAATCAGAGATACCAAGGGAACATTTCATGTAAAGATGGGCACAATAAAGGACAGAAACAGTATGGACCTAACAGAAGCAGAAGATATTAAGAAGAGGTGGCAGGAATACACAGAACTATACAAAAAAGATCTTCATGACCCAGATAACCATGATGGTGTGATCATGCACCTAGAGCCAGACATCCTGGAATGAAAAATCAAGTGGGCCTTAGAAAGCATCACTACGAACAAAGCTAGTGGAGGTGATGGAATTCCAGTTGAGCTATTTCAAATCCTAAAAGATGATGCTGTGAAAGCACTGCACTCAATATGCCAGCAAATTTGGAAGACTCAGCAGTGGCCACAGGACTGGAAAAGGTCTGTTTTCATTCCAATCCCAAAGAAAGGCAATGCCAAAGAATGTTCAAACTACTGCACAATTGTATCCATCTCACACGCTAGTAAAGTAATGCTCAAAATTCTCCAAGTCAGGCTTCAACTGTATATGAACCGTGAATTTCCAGATTATCAAGCTGGATTTAGAAAAGGCACAGAAACCAGAGATCAAATTGCCAGCATCTGTTGGATCATTGAGAAAGCAAGAGAGCTCCAGAAAAACACCTACGTCTGGTTTATTGACTATGCCAAAGCCTTTGACTGTGTGGATCACAAGAAACTGTGGAAAATTCTGAGAGAGATGGGAATACCAGACCACCTGACCTGCCTCTTGAGAAACCTATATGGAGGTCAGGAAGCAACAGTTAGAACTGGACATGGAACAACAGACTGGTTCCAAATTGGGAAAAGAGTACATCAAAGCTGTATATTGTTGCCCTGCTTATTTAACTTATATGCAGAGCACCTCATGAGAAATGCTGGACTGGATGAAGCACAAGCTGGAATATCAATAACCTCAGGAGAGAGAGAGGGAGAAATATCAATAACCTCAGATATGCAGATGACACCACCCTTATGGCAGAAAGTGAAGAGAAACTAAAGAGTCTCTTGATGAAAGTGAAAGAGGAGAGTGAAAAAGTTCGTTTAAAACTCAACATTCAGAAAACTAAGATCATGGCATCCTGTCCCAATACTTCATTGCAAATAGATGGGGAAAGAATGGAAACAATGACAGACTTTATTTTGAGGGGGCTCCAAATCACTACAGATGGTGACTGCAGCCATGAAATTAAAAGATGCTTACTCCTTGGAAGAAAAGCTATGACAAACCTAGACAGCATATTAAAAAGCAGAGACATTATTTCGCTAGCAAAGGATCATCTAGTCAAAGCTATGGTTTTTCCAGTGGTCATGTATGGATGTGAGAGTTGGACTATAAAGAAAGCTGAGCGCTGAAGAATTGATGCTTCTGAACTGTGGTGTTAGAGAAGACTCTTGAGAGTCCCTTAGACTGCAAGGAGATCCAACCAGTCCATCCCAAAGGGAATCAATCCTGAATATTCATTGGAAGGACTGATGCTAAAGCTGAAACTCCAATACTTTGGCCACATGATGTGAAGAGCTGACTCATTTGAAAAGACCCTGATGCTGGGAAAGATTGAAGGCAGGAGGAGAAGGGGATGACAGAGGATGAGATGGTTGGATGGCATCACCAACTCAAAGGACATGATTTGAGCAAGCTCTGGGAGTTGGTGAAGGACAGGGAAGCCTGGAGTTCTGTAGTCCATGGGGTTGCAAAGAGTCAGACACGACTGACTGAACTGTTGTATAAATATATTTACGTATTTCCTTCATTTATTCATGCATTCACTTGATCAACATATACTGAGTCCCTTCTCTGTGCCAGACAGTGTTTTAGGAACTGGAGTTTTAGTAATGGGGGAGACCCGGAAAGATCCCCTCTTTCCAGAAGCCTACATTCTATTGGAAGAAACAGACCATATGCAAGATTTTAAGTTAAATATTTTGGGTGGTGACAAATACTAAAGAACAAAAAAGTTAAATCAGGGAGTGTTTGGGACTTTCAGATGCAAACTGTTATATATAGAATAAATATTAAACAACAAGTTCCCACTGTACAGCTCAGGGAATGATATTCAATATCCTATAATAAACCATAATGGAAAAGAATGCTAAACAGAATATATACATATGTATAAAATCACTTTGCTTTATGGCACAAACTAACAAAGCTTTGTAAATCAACTATATTTCAATAAAATAAATTTAAAAAAAGTTAAATCAGGAAAGAGGAGTATGAAATGAGGGGTGGGAGGGTTTGCGGTGATGAGGGAAATTGTCGCTGAGAAGGTGATTTTTAAGCTGAGATGGGATGGAGGTAAAGGGGTAGCCATGATGATGTCTGGTGAAGCAGCCTTCCAGGCAGGCGAGATGGCAAGTGCAAGGGCCCTTAGTGGGGACCAGGCCTCCCTGTGTGTCCAGGGCAGCGTGACTGTCATGGCAGCAGTAAGGGAGGGGCTTGGGGGTAAGACCCCAGGTAACTCAGGGTATGATGGTTTCCAGGGACCTTGGCTTCCCTCTGCATGAGATGGGGCCATTGGAACAGAGCAGGGATACTGTTGCTCCTCCTGAGCAGGACCCCTCGGGCAGCTTTGTGGGGACCACATTTAACCCAAGGAGACCACTTGGGAAGTCACTGCAGTATTCCAGGCAAGAATATTGTGGTTTTCTTACATCCTGTTTTGAAATAACCTCACAGGTCATTTAAGTATCACTTGAATAATCCATCAACAGATTAAAATTTCAGGATGTTATATTTGAAAGAAAATTCATAGATCATTGACTCAAACTATTTCATTTCGTAGATCCCCAAGCTGAGCTGTATCATTCATTCATTTATTCAATGATATTTGCTGAGTGCCTCCTACAGGTCATGTACTATTACCTGATAGGTATGACGGCTCCTGGGGCATAGCAGTGAGTGGAACAGAAACAATCTATGCTTTTTTAGAGCTCCCGTTCTAGTTGAGGGAAGCAAACAATAAACTAAAAAAGAAAAAGGGGGAAAAAAAAAGAATACTATGGTTTGGATCAGGATGGTGGTTCTTGAAGAGTGAGAAGTAGTCCAGTTCTGCCTTCAATTTTGAAGATAGATCCTAGAGGATTTGCTGATGGACTGGAGAGAGAGTGAGGGAGAGATCAAGGTTGAACCCCTGGGCGAGTCGAATCAAGCATTCACAGAGAAGGGAAAGTGCAGAAGGAGCAGGTTTGGGATCAGGTGCTGGGTGTGGGGCAAATTCAGTTTCAGTTACTTGGAGGTGTTGGGCGGACCATAGGGCTTCTGAGTCTGCCGTTCTGGGGAGAGATGTGGCTAGAGATAGGAACCCAAGGTTGTCAGCGTGCAGGTGGTAGTTCAGGTCTGTTGGTGCCTCGCCCTGACCCCCTTGACTGGGGGTCCCAGAGCCCCAGAACCAATTCTCCAGCTGCTGCTAACGGCCCACAGCTGCCCCTGGTTTTAGAGAGTTGTCCTCCACTGCTGGGGCCACCTCCTCTGGTAGACATGAGAACCCACTCATCCCTGCACCGCTGGAGAACAGTCTCCGGTGAATGACTGACCATCTGTGATTAATTCCTGCTCCAGAGCTCTCTGCGGGATAAGGCTAGCGCTTGTGTCAAGCTGAGCCCACAGACATCCTTTCTGCCTTCCCCTGACCTCTCTGTTCTCCTCACTCCCCAAGAGTTCCTTCCAAGAGTACCCTCTCAAGAAACCCACACCACCCCGCATCTCCCTCCCAGGCTCCTCTGGGGCACCCACCTAACGAGAGAGTTCCTTTTAGATTCTGATGCATGGAGGTGAGTGTGCAATGTGCCTTTGTGCACCATCCTTCGGGAAGTGTCTGGGCTTCTCAGGTGGTGTATTATTTGATTGCATGATGAGTCAGGTGGGATTTGAGATGCCACCAGCCTCCCAGCACCCTGTCGTTAGCAATGCAGGGCTTGTCGTGGGTACAGGCGGGAGGGCGGGCTTGTCCTGGGGGGAGGCGAGTCATTATTTCTGCCTGGGTGCATTCTAATCATATTTCCCTCTGTCAAATCGAGCGGTACTTTCCATCTTCCTGCAGTCTCTGCTTTCCTTCTGCTCCAATCAGAAACAGATCGGAGTGATCAAGCCTGGCAGCAGGTCATTTAGAGATCTTCATCTCTATTAGTAGCCGCAAGCTGACAGCAGCTTTGGTGTGTGTGTGAATACACGTGTGCCTTTTGCTTTTAAATAGGAGATGGCACTGCCTCTCGTTTTGAAATGTTGTCTGTTTTTGCGCTTTCATGTTCAGGATGTATTGAGGTCACAGAGAAGGACAAATCCACGTAGAACAGAGTTCATAACAGTGAATCTGCCCAGCATAGTGATTCAGGTGTCTGGCTAGTCTTTTATAGTTTTCCTTTATTAATTTATATTTTATTTGTTTTTATTCAGCTTACTTAAACTAAAAAGGGGGAAAAAAAATCAGTCCACCCACTTCTTATTCCTTACCGCCTCTGGCAACCAATAATGTTCTCTGCACCTATGAACTTTCTTTTGTTCATATTTAAGATTCCATGTATGAGAGATCATACAGTGTTTGTCTCTCTTTGTCTGACTTACTTCACTTAGCACAATGCCCTTGAGGTCCATCCATGCTGTTGCGAGTGGCAAGGTTTCACTCTTTTTTATGACTGAGTAAGGTGGCTCAGATGGTGTAAAGAATCTGCCTGCAGTGAGGGAGACCCAGCTTTGATCCCTGGTTTGAGAAGATCCCCCGGAGAAGGGAATGACTACCCACTCCAGTATCGTTGCCTGGAGAATCCCATGGGAAGAAGCGCCTGGTGACAGTTCAGGGGGTCGCAAAGAGTCGGACACGCCTGATCGACTAAAATAATACACAGTTGTGTGTACACACACACACACACACACACACACAGAGCAGTTTCTCTATCCATTCATCCACTGATGGAAACTCAGATTGTTTCTATATCTTGGCTGTTGTAAATAGTGCTGCAATAAGCATGGGGGTGCATCTAACTTTTCAACTTAGTGCTTTAAGTTTCTTTGGAAAAATACCCAGCAGTGGAATTGCTGGCTCACATGGTAGTCCCATTTTTAGTTTCTTGAGGAATCACCATGCTGTTTTCCATAGTGAGGTGATATCTCTTCATGGTTTTGATTTGCTTTTCTCTGACGATGAATGACATAGATCATCTTTTTATGTACCTCTTTGCCATCTGTATGTGTTCTTTGAAAAATGTCTGTTTAGATTTTCTTCTTGCTTAAAAATTGGTTTGCTTTTTTTTTTTTTTTTGCTATTGAGTTGAGTTGTATGGCATCATTATATATTTTTGATATTAACCCCTTATTAGATATATGATTTGCAAATATTTTCTTCCATTGAGTAAGTTGCCTTTTTGTTTTGTTGACGGTTCCCTTTACTGGGCAGAAGCTTTTGAGTTTAATGTAGTCCCTCTTGTTTATTGTTGCCCTTCTTGCTTTTGCTTTTGATGTCAGATTAAAAAAAAATTACTAAAAAAAAAAAAAAGAGAAAAAATTACCAAGACCTTATTGCTTATGTTTTCTTCTAGGTTTTATGGTTTCTGGTCTTATGTCCAAGTTTTTAATTCATTTAAATTTAAGTTTTGTGTGTAAGATAGTGGTCCAGTTTCACTCTTTTGAAGGTGGCTGTCCAGTTTTCTCACACCATTGTTAAAGAGACTTTTAAATTGAAGTATTACAGACATACACTAAAGCAGATACACTATGTAGATACTGACTATAACACTGAACATATTTTTCCATATGTAAATGCCCAGGTACCCACTGCGTAGATCAAGATAGGAAGCACTTCCAACATCCTAGAATGTTTCTCTCGTACTTCTTCCCAGTCAATCCTTGCCCTTACCCTAAGTAGCCACTATTTTGATTTCTGTCACCAGAGATTCATTTTTCTGTTTTTGAACTTCATATACTGGTGCCTTATTTTGTTGGTAAAATTCATGCATCTATGGTATGTTGCAGTTGTTTGTCCTGTTAAAATTCCCATGTAGTATTTCTTTGTATGAATGTACCATTCCACTGTTATTAGACTGGTTCCAGTTTTGGCCACCTTAACATTTCCAAAACTATCTTAGTGTCTATAAACTGATTTAATACCCCTCTCCCCCACAAGGAGCCTGCACAGTAGACTAGATGGGAATTTACAGTCTTATCTTTATCTTCATTTTATGGATGAGGAAACTTCACAGGGAATTTCAAGGACTCACCTAAGGGCACACAGCCATGCAGGGACAGACTCAGGACCTAAATTAAGGTCTCTTGACTGCCGGTCCAGTGATC
Organism: Neotragus moschatus; assembly: GCA_006410615.1. Classification (NCBI taxonomy): domain Eukaryota; kingdom Metazoa; phylum Chordata; class Mammalia; order Artiodactyla; family Bovidae; genus Neotragus; species Neotragus moschatus. The sequence goes on from SJYA01002682.1 coordinate 582,082, forward strand.
TTTTTCCAGATCCCTGCTAGCAATGCCCCTAAAATTCTTGGCATCCAGAGAGCTAAGTGAAGGGACCTCTTAGCTCCTGGGGGTGATGATAACAGCTGCCTTTCTGCTTGCTGAGATCCTGCTGAGGCCCCTCATTTAGCTGGATCCTCTTTCCTGTTTGAATGAGTGCCATTTTCCCAAAAGCCCTCCAGCCTAGAGAGATGCACTTGACACTCAGGTAGCAACAACAATTAAGTCTCTGTCAAAAGGAAGCTGCTGCAACCTCCGCTTGACAGTGTGTGGCAACCAAGCAGCGGTAAAGCTTACGGCTGTTAGGCTCAGGCAGAGAGCAAGAACACGCAGGGTGGGTGTCACCCGTGAGAGCACCTGGACGTGGATGCTCTCAGGGACGTGGGCCTGGCTCCAGGGGGCTGGGCAGCTATGACAGGACGCAACCTCGCCTTCCACCTTCCTGCCGGCTCTCTGGAACTGGCACTGGTTGGTGGGGAGGGGGGGGGATGTGCTAATATTTAGGGAGAAAGAGGAAAACAAGGGTCTCAGAGCAGACGGTGCTCTGAGCTCGTTTCTGATGACTTCTGAGCTGAGTGCCCCGAGAAGGGGTCATTTTTATTCTGTCACGCCGCCCCATGTCTGACAATCATTACTGAACCCATGCAGGATTCTTGCAGGATTTTGGAGTGCCCCGAGACAGCAGGCTGCTGGCTGATGTCACTGCTTCTACTTTTCCCTTTTCCTCATTGTTCCTCAATTCTTTCCCCATCTCTGGGGCTTTCCTGCTTATTTTTCCTTTCTCTCTTATTATTCTTTTAAAAAGCAAGGCAGCGTCTCTAGGCTGGAGGAGTGAGGATTTACAACATTTCTGGCACCAGCGAGGCCTCCCGTCTTTACCATCTCTGTGTCTCTGTGCGTGTTAGGTCTCCTCACTCCATTTCCAGACAGACAGATGGGAGCTCGGAATTTAAGTCAGGGTCGGGGGGCGGTGAGTTCATCCTGGTTTTCCTGGGACATTTTGGTTTTGGCCCTTGCTGTCCTGCATAAGGACAGCCTTAAGGATCCTGGGAATCCTTCTGTTGTTGTTCAGCCGCTCAGTTGTGTCCAACTCTTTGCAGCCCCAGGGACTGTGGCACGCCAGGCCTCCCTGGCTCTCACTATCTCCTGGAGCTTTCCTAAGCTCATGTCCATTGACTCCACGATGCTATCTAACTGTCTTATCCTCTGTTGCCCTCTTCTCCTTTTGCCTTCAGTCTTTCCTAGCATCAGGGTCTTTTCCAATGAGTCAACTCTTCGCATCAGGTGGCCAAAGTATAGGAGCTTCAGCATCAGTTCTTCCAATGAGTATTCGGGGTGGATTTCCTTTTGCTTGCAGACCAACAGGGACGGCTGGTTACTGGAAGGATGAATGAGTGCCTCAGGTCACAAGCCTGCGAGTTCCAGGGCTGCGTTTGGATGGAAGCCTCTCTGTTTTCCATAGCGCTGTCCTCTCACCTTTCCAACACTGACTTTCCTAACGATCAGTTCAAAACAATGTAGAAGATGCTTTGAGGAACAAGCATGCTGGAGCTTAGCAGAGGCTGAAGGTGACAGGCACAGCCTTGAAGTTTGCTTCATTCTCAGGCAGTCTCAGATGCACTCCCCAAGCTCTCAACCTGCCTGCATGATCGCCCAGACTCAGGCTAGGGAGAGAAAAAAGCCTATTTATTTAGGTCTTGCCGATGAAAAGCGAGTGATGGGTGTGTCCAACCTCTGCTCTTACTGATTTCCTGATCTTGACTCAGTTTGGGAATTCTCAAGTTTTGATAAAGCTTGATGGCTAGTGACCCTACCTGAGCAGTTGTGAAGTGGCAGAGGGAACCTTTTGGAATATGACTTGTATGTTGTTAGATTCCTAATTTTTAGCCACCTTTTTGTGGCTGTCATCTGGGTTCAATAGGCCTCCAGGCCTTTTTTTTGGCACAAATTTGCTGTGCCCAGCAGAGCTCCACCCCTGTCAGGGGCTCAGCCTTCGTCCAGTGAGTTCCAAACCCTCTGGTTCACCAGGGAAAATCAACATCTACATTGTCCTCCAAAGGCTAGCACGTCTTAATGGAGAACTTTCTTGCCTTTGAACCAGGTTGTTCATATCCCATAATCAAGCAGAATTTTACCCATGGAGAACTTCCTTTCCTTTGAGCAAGCTTGTTTATATCCCTGAATCAAGCAGAATTTTACCCATGACTTAAAACTTTCTCTATTAGGTTTTACTGTACTGTTGGTACAAAGTCATGTGATTCATTTTCTGTTTTACACCAAAGCCTGCTTCTCACCTGATCCCTGTACATTAGTTGATCCAGTAGGAAATGGCAACCCACTCCAGTGTTCTTGCCTGGAGAATCCCAGGGATGGGATTGCACAGAGTCAGACATGACTGAAGCGACTTAGCAGCAGTAGCAGCAGCAGGGAATCCACTACCACCGGCCACCCTCCCCCCGGCCCCCACACATGAAGGCTGACATCTGCTTTTCTTTTCTGCTCCTGACTAAACTAAGGTCATTCAAGTAGAATTTAAGGGCACGCCCTCTAGACACATGTAGGTATAGAGTGTAACACGGCTTGTCATAGACAAGCCAGCCAAGGGTTATGTCATCTTTGTTCTGAAATTACTGGTTTGTGGAGGTGACTTCATTGTCCACAGAGGGTAAAGTTGTGTGGGGAATGGGAAGAGGCTGGGAAGGGATCAGTGGACAGTCTTCTGTGTGCCAGGCACATACTGATATCAGCATGTTCAGCCTTCATAACAAAACCTGTGAAATTCTAGGCTTACATGAATGGGTAGGTGACTGTCCCATGTCCCACAGAGTTATGAAATGGCAGAGCCAATAATCTTAACCAAGTCTGGCTCCAAAGCCCACTTTTCCTAAAATGCTATAGTAAGAGGAATGAAGGATTTAGAAAAAATTCATTGAGGAATCCTACCATTGAGGGACATTAGGAGATATGTCTATATACTGAAATATATCCCTATGTTGTTCTTCTTTTTTCCTTAAATTTATTTTTTAATTAAGGGAAAATTGCTTTACTCTGTTGGGTTGGTTTCTGCCATACAACGATGCAAATTGGCCATAATTCTACAGATAGCCCCTCCCTCTTGAACTTCCTCTCCCTGCTCCACCACCATCCCACCCCTCTAGGTCATCGCAGGTGACACGGGTTCCCCGTGTTACACAGCAGCTTCCAGCAACTGTCTGTTCCGCATGGTGGGGTGTGTGCGTCAGTGCTGCTTGCTGCCTCTGTCCCGTTCTCTTCTTTCCCTGCTGTACCCACAAGTCTGTTCTCTACAGATAAATGGATAAAGAAGATGTGGTAGATACATACCATGGAATATTACTCAGCCATAAAAATGAACAAACCTGAGTCAGTGGTAGTGAGGTGGATGAACCTATAGCCTGTTATATAGAGTAAAGTAAGGCAGAAAGAGAAAAACAAGTACGTAGATTAACTACCACGTATATATAGAATCTCGGAGAAGGCAATGGCAACCCCACTCCAGTACTCTTGCCTGGGAAAGCCCATGGATGGAGGAGCCTGGTGGGCTGCGGTCCATGTGGTCGCTAAGAGTTGGACACAACTGAGTGACTTCACTTTCTTTTTTCAGTTTCACGCATTGGAGAAGGCAGTGGCAACCCACTCCAGCGCTCTTGCCTAGAGAATCCCAGGGATGGGGGAGCCTGGTGGGCACGACTAAAGCGATTTAGCAGCATATATGGAATCTAGAAAAATGGTACTGATGAACCTACTTGCAGGGAAGGAATGGAGATGCAGATGTGGAAAATGGACTTGATTTTCTGTCTTTTGGAGTAGAGAATACTCCTTGAAGTACTTCTTAATATTTATTTTTAAGAACAAAAGGCTTTTAACAAAATCTGCAAACATTGACTAGACCATGAGCTGGCTTACACAAGCAAATGTTTCTTATTTATTTTTATTGAGATACAGTTGACTTAATTTGTTAATTACTATTTTACAGCAAAATGATTGGTTGTACACATACATGCATTCTTTTCCAATATGGTTTATCAGAGGATTTTTTTTTTTTTTTTTTAAATGGCGGTGTAGTCGCTAAGTCATGTCCAACTCTTGTGACCCCATGGACTGTAACCTGCCAGGCTCCTTCATCATTGGGACTTTCCAGGCAAGAATACTGGAGTGGATTGTCATTTTCTCCTCCAAGGGATCTTCTCGACCCAGGAATCGAACCCGGGTCTCCTGCATTGCAGGCAGATTCTTTACTGACTGAGCTATGAGGGAAGCAATGGAAGATAATAACTTTACAACAAACTTTAGTTTCTGCTGTACAACAAATAATTTAAACACAGGGTGGGAAGGATGGTTAATGTTCCAAACCCAAGGCTAGTCAAATCTATTCTTTTGGGTAAGAAACAATATCGAACCATTTTAAAATATATTAATTTATCTTATTTTATCTATCTGGCTGTGCCAGGTCTTAGCTGTGGCATGTGGGATCTTTAACTGTGGCATGTGAACTCTTAGTTATGGCATGGGATTGAGTGTGGGATTGAGTTCCCTGACCAGGGATTGAACCCCGGCCCCCTACTTTGCGAGTGCAGTCTTACCACTGGACTACTAGGGAAGTCCCTAGTATCACTGATGTGAGTGTGAATTCTGATGGCATCTGATAAGTTGGGTGGTCTAAGGCCAGTTCCCAAGCCTCTCTGAGGCTGTTTCATCATCTATAAAATGCGACTCATCGCCCCTACTTTGCAGACTTGGCAATTTTTCAGCTGCAGAAAGTTGTCAGCAGATGCTAACTTCTTCCTTTCCCAGAATCCCTTGCTTCTCAGAAGCCAGTCTTCTGGTGCTGGTCAATGTGAAAAGCCGTTTCATGGAGCATCAGTCAGGGAAGGGGATGAGCTGACAGTGTTCCCTGAAGAGTGTCCTATGAGGGACAGTTTCTGTACTCGGCTCATCCACACCCAGCCTTCTCTTCACTTTCCCTTTTCCTGGCCATCTTTTGGGTCCCTTATGCCCCCTCCATAGACGCTCAGCAAACAGAGAAGTCAATAAATCAATGCTGCTGTGTTTTAGCCAAAGGGACATTTCAGTGGGCAGGAATTTGATCTGTTTGCTTGCGTATTTTGGACTGAGTGTGTGTGTGTGCACGCTAAGTCACTTCAATCATGTCTGACTCTTTGCGACCCTGTGGACTATAGCCCAACAGACTCCTTTATCCATGGGATTTTCCAGGCAAGAACACTGGAATGGATTGCTGTGCCCTCCTCCAGGGGATCTTCTTGACCCAGGGATTGGATCCAAGTCTCTTATGTCTCCTGCATTTATAGGTGGGTTCTTTACCACTAGCACCGTCTTGGACTGTGTGGGATTCCTTTTTGGACTCTCATTTTCACCTCCATCTCGAGTTGTGTGAACTTCCCTGACTTCTGCTGATGCTTTCGTCCCAATGAAACAGGGACTGGAACTCGCACCTCTGGCGGGATCACCCACTCTGATGGGGGAGGAGTCAGCACCCCAGCCATGCACTCATGTCCCCGTGCAGGGTGGGGGAGTGGCTGGTGTCTCTGGAGGTCTGGTCATGCCTTCCTGGCACTCAGTTCTCAGGTCAGGGCCTCCCGTGAGCTGGTGGAGCCCAGTGCAGGCTTGGACTCGGGCTGAGCAAGAGTCGCAGGCATGGGGATTCTGTGGCGTACCCCCTCCTGCCTAGCCTGGGGCTCCCCACCCTGTGCTCTCCACCCCAACTATTTGGTGGTTTCTGAGCAGTCATCCTTCACCCTTGTGTTTCCTCCACTTTCTTTTTCTTTAGTATTTGTTCATTTATTTGGCTGTGCTGGGTCTTAGGCACATCACACATGACCTTTAGTTGCGGCATGTGGAGTCTTGGCATGTGGGATCAAGTTCCCTGACCAGGGATCCAACCTGGGCCCCCTGTACTGGGGGCTCGGAGTCCCTACCTTCTTGCCACCCTCTGGCTCATTCTTCACCACTCACCTGTCATATGCCAAGTCCCTTCAGTAGAGTCTGACTCTTTGTGACCACATGGACTGTAGCCTGCCAGGCTCCTCTGTCCATGGGGTTCTCCAGGCAAGAATACTGGAGTGGGTTGCCATTTCCTTCTCCAGGGGACCTTCCTGACCCAGGGATCAAACCTGCGTCTCATGTCTCCTGCATTGGCAGGTGGGTTCTTTACTGCTAGTGCCACCTGGTGCTAGCATCTTGGTGATGACTTTGCCACTTCCTCCTGGCATCCTGCTTGGGGGAGGCAGCTGACTTGCTGTGAGACTCCTTGATGCCAAATCCTACCTTTTCTTGGTGTTCATCACATGCATTATGGAAGTCTGCTGAGCCCTTAAAGGAGAGTTTCACCTCGTCGATAGGAGCCCTCTCTTCTCTTTATTTCTGACCCTTGCTCATCTCCCCTACTGTGCTCATCCCACTGGGATTTTCCCCATCTCTAGGTGGGCTGGTGCAGTCACCTCATACCAGCTCTCCCAACCAACCACCTGAGTGTCCATCTAGAATCAGATCTGACCATGCTGCTCCTCTCAGAGGCTCTCGGGGGCTCCCTCCTACCCACAGGAGGCTGCATCAGCCTGAGAAAGGTAGGGTGACCTTAAGACAGAGAACTGAGAGCCAGTAGTTTATCTGGGGGATGGTGAGAACACAGGAGGAAAGGTGGGGACCTGAGATGGGGAAGGGGAGAATGTGTCTGTGAGCAGATCACCCGTGGGGCACCTGAAGGACTGTAGCATGTGCCACAGAATTGTTACTAAAAAAGCTATAAACCCAGGTTTTCTCCCCAAATCCCCATTGGTCATTGGCTGAGTATATTCCCAGGGGTGGTAATTACCTGCCCTGCACAGTGCCCAGTGGGGTCCACTGGCCTTGTGGGCAGAGGAGGTATGTGCGGGGAGAAACTGTGTGGAACAACAGCAGGTGCCAAGGGCAGTGGCAGGGCTGCTAACAGGATTCCCCACAGCCTGGCTCCTAAGACCTCATGATGCAACCATTTCCAGACTTCCTAGCTCCTCTGCCTGCACAATGCCTGGGCTGCTATAGGCTCCTGCAGAGCTCAGCTGGGTATTTTTTGCCTTCATGCTGATGCTCATGACATACCTTCTGCTCTGGATGCCTTCTCTCACGTCTTCATCTGGTTAACATCTACATTTTTTCCAGATTCATCATCACCTCCTCCAGAAGTACTTCTGCTTTTTAAAAAAATGTGCTTTCAACTATGGTTTATTATAGGCTATTGAATATAGTTCCCTGAGCTATATAGTAGGACCTTGCTGTTCATCCATTCTATATATAATCATTTGCTAATCCCAAACTCCCAATCCATCCCTACCCTACCCCTTCACCCACTTAGCAACCACATATCTGTTTTCTTTGAGTCTGTTTCTGTTTTGTGGATGAGTTCATTTATATCATGTTTTAGACTCCGCATATAAGTGGTATCATGGGATAGTTGTCTTTCTCTACCTGCTTCACTTGGGATGATAGTCTGTAGGTACACCCACTTTGCTGCACATGGCATTATTTATTTTTATGGCTGGGTAGTATTCCACTGCATATCTGTGCCACATCTTTATCCCTGCATCTGTTGATGGACATT
>SJYA01002682.1:590924-639390 GCA_006410615.1 Neotragus moschatus
TTTTTTTTTTTTTTTTAAGTGGCGGTGTAGTCGCTAAGTCATGTCCAACTCTTGTGACCCCATGGACTGTAACCTGCCAGGCTCCTTCATCATTGGGACTTTCCAGGCAAGAATACTGGAGTGGATTGTCATTTTCTCCTCCAAGGGATCTTCTCGACCCAGGAATCGAACCCGGGTCTCCTGCATTGCAGGCAGATTCTTTACTGACTGAGCTATGAGGGAAGCAATGGAAGATAATAACTTTACAACACACTTTAGTTTCTGCTGTACAACAAATAATTTAAACACAGGGTGGGAAGGATGGTTAATGTTCCAAACCCAGGGCTAGTCAAATCTATTCTTTTGGGTAAGAAACAATATAGAACCATTTTAAAATATATTAATTTATCTTATTTTATCTATCTGGCTGTGCCAGGTCTTAGCTGTGGCATGTGGGATCTTTAACTGTGGCATGTGAACTCTTAGTTATGGCATGGGATTGAGTGTGGGATTGAGTTCCCTGACCAGGGATTGAACCCCGGCCCCCTACTTTGCGAGTGCAGTCTTACCACTGGACTACTAGGGAAGTCCCTAGTATCACTGATGTGAGTGTGAATTCTGATGGCATCTGATAAGTTGGGTGGTCTAAGGCCAGTTCCCAAGCCTCTCTGAGGCTGTTTCATCATCTATAAAATGCGACTCATCGCCCCTACTTTGCAGACTTGGCAATTTTTCAGCTGCAGAAAGTTGTCAGCAGATGCTAACTTCTTCCTTTCCCAGAATCCCTTGCTTCTCAGAAGCCAGTCTTCTGGTGCTGGTCAATGTGAAAAGCCGTTTCATGGAGCATCAGTCAGGGAAGGGGATGAGCTGACAGTGTTCCCTGAAGAGTGTCCTATGAGGGACAGTTTCTGTACTCGGCTCATCCACACCCAGCCTTCTCTTCACTTTCCCTTTTCCTGGCCATCTTTTGGGTCCCTTATGCCCCCTCCATAGACGCTCAGCAAACAGAGAAGTCAATAAATCAATGCTGCTGTGTTTTAGCCAAAGGGACATTTCAGTGGGCAGGAATTTGATCTGTTTGCTTGCGTATTTTGGACTGAGTGTGTGTGTGTGCACGCTAAGTCACTTCAATCATGTCTGACTCTTTGCGACCCTGTGGACTATAGCCCAACAGACTCCTTTATCCATGGGATTTTCCAGGCAAGAACACTGGAATGGATTGCTGTGCCCTCCTCCAGGGGATCTTCTTGACCCAGGGATTGGATCCAAGTCTCTTATGTCTCCTGCATTTATAGGTGGGTTCTTTACCACTAGCACCGTCTTGGACTGTGTGGGATTCCTTTTTGGACTCTCATTTTCACCTCCATCTCGAGTTGTGTGAACTTCCCTGACTTCTGCTGATGCTTTCGTCCCAATGAAACAGGGACTGGAACTCGCACCTCTGGCGGGATCACCCACTCTGATGGGGGAGGAGTCAGCACCCCAGCCATGCACTCATGTCCCCGTGCAGGGTGGGGGAGTGGCTGGTGTCTCTGGAGGTCTGGTCATGCCTTCCTGGCACTCAGTTCTCAGGTCAGGGCCTCCCGTGAGCTGGTGGAGCCCAGTGCAGGCTTGGACTCGGGCTGAGCAAGAGTCGCAGGCATGGGGATTCTGTGGCGTACCCCCTCCTGCCTAGCCTGGGGCTCCCCACCCTGTGCTCTCCACCCCAACTATTTGGTGGTTTCTGAGCAGTCATCCTTCACCCTTGTGTTTCCTCCACTTTCTTTTTCTTTAGTATTTGTTCATTTATTTGGCTGTGCTGGGTCTTAGGCACATCACACATGACCTTTAGTTGCGGCATGTGGAGTCTTGGCATGTGGGATCAAGTTCCCTGACCAGGGATCCAACCTGGGCCCCCTGTACTGGGGGCTCGGAGTCCCTACCTTCTTGCCACCCTCTGGCTCATTCTTCACCACTCACCTGTCATATGCCAAGTCCCTTCAGTAGAGTCTGACTCTTTGTGACCACATGGACTGTAGCCTGCCAGGCTCCTCTGTCCATGGGGTTCTCCAGGCAAGAATACTGGAGTGGGTTGCCATTTCCTTCTCCAGGGGACCTTCCTGACCCAGGGATCAAACCTGCGTCTCATGTCTCCTGCATTGGCAGGTGGGTTCTTTACTGCTAGTGCCACCTGGTGCTAGCATCTTGGTGATGACTTTGCCACTTCCTCCTGGCATCCTGCTTGGGGGAGGCAGCTGACTTGCTGTGAGACTCCTTGATGCCAAATCCTACCTTTTCTTGGTGTTCATCACATGCATTATGGAAGTCTGCTGAGCCCTTAAAGGAGAGTTTCACCTCGTCGATAGGAGCCCTCTCTTCTCTTTATTTCTGACCCTTGCTCATCTCCCCTACTGTGCTCATCCCACTGGGATTTTCCCCATCTCTAGGTGGGCTGGTGCAGTCACCTCATACCAGCTCTCCCAACCAACCACCTGAGTGTCCATCTAGAATCAGATCTGACCATGCTGCTCCTCTCAGAGGCTCTCGGGGGCTCCCTCCTACCCACAGGAGGCTGCATCAGCCTGAGAAAGGTAGGGTGACCTTAAGACAGAGAACTGAGAGCCAGTAGTTTATCTGGGGGATGGTGAGAACACAGGAGGAAAGGTGGGGACCTGAGATGGGGAAGGGGAGAATGTGTCTGTGAGCAGATCACCCGTGGGGCACCTGAAGGACTGTAGCATGTGCCACAGAATTGTTACTAAAAAAGCTATAAACCCAGGTTTTCTCCCCAAATCCCCATTGGTCATTGGCTGAGTATATTCCCAGGGGTGGTAATTACCTGCCCTGCACAGTGCCCAGTGGGGTCCACTGGCCTTGTGGGCAGAGGAGGTATGTGCGGGGAGAAACTGTGTGGAACAACAGCAGGTGCCAAGGGCAGTGGCAGGGCTGCTAACAGGATTCCCCACAGCCTGGCTCCTAAGACCTCATGATGCAACCATTTCCAGACTTCCTAGCTCCTCTGCCTGCACAATGCCTGGGCTGCTATAGGCTCCTGCAGAGCTCAGCTGGGTATTTTTTGCCTTCATGCTGATGCTCATGACATACCTTCTGCTCTGGATGCCTTCTCTCACGTCTTCATCTGGTTAACATCTACATTTTTTCCAGATTCATCATCACCTCCTCCAGAAGTACTTCTGCTTTTTAAAAAAATGTGCTTTCAACTATGGTTTATTATAGGCTATTGAATATAGTTCCCTGAGCTATATAGTAGGACCTTGCTGTTCATCCATTCTATATATAATCATTTGCTAATCCCAAACTCCCAATCCATCCCTACCCTACCCCTTCACCCACTTAGCAACCACATATCTGTTTTCTTTGAGTCTGTTTCTGTTTTGTGGATGAGTTCATTTATATCATGTTTTAGACTCCGCATATAAGTGGTATCATGGGATAGTTGTCTTTCTCTACCTGCTTCACTTGGGATGATAGTCTGTAGGTACACCCACTTTGCTGCACATGGCATTATTTATTTTTATGGCTGGGTAGTATTCCACTGCATATCTGTGCCACATCTTTATCCCTGCATCTGTTGATGGACATTGAGGTTGTTTTTGTGTCTTGGACGTTTGAACAGTGCTGCAGTGAACACTGGGGTGCAGGGATCTTTTTGAATTATGCTTTTCTCTGGATATGTGAACCCGAGTGGGATTGCTGGATCATATGGTAACTCTGTGTTTAGTTATTTAGGGGAAGTCCATACTGTCCTCCATAGTGACTACATCAGTTTTCATGCCAACCAGCAGCCTAGGAGGAGGATTCCCTTTTCCAGGACACCCTTCTTGATGAGCTTCTTCCCCAGCCTGATTTAGATTCCCTTTTTGTAGCAGCTTGCCTGCATCTGCCTCCCTTACCAGACCTTGGGATCTGTAGCACGTGCACCCATCTGATCCCTCTTCGAGTCTCTTGTAATGAGTGACTGTGTGGCCCCGTGCATAGTAGGCCCTTACTAAATAATGTGCCGAATTGAACTGTTCATCTGTGGTTCATTGTTTAGCACACAGTTGAGACTCTATACTTGTGTCCTGAGTTGAATTAATCTTTGCCACACTTCACTTTTCTTTCTTTCTTTTATTTATTTATTTTTTTGGCCACACCATGTGACTAGGGGGATCTTAGTTTCCTGAACAGGCATTGAACCCATGCCCTCTGCAGTGGAAATACAGAGTCCTAACCACTGGACCACTAGGAAGCTCCCTTGCCCCTCCCATGCACCCCCTGCCCACCGCCAACACTTCCTCTTTTCAGAAGCAGAAAGGGAATAAACATGAGTTCTTCCCCTACTCCAGGGTGCTTTTCTACTCAGAGAGATTACACAGAAATTGGTGACCAAGGAGAGGCCCAGAAGCCATAGGAGACAAACAGCGTCAGGCAAACACACACACACACACACACACACACACACACACACACACACACATGTGTGCATGTGCAGAGAAATGTAGGCAGATTCCCCCCACCCTCCTACACACAGAGAACTCAACAGACGGATCGAGAGGGATTGGGCCCATGTTGTTGTTGTTCAGCTTCTAAGTCGTGTCTGGTTCTTGGTGACTGCAGCACGCCAGGTTCCCCAGTCTTCACTATCTCCTGGAGCTTGCTCAAACTCATGTCCACGAGTCAGTGATACCATCCAACCATCTCATCCTCTGTCAGCCCCTTCTCCTCTTGCCCTCAATCTTTCTTAGCCTCAGGGTCTTTTACAGTGAGTTGGCCCATGAGAAAGGGAAAAATGGACTGACAGACAGGAATGAATGGAAGGAAGGACAAAGGAGAGAGAGAAAAAGAGAAGAGAAGGTGGAGGAGGGAAGGAGAAAATTGGGGCCAGTAGTGTGCTAACTGGGAAAACAGTGAGTAAAAGCCCCTCAAGGGAGGCGTCCCACTGCTCAGGGCAGCAGAGATGGAGGCTGGGGCTGTAGCTGTGAGTTCTTCATCCCCATGGCTGATCTAGGGGTGCAGGTGGATGCAGGGGTGAGACACGCCAGGGGCCCTCAGGAGCCACATGCCCTTGGTGCCATGGGCATGGTGGCACCTCCGTCAGTGGTGGGTGGTGTGTGTTGTGCCCAGGGCCTTCTCTGCACCTTCTTTCAGAGGCTCAAATCCACAAGGAACAAGCAGAGGGAGGCGGCGGCTGCCACGTGTCTGCCCTTGGCCTCGTGCTGTTGGATTTGCAGTGTCTCATGAAAGAATAATCACCTACATCAATTTTTAAAGCTGCCTAATGCTTCGCTCAGCCCAGCTGTCTAGAAGCTTGCAAAGTAGGCAGGCAGCAAAGCTCCCTGCGAGAAAGCCCAGAGACACGAGTGTCAGGCCCGTGGATGTCATTGCCACGGCCCTGGGTGGTTCCTGGCTATTGTCATGGAGTTGGGGAGGGCAGAGAAGTGGTCCCACCCATTGTCTGGGTCAGAGGGCTGAGAGACCAGAACCTCATGAGGACTGAAGGCCCCATAGCCTAGCAACCAGTCCCATTTCTGGCCATTCCGGAAGATCACTTAGTTATCACCTTAAGCATTTTATATCAAGATAACAACTCTTTATAATAAAATTTCTCTGTTAGAATACTAGAGTAGTCTCTGTCGCCTGACGGGAACCTGGCGCATGCTCACATGGAATTCTTGGGAAGCGATGTCAAATCAGAGTGTCTATTACTTATGGAGAAAATCCACAGTGTTCCACTAAGGAGTATTACCTTGTTTTATTACTGCTATTTTGATCACTAAGGCTATAGCAGCAGCTGCTGCTTGAGTGATAACAATTCCTCACGTACCAACAGCATCTCATGGTTCACAAACCCTGCCGGCCCCCTTTCCTCTCTTGTTTTCCGCGATAGTTCTGTGTGCTAAGAAGTGTTATCTGCAGTGACTTCTGGGAAGGACAGTAACTTGCCCACAGTCATAGCTAGTCACAGAGGACCGGGTTCCAAAGAAATTTCTAAAAAGAAATTCCAGTTCTTTTTACCTTCCAGTTTTTCTTGAGTTGAATTCACCTGCAGGCAAGCAAAAGTTACCTTCCTTTTCTTTTTGGCTTCCTACCTGGCCTCCCCAGCTCTCCGCTGTCTAAGCTTTTGAACATTTTCTAGCTTTCCTGGATGAAAATGGACACAGAGATGCTTGGTCTAGGGGACTAGTCTCTCTGGATCCTGTCCATTCAGCCAGACATCTCCTTAATGCTGGCAGGTCTCACATTTCCAGTGAGTTTACATTTAAACTAAAAGCTTTCTAGAACCTTGGGCTTAGACCTGATGCACTTAAAAGGCACTTCCCAGAACACTCAATTTTATTAATACCGTAAAACAATCCATTAAATAGCTGGATCGTTTCGCATTCAGAAGCCATCTCCAATTTGAACTGCTTTATTTGGATGGTGCCTAAGTATTCCTGTAAATGATGTTGCTGGTCACATTGGGGGGGCATGCCAGAAAGACGGGGGCCCCTCATTCTTTCTTCTCTTCCTCCCTCCTTCCCTTCTTCCCTCTCTCTCTCATTCTCTGTCTCTCTCCCTCCCTCCATCTTTCTTTTTCTTTCTGCTTTATTGTGATAGAAGTGATATAAAAGCCACACATATTTAGTGTATACAAGTTAATGAGTTTGCACATATGATATACCCTGTGATAGCATTACTACCAAAAAGTAAGATGTGTGTTTGAAAGATTTGTTCTCTTGTGTTTCTTTGAGTCTCTGTTTTTCTGTTGTTGTAGGAATGCTTAACATGAAATCTACCTTCGTGAATGTTTAAGTGCACAACACAGTATGTTACTTGTTGGCACTTTATTGACCAGAGATCTCTGGAACACATACATCTTGTATAACTTTAACTTTGTACGGTTGACCCCCATTTCCCCCTTCCCTTGTCCTCTGGAAACCACCATTTGATATAGCTATTCATTTTCTTACAATTTTGTGGGTCAGCTGAGCTCAGTTGGGAAGTTCTGCTTTACATGGTGTTGGCTGGGGTCACCATGTGTCTTTGCTCAGCTAGGGGTTTAGCTGGGGGTTTAGCTGCGGCCAGCATGTCCAAGGAGAAGGCAATGGCACCCCACTCCAATACTCTTGCCTGGAAAATCGAATGGACGGAGGGGCCTGGTGGGCTGCAGTCCATGGGATTGCTGAGGGTCGGACACGACTGAGCGACTTCACTTTCACTTCTCACTTTCCTCCATTGGAGAAGGAAATGGCAGCTCACTCCAGTGTTCTTGCCTGGAAAATCCTAGGGATGGGGGAGCCTGGTGGGCTGCCGTCTATGGGGTCGCACAGAGTCGGACACGACTGAAACGACTTAGCAGCAGCAGCAGCAGCATGTCCAAGGTAGGCTCCCTAATGTGTCTGGTGCCTCAGCTCAGGCATCCAGAGTGGCTGGCAGCTGGTGAGGGCTCACTCTCCAGGTGTTCACTCGTCATTTCTTCACACAGCTCTTGGATCCTAAGAGCATGAAAATGGAAACCATCAGATCTCTTGAGGCCTGGACTCCAGAGTTTGTATAACATTACTTTTGTCGTGGTATAATGGTTGGAAGATGTCCCAGGGCCAGACTCAAGTTTAAAGGAAAGAGAATGACCTCTTGATAGGAGGAGTACCATCTGGGATGGGCAGACAGTTGGCTGTAATCACTGCAGACAGTTGACCCTAGCTGCACACTTATCCTCCCGCTCCACGTGGAAAGCAAGTTTCATTTCAACCACATAGCATCTGAGGTCATCCAAGTAAACGAAAGGGACTGCGCAGGGAGTTTGAAGGCTTTATCAGCACTCAGAGGCTGCGTTCCCACTGAAAGCCATGACATTTTTGCCAGAGAATCTACTAGTCCCTGCTCGAGGAAAAGCAAGTAAAAGCAGCTTGCTTGGCTCTAGACAGCACATTTTATTTATTTCTGGGAAGTCAGCTAGAAATGGAACACCATACGATGTGAAAACATCTTTAAATGTGGTGCACTTATATCCAAAGGCAGGTAATGAATTTTGCTTCATCAGTAAAGCTTCAATCTCTTTGACGAGCACTTGCAACAAAAACAGAAAACAAAAGGCATAAAATTACCATGGTGATGGCTAATTGTGGTGAGTCCGCTTCAGTTCATAGAACGGCAAAGAACATTCCGATAGGCTAAAGTGCTAAGATACAGGAAGGATTGTTCTGCTTAAAATGTTGTGAAAATCACAGTCTGCTCTGATTAAGATAACATTAAAAATATTAGCAAATTAAGCATTGTTTAACAGTGAAGAGGAAAGGAAAATCATTTTCACCCAGAGCTATTTGGGAATCTGATTTATGAAGATGGTGTGAGGGGCTGGAATGTGGCAGATATTTGCTCTGTTCTGGAGAGGAATTTGAAACATAGTATGGATCTTTGGGGTCCTCTTAGCTCCCTCTCAGCAGCTCTTTTTACGATGGCATCCTCTTTCCCAGATGCCCAGACATCTCCTCAGTAACTGGCATCATTAGGGGAACTAGAGGAAAAACAAACAGACAGAGCCTACCTGTCAGGAGAAATACCAGCCTGAACTTTACTGACGTGCCCAGGAGGCCTTGACACCTGCCAACTTTGGGCAAACAATTTCCCTCTGCGAAACTGGTAAGAGCTGTAACACAAATAACACTCTCACCAGTAGTTACAGAAAGTATTGTTCTGTTGAAAAGGTTGTGAAAAATAGTCAAGTCCATGAGACTTAATCTCTTCCTTTGTAAAATGGGGAGACTATGTACCTTGAATAGCTAAGTGGATATCAAGCATCCAGTACCTAACTGTTGTTTAAGGTCAATGATATTGGAAAAGGCCAGTGTACGTGAAGCAACGGAAGAGTGAGGGAGGCCCTATAGTACTGTGCCCAACTATGGTTTAGATTTTAAGTTCTGGAAAGATTTAGGGACTTTCCTGGATGCCCAATGGTTAGGACCTCGCCTTCCAATGAAGGGGGTGTGGGTTCGATCCCTGATGGGGGAACTAAGGTTCCCACATGCCTTGAGGCTGAAAAACCAAAGCATAAAACAGAAACAATATTGTAATGAAGTCAGTAAAGAATTTAAATATGGTCCTCATGAAAAAATATCAAAATAAATTTAGAAAAGAAGAGGCTTGAGCTGGGCTTGACAGGCGGCAGAGAGGATGCTCTCAGAAGGCATCTTTGGAGGGGACTTGGGGATAGAATACAGCACCCTGGTGGGCAATGGAGAGGCTTTAATGATTTGTATGAATGACATGGAGACTCATGTTGGGGTCTGGGACCAGGAACCCAGACCCAGGAGTCTACCTAACAAGGAGACTTCACTCCAAACGCCCTTAGGAAACGGCGTCTCTTCTCAGCTCTTTAAGATTTGTGTGATGTTACCTCCCGCCCCACTCCTGCACCAAATCCATTTCAGTTTCCTTTTTTCTCTCTTTTTCCAAACCACTCTCTCATCTTCACTCTGTAGTGGGCCGTTGATTTCCAAGTGCAATTAAAGGCCTGGGCCAGAAAATAAATAGAGCACATCTTGCCAGCTCTACCTGCAAAGGCATTGCATTTGTTTAACTGTGACTCTGATTGGAATGACCTGGAAAGGAAGGGGTGAGAGTGATTGGGTGGTGGCAGAGCCATCCGTTACCTTGCTGGGAGCCAGGACAGGGAGCCAGTGGAACTCTTTGTGGAAGGTTGAACCATGAAGCAAACAGTCACTCGAGATGAATGCTTGTTCTTCATGCCTGGGTTGTGATTTACAAGTGTTTCGAACGCTCTCACAGCCAGCAACTCATGTAATTTTTAGGACAACCCTATGAGGTTGTGAAAGTAAATGGTGTCCTTATTTTACACACGAGGGAGCTGAAATGGGAAGAAAAAGAGGGCTCGCCCAAAGTTACACAGCAGGCAGACAGTGGAGGGAAATGGAGATTCAGGACGTCTGTTACCTCACCCATCACATGTCTGTTGGGTGTTTACTGGCCCCCTGGCTCCCTGTCCTGGTGGTGGGCCAGAGATGCTGCATTAGAGATGGAGTAATTGGGAAACCAGTCAGAAGGCTTTAAAAAAAATTATTTATTTGGCTGAGCTGGGTCTTAGTTGCGGCACTCAGGATCTTTGAGCATTGTTGTGGCATTAGAACTCTTACTTGTATCATGTGGGATCTAGTTCCCTGACCAGGGATTGAACCTGGGCCCCCTGCCTTGGGAGCTCGGAGTCTTAGCCACTGGACCACCAGGGAAGTCCTCAGACGCTTTTTTGGTGACCCAGACCTGAAGTGAGGAGGGACCATGTGATTCTCGACCTTCACGCTCTCTCACAAGCCCTCTGGGCACTGTTTCCTCAGCCTCCTCCCTTACTTCTGCCCCTCCTTAAGCATCAACATCTCTCAGTGTTGGCCCCCATCTCTAGTTTCTTCTCAATCTCCATGCGTGATGCTACCTCCAGCCTGGCTTTTATCTTCAATTCCAAATTCACATCCTCAGGTGGACACATCTCCCAAGCTCAAGATCCATTCAAGATACTCGCATAACTCACAAATCTCACCCTTTCTCTTACGAATCATGTAGTATCCCTGATTCCTTCTCTCTCCTGAATTCTAACTCTCCCTCTCCAGTGATTCCTTCTCATTAATGTTTTAAATGCTCAAATTTCTCTTACTAAAACTAAGACATCTAGGACCTATTATATAGCATAGGAGATTATACTCAATATCTTGTAATAACTTAATAATCCTAGACTCCCCACCTAAGTGAATGGCCTGACTAACCACCAGTTGCTCCACTAGAAATCTGTGTCATCCTTGATTCTCTGCTTTCCACCACATGTGTGTGTTAGTCGCTCAGTTGTGTCCAACTCTTTGTGACCCTGTGGATTGTAGCCCACCAAGCATCTCTGTCCATGGAATTATTCAGGCAAGAATACTGGAGTGGGTAGTCATTCCCACTTCCAGGGGATCTTCCTGACCCAGGGATCGAATCCAGGTCTCCCGCATTGCAGGCAGATTCTTCACCATCTGAGCCACCAGTGAAACCGAGTCCCATCTCCTTAATAGCTTTTGGATATATGCTCTTCTTCTGGACCCCACTTTACCTATCTTAGTCAAGAGATTCTTTTGTTGGAAGCCTGCCACCAGTTTCTAATTTGCATTCCTGACTCCGCCCTCTTCTTCCTTTCCCTTCCTACAATACTAATAGCCATATTGTTTCCTTTTCAAAATTTCCATGGTCTTCCATTTGTGTGAAATACCAACTCTAAAACTCTTAGCATTCCTCTCATGCAGATCATTGCTAACAAGTCCCGTTTCCTCTTCCTCTTTTGCTCTCCCCTATCTCTGTTCCTGACACAATGATGTTCTTCCTATGGTCCTCAAATGTTGCTAGGCTTGCTTGGGCCACTGTATTTTTATCAAAGCTATCATTTTTTTCCAGTAGTCATGTATGGATGTGAGAGTTGGACCATAAAGAAGGCTGAGTGCCAAAGAATTGATGCTTCAAACAATGGTGCTGGAGAAGACTGTTGAAAATCCCTTGGACTGCAAGGAGAGCAAACCAGTCCATCCTAAAGGAAATCAACCTGAATATTCATTGGAAGGCCTGATGCTAAAGCTGAAGCTTCAGTACTTTGGTCACCTGATGCAAAGAGCTGCCTCATTTAAGAAGACCCTGATGCTGGGAAAGACTGAGGGCAGGAGGAGAAGAGGGAGGCAGAGGATGAGATGATTAGATAGCGTCATCGACTCAATGGACGTGAGTTTGAGCAAACTCTGGTAGACGCTGAAGGACAGGGGAGCCTGGGATGCAGGCTCCATGGGGTCACAAAGTTGGACACAACTTAGCAACTGAACAACAACAGCTTCATTCTTCCTGGGGTGACCTTCTTGTCCACCTGCAAACATTCCCCTATCCTTCTAGCCAAGCTTCCTCACATCACCTCCTTCTCCTGGGGAGCTTTTTTGTCCCCCCCCACCTCAACTCCCACCCCATAGGCATATTGCACAGTACCTCTTTTCAGTTTCTCCGAACATTTTTTATATACCTGTTTTAAAATGAGTACTTATTTCTGAGTTTGAATTCCCGGTAGAAGGGTATCAGCAATGCTTAGTACAGTTATGCCTGACTGGCATTCAATCAGTGATTTTTTAAAATATTTTTTTTGACATGGCCCATTTGGAAAGACTTCATTGAATCTGTTACAATATTGCTTCTGTTGTTTATGTTCTGTTTGTGTTTTTTTTGGCCATGAGGCATGTGGGATCTTACCTCTCTGACCAGGGATCAAACTCGCACCTCCTGGATTAGGAGGTGAAGTCTTAACCACTGGACCACCAGGGAAGTTCCAGTGATTTTTTTTTTTCTTTAATTTAATATTTTTTTTCCATCTCAGGTGTACATGAGTTCCCAATCTTGAACCGCCCCCCCACCTCCCACCCCATATCAACTCTCTGAATCATCCCCGTGCACCAGTCCCAAGAATCCTGTATCTGTATCAAACATAGACTGATGATTCGTTTCTTACATGATAGTATACATGTTTCAGTGCCATTCTCCCAAATCTTCCCACCCTCTCCCTCTCCCTCCAAGTCCAAAAATCCATTCAATACATCTGTGTCTCTTTTGCTGTCTCGCATACAGGATTATCATGGCCTTGCTTCTAAATTCCATATATATGAGTTAGTATACTGTATTGGTGCTTTTCTTTCTGGCTTACTTCACTCTGTATAATCGGCTCCAGTTTCATCCATCTCATTAGAACTGATTCAAATGTATTCTTTTTAATGGCTGAGTAATACTCCATCATGTATATGTACCACAGCTTTCTTATCCATTCATCTGTTGATGGACATCTAGGTTGNAGAGTCAAAAGGGGAGAGAGCAATCAAGCCAGTAATCACACCCCTAAGTGAAAATGGATACTGAAGATTCAGTTCTTAAAGGTACAAAATGAATAACATACCGAAAAGCAAAGATTAAAAATCTAGAGTAGAGGATAGACTCTTAAAAATACAAAACAAAATCAATCACAAAAATTATAAAAAATATGTATATGAAATTTGCTTTAAAAATAGGGTCTATTTTTTGCAAGGTAATAGGTTGTAAAAATGAAAATTGAAGGAGTAATAAAGAACTTAAAAATAAAGCAATTTAAAGTGAAAAATAGGAAAAATATATCTAGGCATTTCTCTGGAGCTGTTGAGGGCAGTGTGGGGTCAGTTCAGTTTCAGATAGTCCCTTGTTCCAGCTTGTACTTCTTTTCAAGGTCTATAGGCCCATTCCAATGCTTAGTCAGTGTTAATTACAGGGTTTTAATTTGTTGAACCTGTCACTTCCAGAGCANAAAGTGAAAAATAGGAAAAATATATCTAGGCATTTCTCTGGAGCTGTTGAGGGCAGTGTGGGGTCAGTTCAGTTTCAGATAGTCCCTTGTTCCAGCTTGTACTTCTTTTCAAGGTCTATAGGCCCATTCCAATGCTTAGTCAGTGTTAATTACAGGGTTTTAATTTGTTGAACCTGTCACTTCCAGAGCATTCCCTCTTTGTTCATTTTGGCTTTTTCTGTTTGCAAGTCACTTCAGTGTCTAATTTCCACCCTGACACAAGGGAATGAAGGAGGTCACTTATTTAGGCTCCGTTGTGTTGTGCGGAGAGAGGAACACTGCAAACCAACATCACTGTTATGTGTGGGGAGTGCTCACAGCATATGGACCACACTGGGTTTGCCCCGCTCACAGCGGTGTGTGCTTTCCGGGTCTGCGCTGCTCCGGCTCCAGGGTACTCTTCAGGGGTACTGTCCAAAGCAGGCTGTGTTTCGTGCACTTCCCAGGTCTAAGCATCTCGGGTTCAGGTTCTTGGGTACTCCTCAAGGGCACAGACTCCACTGGGCATGTGTTTTGTATGCTTCCTAGGTCTGAGCAGCTCAGATGAACAAGTGCTTGGCAAGCACACTGTCCCGTGTGGACTGTCTGTCTTAATCACCTCCCCACCCCGGCAGCTCGGTTTCCTAGGTGCACAGCGAGAGCACCGTCTCAGCTGTGCTGTGTGTCTCCTCTGGGGAGCTGATCTCAGGCCACAACCCTCCTGGCACATGTTAACCATCCAGGATCCCAGGAAGATGTGGTTAGCAACTGGGAGCCTGCTCACAGTTTGGTAGAGGATGGTAGTCTCTGGGCTGAGATTGCCCCTTGTCTTCAGGCTCTGGCTGTCGCCTGCCTGCCTCTCTGCCTCCAGTGGGGGGAGGGGCCTGTACACAGCTGGCTAGCTCTCCTTTGGTATTCACTCAGTGCTTTGATCTGTGAGGGGCCAGGCTGTGCATTAGGTGAGAGCCTTTCGCGGGAAAGTTCTCTCTTTCTTTTCTGGCTATCCCACACTTTGGGTTGCTATCTCATGTTAGCTCCCTCAGATTGTCCTCAGGCCTGGCCTTTACCCTAAGCTTGCAGCCCGCGCCTCCCTGTGCAGCCCCTGCTCACTGGTGGCAGATGTGAGTGTCTGGGCTATTCCACTGGGAGTTGAGGTTAGGTGCATATTCTGTATTTTTTTTTTTTTTCTTCTCCTGATTATGTTGTCCTCTGAGATTCCAAAACTCCCCACAGACCCTCTGGTGAGAGGGTTTCCTGCTGTTTGGAAACTTCTCCTTCTTCACGACTCCCTCCAAAGGATAGGTCTCCATCCCTAATTCTTTTGTCACTCTTTTTGTCATTTATATTTTATCCTACCTCCTTTTGAAAAGAATGGGCTGCCTTTCTGGGTGCCTGGTGTCCTCTGCCAGTGTTTAGAAGTTGTTTTGTGGAAGATGCTCACCATTCAAATGATCTTTTGATGAATTTGTGGGGGAGAAAGTGGTCTCCACATCCTGTTCCTCCACCATCTTGGGGCCGCCTCAGTGATCTAAAATGTATTTTGATTTATGGTAAGCTGAGGAGATAAACTAATTTTATTTTCAATTAAATTTGGAAAACTCAGAAGTGGCCACAGGACTGAAAAAGGTCAGTTTTCATTCCAATCCCAAAAAAGGGCAATGCCAAAGAATGTTCATACTGTGCCATAATTGCACTCATTTCACATGCTAGCAGAGTAATGCTCAAAATCCTTCAAGCTAGCCTTCAGCTACCCAAGAACTTCCAGATGTACAAGCTGGGTTTAGAAAAAGAAGAGGAGCCAGAGATCAAATTGCCAACATCTGTTGGATCATAGAAAAAGTAAGGGAATTCCAGAAAAACATCTACTTCTGAATCATTGACTATACTAAAGCCTTGGACTGGGAGAATCACAACAAACTGTGGAAAATTCTTAATGAGATTGGAATACCAGATTACCTTACCTGCCTCCTGAGAAAGCTGTGTTCAGGTCAAGCAGCAACAATTAGAACCAGATATGGAACAAAGGACTGGTTCCAAATTGGGAAAGGAGTATGTCAAGGTTGTATATTATCACCTTGCTTATTTAAGTTCTATGCAGAGTATATCATGCGAAATGTGGGGCTAGATGAATCACAAGCTGGAATCAAGGTTGCTGGGAGAAGTACCAATAACCTCAGATATGCAGATGACACCACCATAATGGCAGAAAGTGAAGAGGAACTAAAGAGCCTCTTGATGGAGATGAAAGAGGAGAGTGAAAAAGCTGGCTTAAAACTCAATGTTCAAAAAACTAAGATCGTGGCATCTGGTCCCATTATGGCAAATAAGTGGAGGAACAATGGAAACAGTGACCAACCTTATTTTCTTGGGCTCCAGAATCACTGCAGATGGTAACTGCAGCCATGAAATTAAAAGATACTTGCTCCTTGGACAGAAAGCTGTGACAAACCTAGACAGCATAATAAAAAGCAGAAGCATCACTTTGTGGACAAAGGTTAATCTAGTCGAAGCTATGGTTTTTCCCATTGTCATGTACGGATGTGACAGTTGAACTGTAAAGAAGGCTGAGCACCAAAGAGTTGACGGTTTTGAACTATGGTGCTGGAGAAGACTCTTGAGAGTCCCTTGGACAGCAAGGAGGTCAAACCAGTCAATCCTAAAGGAAAGAAACCCTGAACATTCATTAGAAGGACTGATGCTGAAGCTGAAGCTCCAATACTTTGGTTACCTGATATGAAGATCTGACTCACTGGAAAAGATCCTGATCCTGGGAAAGACTAAAGGCAGGTGGAGAAGGGGGAGTCAGAGAATGAGATGGTTAGATGGCATCATCAACTCAATGGACATGAGTTTGATCAAACTTGGGAAGATAGTGAAGGACAGGGAAGCTTGGTGTGGTGCAAAGAGTCAGATATAACTGAGTGACTGAGCAATAACAATTTTAAATTTGTTAATCAAATATCTCCACTGTTTAGTGATATTTCCTCTAAGAATGTAAAAATGTTGAATGTGATACAGTCTACTTCTGGAGCATTGATTTGGTTCCACATTCATTTATTTGATTCTACATTCCAGTACCAGATGTATTTTAGTACCTAATAGGGTGGTTTCCTCTAATAATTTTCATGTCAAGGATATTCATTTTCCCCCCTGGCTTGGTCCCTATTTTTTTCCTTCTTAGGCTAATTCTGCAATACTTCACAATTTCAAAATTTGGTCAGGTTTAGAGTTGGAGTGTGAAGAAGGCTGAACACCAAAGAATTGATGCTTTTGAACTGTGGTTTTGGAAAAGACTCTTGAGAGTCGCTTGGATTGCAAGGAGATCCAACCAGTCCATTCTGAAGGAGATCGGCCCAGGGATTTCTTTGGAAGGAATGATGCTGAAGCTGAAACTCCAATACTTTGGCCACCTCATGCGAAGAGTTGACTCATTGGAAAAGACTCTGATGCTGGGAGGCATTGGGGGCAGGAGGAGAAGGGGATGACAGAGGATGAGATGGCTGGATGGCATCACTGACTCAATGGACGTGAGTCTGAGTGAACTCCAGGAGTTGGTGATGGACAGGGAGGCCTGGCGTGCTGCGATTCATGGGGTCGCAAAGAGTCGGACACGACTGAGCAACTGAACTGAACTGAAAAAATAGTGTATTGGTTTCCCTTTGCTTTGTAACAAAATAATATCATAAACTTAATGGCTTAACACAACACAGGTTTTTTTACCTTATGGTTCTGTAGGTTAGAAGTCTCACTTGGTTAAAATCAAAGTGTTAGTAGAGCTGTATTCCATCCTCGAGGCTATAGGAGAGAATCATTTTCTTGCCCTTTCCTACTTCTAGAGGCTGCCCATATTCCTTGGCTCATGGACCCCTTCCTCTTAAGCTTTATGTATTAGAACATCGCTTACAATAGAATATTTTGTTTATTTATTCATTCATTTTTGGCTGTGCTGGGTCACTGGTGCTGCGTGCAGGCTGCTCTCTAGTTTCAGTGCATGGGCTTCTCATTGAAGTGGCTTCTTTTGTTGTGGAGCGTGAGCTCTAGGCTTCCAGGCTCAGTAGTTGTGGTGCAGGGGCTTAGTTGCCCCATGACACATGGAATCTTCGCAGACCAGGGCCTGAACCCCTGTCCCCTGCCCTGGCAGGTGGATTCATAACCACTGGACCACCAAGGAAGTCCCACCTCTCAAGGCAGCAATGCTGCATCTCTGACTTCTTTTCATTCTAAGCAGAGCCAGAAAATATCCTCTAATTTAAAAGATCTGTGTGGTTAGGTTCAGCTCTGGATATTCCAGGATAATCTCCCCCCATTGCAGTCTTTACCCTTAATCACATTTATAAAGTCTACCATATATGCAATATATTCAAAAGTACTGGGATTAGGACATGGACCTATTTAGGAAGTCATTAGTTTGCCTACAACAAGTAGCTTCAGAATTTTGTTTGGGATTCCGCTAAATATATGTTAAATGATCTTGAAAGGGATGAGCATTTGTGGACTATTTCGTGTGCATATCCCTCAGGGAGGTACAGTTCAGACTTCATGATCATCTGGTGACATTTTGAGGATTTCTTTAGTAGTTGTATGAGATTCCCTGGTGGCTCAGATGGTAAAGAATCCACCTGCAATGCAGGAGACCCAGGTTTGATTCCTGGATCAGGAAGATCCCCTGGAGAAAGGAATGACTACCCACTCCAGTATTCTTGTCTCAAGAATTCTATGGGCACAGGAGCCTGGTGGGCTACAGCCCATGAGCTCACAAAGAGTCAGACCCTACTGAGTGACTAACAACACTTTTAGTAGTTATATAGACCCTATCTCCTTAATTGTTCTCCACAAGTTTCCCTTTTGTGTGTTGCTATTGTAAACAGGACTTCCCTTTGCTCAGATTCCTCCCTAGTAGATTTTTCTAACAAGTTATTGTTTGATGTCCTTAATTCTTTAGGAAGATTTATTCCCTAATGTAATCTTGATTTGGCATCCACTCTACAAGGAGAAACATATGCTGGCAATATGTGGTGCTGCGTGAATGCAGCTCCCAGGGAATTAGCCCAGCTATGCCATATTGAGAATCTCCACTTTCATTATTTATTTGAAAAGATGCAAAGATGCTGAGCACTGAGATGACCTTCAATGCTTATGAAAGGTTGCTGAATACTGTGTTTGACCTAGTTTGCTCAATGTCCTGAGCAGAAGGACACCCAGCAGTCCAGGAGCTGCCCTGGCAGAGGGAAGTGGCATATGGGCCTGGGGTGGCAGAGGCAGAGCTTTGTTTAGGGACCCTGCACAGCCCCTGTCTCCAAATGATTGATTAATTTCTACTTCAGCAGTTTGCAATTTGCGATCCACCTCCTTTTAAGTTTGATATTCACATTGAAAGCATTCTCGTGATGCAGAGAGAGAGCTTAGGATTGGGAAAAGGGAGGCTTGGTTCCAGCCTCATGAACTTGGTTGAGTCCATATGGTCCTGAGGAGGTAATGTGATTCCTCAGGGGATCAGTTTTCTTACTTGTAGTAATGGGAGTTGGATGATCTAGCAGTCTATAAACTGACGGAGATCTTAAAGATGGCAAAAATCCATTTGAAGAAGAAACAAGGTACTAATCATTTTAGTTTCCACTCTTCTCTCTTGACATTGATTCTACGGTGACACTCAGGAAGCAGAGCTCTTTTGGACCTGTTTACTCTAGAAATATCTTTAATTTTGTGAGCTAATTCTCATCTCAGCCTATGAACTCTTGCAACATCTCAGCATCGCCTGCTGTGAGGAAGGATGGTGGGACCTGACATCCTTCCTAAATGGTAGGCATATAGAATTAAAAACGCATTGGTCTTGTAAGATTTTAAAAACAGGGAAGTTTCGATGTGGGAATGTGAAAATCTGTTATATATTATTATGAAATAAAAAGTACAATGAAAAACAAAAATAAACAAATAAAAAACCACATTGGTCTTCTGACACTGGATCCTCCAGCCTCTGTTCTGCAGGAAACTTTTGCTTTTCAAGTCCAAGAAGAGAAACCTGATAGGCATGTCTTCAGGACCAAGTGAAGTCTGCATGGATTTGGCCTTTCCCAGGCAGTCCTTCCTATGGATCTTATTGATATCTCCCCCTCCTACTCTGTGTGTGCATTGACGTGTCTTGATAGCAGGTCTCTTCATCAGCTACAGTTCCCCTTCCCTTGCAGATCAGGGGCTCTGATGTCTGAGGGGCAGGCATTGGTCAATGGGATCCAGAGAGTGCCTTGGAGACTGGAGGGAGAGGGACTGCACGATTGAGGAGGAAATCTGGAGTATTGTGGAGAAGAAAAGGGGGACAGCAGTGCTGCTGTTCAACCATAGCTTTTGAAAAGACACTGCAGTGTTACAGTGTAGCATGCTGGAGCAGGAAGAGCCCTCAGCCGGAGGGACCGGAAGGTCAGAGGGAGGGGCCCGGGCCTTAGCTGCCAGGCCAGATCAGAATTCCAACCACCAGATGTAGCAGATGATAGTGGAAGGGGCGGCCTGCCTTCCCCCAACCTGTGAGCATGGGTGGGATCAAGTTTTATGTTTCCTTATCATCATTTCAGTTCAGTTCAATCGCTCAGTTGTGTTCAACTCTTTGTGACCCTATGAATCACAGCACGCCAGGCCTCTCTGTCCATCACCAACTCCCGGAGTCCACCCAAACCCATGTCCATCCAACCATCTCATCCTCTGTTGTCCCCTTCTCCTCCTGCCTTCAATCTTTCCCAGCATCTGGGTCTTTACAAATGAGTCAGTTCTTTGCATGAGGTGGCCAAAGTATTGGAGTTTCAGCTTCAACATCAGTCCTTCCAATGAACACCCAGGAATGATCTCCTTTAGGATGGACTGGTTGGATCTCCATGCAGTCCAAGGGACTCTCAAGAGTCTTCTCCAGCACCACAGTTCAAAAGCATCAATTCTTCAGTGCTTAGCTTTCTTTATAGTCCATCTCTCACATCCATACATGACCACTGGAAAAACCATGGCATTCACTAGACAGACCTTTGTTGACAAAGTGATGTCTCTGCTTTTTAATATGCTGTCTAGGTTGGTCATAACTTTTCTTCCAACAAGTGTATTAAACTGAATGGAGGAATAGGCATATTAGCAAAGAACTCCCTTAATAGCATTTTTAAAAATTAATCTTTATTAGAGTATAGTTGCCTTAAATGTTGTGTCAGTTTATACTGTGCAGCAAAGTGAATCAGGTCTACGTATACATATATACCCACTGTTCTGGATTTCCTTCCCACCCAGGTCATCACAGAGCACCAGGTGATGTCGGTGCTTAGGTGCAGCACATGGGGTCTTTCTTGTGTCAGGCTGCTCTTTCGTTGTGATGCATGGACTCTATCTGTGGCATGGGGGCCTAGGCACTCCGCGACAAGTAGGATCTTAGTTCCCCAACCAGGGATGGAACCTGTGTCCCCTGCATTGCAAGGTGGATTCTTAAGCACTGGACCACCAGGGCAGTCCCAGGCTGAGTGGCTTAAACAGTAGAAATGTATTTCGCACAGTTCTAGAGGCCAGGAGATTTGATATCAGGGTGCCAGAATGGACAGATCCTGGTGAGGGCCTACTTCCTGGCTGGTAAACAGCTGCCTTCTTACCGTGTCCATGGCCCAGAGAGATGGAGCTCTAGTCTCTTTCTAATCGTGGGGACTCCACTCTTGTGACTACTTCTGAACCTGACTGCCTCCCAAAGGCCTCATCTCCAATCCTATTACATTGAGGGTTAGGATTTCAATGTGAATTTTCAGGGGGCACATGCGTGCAGTGTATAACAGCATCTAAGCCTTGCTTTAGCAGGTAGTGACACAGATTAATGACCACTGTGTTCCCAGCCTGGAATTGAGGAATTGACCCAGACCATGGGTCCACAGAACACATACTCTGCCACTCACTGCTTGAGAATTCACTGGGCATATTATGTAGCCTTTCTGAGCCTCAGATTTTCCATTTGGATGTGCTGGGAATAGATTTTCTGTACTCTATAGTGGTGCTGGGATAAATTATGCAAAGCAATTCATTTGCAGTAACTGGTCAATAAATATTAATTGTTCTTATTATCCATGTTCCAAATACATTATTTCCACATTTTGTGTGTGTGTGTGTGTATTCCTTAGCAAACAGAATAAGAAAATGTCAGAAAAGATAATTGACTTTCACAGATAAAAAGATTTTGAATAACCTCCTGTTGGTTGGGTAGAATTTTCTGCTCGTTTATTTGCAAGGTCATCATCCAAGTTGCATGGCTAGCCATCAGAGAGATTTCTTGAAGTAAACATTTTCAAGGGCAGGTGGAGATAATGGTACCTTGTGGAGCTGGGCTGATACAAAGCAAAAGAGATGAAGGGGGAGGGATTTATTGATGAGACACTCCCAAGAGACAGCTGCCTATAAAGATGAAGCCACACAGTCTATGGCAGGCCCTGGCTACATACATTCAATGAACAAAGAAAGGCCTCAGTGACCCTACAGCACCAGGAAGGGAGGGAGTGTGTGTGTGTGTGTGTGTGTGTGTGTGTGTGTGTGTGTATAGGCTGTGAAATAAACCATGGGGGGTGAAGAGCAGGAATTGCCATTCCATTAGTCTGCATTTTCTCTGATGCCCCGCTGGCATCATTTTGATCCAAGAGAATGTGAGTTTTACTTCCTCCATCTAGCAGGAGAGATCCGAGAGCAGGCTCTGAGAACAGTAGTGATGACTAAGCAGCCAACCATTTACCGTACAGACTGGAGGACTAGAAGTGGGACTCAGACGTCTGCTGCCAGCTCTCTCTCGGATCTAACTCCTTAGCCTGTTTTCTAAGTCTGCCAAGGTAGTTGTTCTCAAAGCTTTTGGTTTGAACCAACCAAACCCCTGAAAACATATTTTTTTTTATCTTTTAGAATGTATTAATTAGTCCCATGTGGTTAATTTGTGAATTTAGGGGTTTTTATGTCCCATCTATACTGTTTGTCATGTTAAGTCATGGGTTAAAGAGAAGTGGATTAAAGTCTCCTATTAATCTTCATTTTCCCTTGATTTTGGTGCTTTATCCTATGGCCTGGTTAGTGCCTTTTGCCCTGAATTCTACCCTGTCTGTAAGGGAGCTTCAGAGCCTCTACTTTGTTTTGATGTGTATTGCTTGCAAACCTTGGTGCAGCCTCTCATTTCCCACCTTTCTGGGCTGAGTGGTGAGTGAGTGAAGTCGCTCAGCCATGTCCAACTCTTTGTGACCCCATGGACTGTAGCCTATCAGGCTCCTCCATCCATGGGATTCTCCAGGCAAGAGTGCTGGAGTGGGATGCCATTTCCTTCTCCAGGAGATCTTCCCGACCCAGGAATCGAACCCGGCTCTCCCACATCGCAGGTAGACGCTTTACCGTCTGAGCCATATACAAACTGTTGGCTTTTTCTTCATGACCCGGTATAAGAATATGATCTCTTACTAGATGTTTACATACTTTACATTTATTATTAAAGCCAGTGAGTTAGATGTTAGTTCTGTCATCATATTAGATGCCATCGCTTCTATTTTTCCTTTTTATAATCTTTTATTATATGATCTGCTTCTGTTTGTGGTGGTGGGATGGTATGTGTGTGTACTTTCTGGAGATCTGAAAAGTTGGTGCTCTTTTAATTTCTTCGGGTGCTCACATTGGTAATTTCACTCTTTCCTTCATTTAAACTCTATTGACTTTGCTGTAGTCAGTTTTGCTTCTCTCTCTCTCTCTCTCTCTCTCTTTTTCCGTTTTTCCCCTGTCCGTAACCAATTTTTGTCAGTTCTGTTTCTTGGGTCAAATTTCCAGGGTTCACAATGATTTCTTTCAATATATTTATCTGTCTTCCTCTCTCCTCTCAATTGTTGTTACTGTTTTTTAAAAATAACGTTTATTTATTTGGTTGTACCAGGTCTTAATTGTGGCAATTATGGGATCTTTACTCTTTGTTGTGGCATGTGGGATCCATTTCCCTGATCAGGGATCAAACTCAGGCCCTCCACATTGGGAGTGCAGAGTCTTAGCCACTGGACTACCAGGGAAGTCCCCTAATTGTTGTTAGTAATACTATTTTTACATTACCATTGTGTATACCATGGTTTATTCTATTTATTATTTTTGGTGGTGATAAAAATACAAATAGCACAAAATTTACCACTTTAATCACTTCTAAGTATATAGTTCAATATTGTTAAGTACATTCACATCATTGGGCAACCAATCTTCAGAACTCTTTTTATTTTGCAAAACTGGATCTCTTTATTTACTTTAACAATTTTCCATTCTTCCTCTCCAACTCCCAGACCCTGGAAACCACCATTCTTCTTTATGTCTCTGAATTTGACCAGTCTAGTTACCTCATACAGGTGGATTCATACATTATTTGTCCTTTTGTGACTGGGCTTAGTTCACTTAACATAATGTCCTCAAGGGTCATTTATATTGTGGTATATGTCAGAACCCCCTTCCTTTTTAAGGATGAATACTATTCTATTGATTGTATCTACCACAGTTTGTTTATCCATTCATCCATTGGTGGGCACCTGGATTGCTTCTACCTTTTGGCTATTGTGATTAATTCTGCTATGAACACGAGTGTACAAATATCTCTTTGAGACCCTGTTTTCATTTCTTTTATGTGTATACCCAGAAATAGATTGCTGGATCATATGGCCATTTTATTCTTAAACTTTTTGAGCAATGATCATATTGTTTTCCACAGTTATTACACCATTTTACATTCCTATCAACAGTACACAAGTTTCTAACTCTTCAATATCCTCGCCAACACATTCTTTTCTGTTTTTTTTTTTTTTTTGTAGCAGCTATTCTAATGAATGAAAGATACTATCTCATTGTGGTTTTGAATTGCTTTCCCCTTATGACCAGTGATGTTGAGCATCTTTCATGTGTTTTTTGGCATTTTGATATCTTTGGAGAAATGTCTGTTCAAGTCCTTTATCTATTAAAAACTTTTTGGTTGTGGTTTTTTGTTTTTTGGCTTTTTTTTTTTTTGATTGTTGAATTGTAGAAGTTCTTTATGTTGTTGTTGTTGTTCAGTCACACAGTCATGTCCGACTCTTTGTGACCCCATGGACTGCAGCACACCAGGCTTCCCTGTCCATCACCATCTCCTGGAGCTTGCTCAAACTCATGTGCATTGAGTCAGTGATGCCATCCAACCATCTCATCCTCTGTCGTCCCCTTCTCCTCCTGCCTTCAGTCTTTCCCAGCNCAGACTCCCTGATGGCATTACAGACCCAGATGGCATTACAGACCCAGATTAATCAGTACTTCTCCAGCCACTCCCATGCGCCTCTCTCCAAATCATTCCAATCTAAAGAGGGACCCGAACAATCTTGGGGTGGGGGGTGGCAGCATTTCATCTCTACAAAGTTCTCCAAGGAAAGCTCAAAGATGGGCTGTTGTTTAGAGATCAATGAAAATGAAATGGAATTTAAATATTAAGAAGAAAGCACTTGCCTTCAGGTAAAGCTTGCATTTGCATAATAATGAGAAAGACTACTCAGATGGAATTGAGAATCTGACTGGAATCTCAAATCCTGGCAAAGGAAGATTCTTGTGCCTGAATTGGCAATAGGAAATATGCTAATGAGGGGTTTACTGCTGTCCATCACATTCCACAGATTCTGAGACAAAGAAATGGAAGGAGTTCACAAATGGGAGGTGATACAACTTGACATTACACTTAATCTGGTTTGTTTTCCCATCAGCCCATGACAGATGTGCAATTGTGGAAGCCTTTAAAGGGGGTGGGGGCGAGTGATCCCCTTGTGTCGGAACTGCCTGACACTGTCATTATTGTTATTGTGTTAGAAACAGCGGGAGGGAGGGAAAGGAAGTCTGGAGTACGACCTGAATCATTATTGAGAACTAACAGGAACATCTGAAAAGAAAAGTAAAAGGAGAAGGAAATAAGGACTCTGAAGTAAATATTTTTGTGCCTTACTTGTTAAGATAGGGGAGACCTAGTATCTGGGTGATAGATTCAATAATTTAGAAGACACCTTAACTTGGGAATTGGGAAGACATGCGTATGTTAGCCTGTCCCAGAC
Organism: Neotragus moschatus; assembly: GCA_006410615.1. Classification (NCBI taxonomy): domain Eukaryota; kingdom Metazoa; phylum Chordata; class Mammalia; order Artiodactyla; family Bovidae; genus Neotragus; species Neotragus moschatus. The sequence goes on from SJYA01002682.1 coordinate 616,290, forward strand.
TTGAGCCAAAATTCTTTTATTTGAGGCAATGGAGTGTATTTTGGGGGAGACAGAGAAAAGCTGTGATGGGCAAAATCCCAAGAGGGCCGCTGTCATCTTCTCCCCCTACTGTTGTGTCCCATATAATTCCTTCCTTGAGCGTGTGGGCAGAACTTATGGCTTGCTTCTAATAGAATCACACTCATGGTCTTGTTGTATTATATGACAAAGTTAAGAGGATTTTGCAGGGTTATTTCAGTTCAGTTCAGTCGCTCAGTCGTGTCTGACTCTGCCACCCCATGGACTGCAGCATGCCAGGCCTCCTTGTCCATCACCAACTCCCGGAGTTTACTCTAACTCATGTCCATTGAGTCGGTGATGCCATCCAACCATCTCATCCTCTGTTGTCGTCTCCTCGCGCCTTCAGTCTTTCCCAGCATCAGGGTCTTTTCCATTGAGTCAGTTCTTCGCATCAGGTGGCCAAAGGATTGGAGTTTCAGGGTTAATTGAGGACCCTCATTAATGGACTGAGTTAATGATAGGTGAGATTATCATGAGTGGGCTGGGCCTAATTGTTTACCCTTTCAAAGAACCAGTTCTTGGTTTTGTTTTTTCCTATCTTTTAAAAAATTGTTTTATTTACGTCCTCCCTGATATTTACTGTTTCCTTGCTTCTGCTAACTTTAGATTTTGTTTGTTCTTTAACTGTTTTAGGTGGTAAGTTAGGTTATTTACTTGAGATTTTTCTTGTTTTTTGACGAAGGCCTGTATCACTATGAACTTTGCTCAGAGAACTGCTTTTGCTGCACCCCATATATTTTGTGTGGTTGTGTATTCATTGTTGTCTGTCTCAGAGTATTTTTAAATTTCCTTTTTTATTTCCTCATTGACCCATTGGTTTTATAGTAGCATATTGTTTAGTCTTCATGTAATTTTTAAAATCTAGTTTCTTTTCCTGTGTTTGATTTCTCGTTTCATGTCATTGTGGTCAGAAAAGATACTTGAGATAATTTCTGTACTCTTAAATTTTTTGAGGTTGGTTTTGTGCCCTAGGGTATGGTTAAGGGCCTGACCTAATTGGGTGAGTCCTTCAAAAGAGAGCTTTGACGTTCTTTGAAATCAGAGACCCTAAGAAACAGACCCTCTCCACTTTTGTCTTTGAAGCTGCCATGCAAGCCACAAGGAGATGACTTCTTTCCGCACACCAAGGGAATCTGAAAGCAGATATTTCCCTTGCTGAGCTCTTAGGTGAAACCATAGCCTTAACACATTTTGACTTCAGCCTTGTGAGACCTTGACAAGAGAACCTAGCTAAATCAGGCATGAATTCCTAAGCCCCCAAAACAATGAGATCATAAAATGGGTGTTGTTCAAAGCTGCTGAGTTTGTGGTAATTCGTTATATAAGCAATACAAAATGAATACAGGAGTTTATTCTTAAATAAGTCAGTTGGAGCAATACTGTGTGCATTAGCCTTTCTCATAGGGGGCGGGGGTAGAAGAAAGGCTAAAGGGGATTTAACAGCATTGGTGTCACGTACACTTTTTGGTAGCTGGTTAGATGCCAGTCTAGGCTCTTCTTAACCACTTGAGGATGTCTCCAAAGGCTGGATAGCTTGTTAGGCCAAGTCTTTGATGTCAGGATTACTGTCTGTTCTGTCAGGCTTCTTTTCTCTTCATTAGAACTACTAAAACAGTGTGACTCACTCAAGACTACATTTTCAAGGACACGACTAAGCTCATAGTATAGTTTCATGTATCTTTTTATCTTAAGTGTCCTGTTTCTTATTAATCAACTATTTCAGTTCAATTAGAAACAAAATTCACTGAACATTTATTACATTATGGACTTTCTGTTGGGGTGGAGGCAGAAAGTTGGGGGTGTTATAATAAATACAGAGGGTTGTGGTTCTACTGTGTACTTCTGTAGTTTCTGATTGGGTACTCTTAGGAAAATTACTTACCTGAGCTTCATCTTATAATTAAGAATGATACAGACAACAGTAATGGTGATTAAGGATAATGATCAGTCGCTTAGCTGATCATGATAGGGTTATCAATATTGATAATATAGTTTTGAAAATTAAATGAGCCAAGTACATGCAATACTGGCATCGTAATAAACTCTCAATGTATGTTGCTGCTGCTACTGCTGCTAAGTCGCTTCAGTCGTGTCTGACTCTGTGTGACCCCATAAGTGGCAGCCCACTGGCTCTCCCATCCCTGGGATTCTCCAGACATGAACACTGGAATGGGTTGCCATTTCCTTCTCCAGTGCATGAAAGTAAAAAGTGAAAGTGAATTCACTCAGTCATGTCCGACTCTTGGCGACCCCATGGACTGCAACCTACCAGGCTCCTCCGTCCATGGGATTTTCCAGGCAAGAGTACTGGAGTGGGGTGCCATTGCCTTCTCCCAATGTGTGTTAGTGTTCTAATATTACTGTTTATGAAGGAAATAAATAAGGAAAAACATCTTTTAGGAAGGAACCTTTTAATGAAGCCTAAAACTATGGGTGACATTTAATGGGAGAAGATAAGGGAAGATTCCAAGCAGAAGGGCCATCGATGATCAAAGACCTCGAGGTAGGAAATGGATAAAAAGTTTGGAAGACAGTGGCTTCCTATAATATTTCTATTACACTCTTCTTATTTCCCCCTAAAGAACTTGACAGGCTATTTCTTTCAGACTGGAGCTTGGATTTTACAGTGGCCTCCAAGTTCCCATGAAGTTTATTTTTCCTTCTGATTGTGGTTGGGACTGAACCCTGACACTTCGGAGAATAAGGACAATATATGGCTGGTTCATGCTTTCCAGAAAGGCACAGCCTTAGTTCAGAGCATGGTCTGCTTAGATAGCAAACTAGAGTGTGTAGGATTTAGCTACCCCAGGCTTTGGGGAATGAGAGGGTGTACAGTGTCAGGTGTGGGAGGGTCCATCAATCATTAATTTCAGGTGGAAAAGACCTGCAGGAGCCCTACAAAACGAGGTGTGGCGGAGGAGGTTTCTTTCCTTGTCTTCCCTGTGTTTTCTTTTATATCTATACTCCTGGAAGTCCAGGCAAAGAGGCCAAGACTCACAAGTTATACTAAAGAAGGGATCAGCATTATCCTGAGAAAGATTTTGTAGATCTTTGAGCCTATAAGCTTTAGGATTCCTCTTATAAATGGTAGTAGGCTCTTCCCTCTGGCCTATTAGTGTGGACCCAAGACCCTGGGGTGAGGATAGAGGGTCAAAGTTAGCAATGGAAGCATGAAGGAGGAGGGAGATTAGGAAGAGGAGGGCATTCTGGATGCTCATATAAGGTGGATTGTGTGTGGGATGAAGGGCAAATTGATGGCAAAGAAGAGCAGTGCTGTGCCATCTCCTGAACCCTGGAATTGTTTATGACAGTCTACTGCCCATTGTGGATTCTTACCTGTGTCTCTCTTGCATTGCCCAGGAAACTCCTGGATTTCTCCGGAGGGTGGGTTTGAAATTGTTTGAAACTGCTGCGTGTGACACAGTTTCCCGTTTCTTCATAAGCATCAGAAGGTTCTTGGGTGAATAGGAAATACGGCAGCTCCCTATTCCCTTGAACTAGTTCTGCCTCGAGTCTTACTGTTGAAAGTACTGGTGAAGTGGCAATTTCATCACAAAGGCCAAAACATTATGGGCAGTTTGTTGCCCACTAGTAGTTGATAGCGTTCCTGGTTTTGCATGTTCAACGTTACATGGTACAGGAAGCCCAACTCGGTGTTCAGTGATGACCGGGATGGGTGGGAGAAGTCCAAGAGAAAGGGGATATATGTCTAATACAGCTGATTCACATTGTATGGAAGAAACTAACACAACATTGCAAAGCAATTATACTCCAATAAAAAACAGTATGTGATATTTGCTTCAAAAAAACATGCTTAGGAAACTTGGTATTTGGAAACAACACACACAAGACTCAGAGTCTTGAGGTTCAGTGATCTCCTTCTGATGTACAGTGGACCTGGACTAGTTAAACCTCCAGCACTCAAGTTGCTTGTCGTTCTGAAGGCTTGGATGTCAGTCTCTTTCCATCAGAGAATGGACCACCATTTAGAATTTGTTTATTGATTGTCTTCTCTGGGCTGTGAGTTTCCTGGGGACTGGGTTTTGTGACTTCCCTACAGCTTTATTCTCAAGTCTAGCACAGTGCCTCACATTGTCAAGGCAAATTTGTTGAATGCGTGAATGAATTTCAGTGACACTGCTCTGACCCCGTGGATACATGTTGTTTAATGTCCAGGTGCCACCAGTGTTTGTAAGGTTACTGGTTTGAGTCTGGGGTATCTTGGGCTACAGAAGGAAGGGCTCTTTGTGTGTTGGTTGATGCTCCTGCTCTTGCGGACTTGTTTGCTCTTTTCTCTCCTCACCCTGTGCTCCTGCACCCTTTCACAAATGGTTTTGCTGCCTTTCTCTGTAGTCTGCTTCTTTGGATGGCCATGTCACTGGGGGGCTGATTCTGCCTCTTTGGTGGGAAGTGCCGAGTGCATAGTTGCTCAGTAAAGGAACACAGAGGGCTTCCAGCAGCCCAAGCAGGGCAACTGTAGAGTGAGGCAGGAGCAGACTGGATGCCCAAGTTTCAAAAGTGATGAGGAGGAGTGCTAGGGAGTTCTCCAGCTAGAGCGCCATGGTCTTGACAGTGCTCAGGTTGAACACTCTACCCTGTATGTGAGACAGCAAAAGAGACACAGATGTATAGAACAATCTTTTGGACTCTGTGGGAGAGGGAGAGGGTGGGATGATTTGGGAGAATGGCATTGAAACATGTATAATATCATATATGAAATGAGTCGCCAGCCCAGGCTTAATGCATGATACTGGATGCTAGGGGCTGGTGCACTGGGACGACCCAGAGGGATGGTACGGGGAGGGAGGAGGGAGGGGGGTTCAGGATGGGGAACACGTGTATGCCTGTGGCACATACATGTTGGTGTATGGCAAAACCAATATAATATTGTAAAGTAATTAACCTCCAATTAAAATAAATAATTTATTAAGAAAATAAGTAGCATCTACCATAAAGAAGTACAACCCTCCTTTCTTGAGGTGCCCTGGGAACTTCCATTATAGGGTTCACACCTTAACTACAATTTTCCTGGCATTAATATATTTGGGTACATCTCAGCAGGTGGCACTAATGGTAAAGAACCCAGCCCCAAGACAGGAGACACAAGAGACATGGGATTGTTCCCTGGGTTGGGAAGATGCCCTGGAGTAGGAAGTGGCACCCCACTCCAGTATTCTTGCCTGGCAAATCCCATGAACAGAAGAGCCTGGCGGGCTACAGTCTGTGCAACTGCGAAGAGCTGGACACAGCTGAGCCACTGAGCACGTGAGCACAGCTCCATTGGGTATCTGGGATACATTAGGTGTCATAGTCAGAGTCCTCCAGAGCAGGGGTCCCCAACCTAATGTCTGATGATCTGAGGTGGAACTGATGTAATAATAATGGAAGTAAGGTGCACAAACAGTGTAATGTGCGTGAATCATCCCCAGACCATCCCCGGGCCCTCAATCCCTGGAAAAATTGTCTTCCATGAAAATGGCCCCTGGTGCCAAAATTGTTGAGGAGCGCTGCTCCAGAGAAACAGAACCAATATTGTATGCATGTGTACAGAACATACATGCAGTGTTTTGCCAGCTAGCTGGGCATCCTTAAACCAATCAACTTCACACTTACCCATCAAAACTGAAAATTAACCATCAAACCGGATCTTGCTACAAGTCTGGATGGAAGTAGAACAGCCACGTTCATGGTCCCGGGGACCATATCTGGTGGGAGAGCAGGGCCCTCAGACCCAGGCTGTCCCACGGCAGAGCTTCTGTGCTGGAAGAGGAGGGGCACCATCACAGTGATGTGTTTGTGGCCTGAGCGTTTCTTTTTACCTTCTACAGTGTAATACCACTTGTTCTTTATTATTAACTATAGTAATTACATCACATCAGTCACTTCGCAACTAACAAAGTGCTTCTGACCAGCCAGAGACTTGGAGGAGTACACTTCCCAGAGAACCCCAAACTGGCTCTGAGCCATTTGTCATCATGGTTGTCATTGTCTCCCTGTGGTTCTGATCATTATTAATCATGGTGATCATGATCATTAGGCTTAGGAAGAAAATAATGACAAAACGGCTCTAATTAAGCATTCTAAATACATCATGTCCTTATCATTATGTTGTCTAGTATTAATTATAATCACTATAATCACTCTTAACCATGTGAACTTCTGCTTGGATATGTCTTCTGTGTGATCAAAGCCTTGAAAGACATGCTCTTGTTAGCTTCCCTGGTGTACCGGCCACGGGAGCGCCAGTTGCCAAACATGGCCCTGTGTGTGGAGTAAGTGTGGATCCCTTCAGGGGTTGTAATAAAGGACTCCAGGAACCAAAATGCAGCGAATTCAACCTTGGGCAGATGTGTTATGGGGATGTGTGTCTGATGTGGGGTGAAATAGACTTCAGGAGCTTCAGTTTTAATTTCAAGGTGAAGTTCGTCGCTGCCATTTCCCAGCTGGGTGACCTTGAGAAATCTGCTTTGCCCCTCTGAGTGTAGACATTCACAGTGCTCTATTCTTGTATTGCAAGCAGAGGTAGTATATATTTTCCTGTTTCCCGCCCCTTCTAGTTTATGCAATAAGGGAGTGCAGAGTAGAATAAGGTCCTAGGCTGTGAACTCTTGAAGGAAACCAACTGAACAGTCACTCCAGCACCTGACCCAGCGCTTGGCATATAGTTGGTTTGTACTGAATGAATATTGCCTGAATGAGTAAAGATATTAAAGCAGTGATAGTTTTATATAATTTATAGCTGGAAGAGATTTTCAGTTGAATTGTTAATTTCTGGTTCTTAAGTTTCTGAGCTGCTTTAAATCAAAGCTCATTTGCCCTTTGCTTGGATCAGCTGCCTTTCTCAGGCTCTGAGGTCTCCACTCCCATCAGCTCCCTCCAGCAGTGGGAAGACGAGGCCTCTGGGCTGTACGCCTTAGACAAGATGAGCACATGGCCCATGAATGCCATCTGTTGCACCCGTCAGCCCACCTCCTCTCCACTGCAGCTCTCCCTTTGGGGACCAGCTGCCCCTGGGTTCCTCCCTAAGCCCCTCCCTGAGCCTAGGCCCCTTTCTTAACTTACCTCACATACCAACATCATCCACTGTGACTTGGACCCAGGCTTAGAGGATCTCCTGTTTGAGGAGTCCTGAAGTTGCCTCAACATGGCCCAGTCCCTTAGCTATTCCCACGTCCTACTGTTCTGTGCGATCCACACTCTACTTTGCACTTAGAAGATGTGCCGACGTCGGTGAGCTCAGTTTTGTTTCAATTACTGGAAATTCCTCATTCGTAGGAAACAAATGAATGAACTCTTAGTTGTCTTGTTAAAGTAGCCATCACCAAGACTTAACACACTGCTTCAAGAGCCCCGACCTCATTTACTCTTATCAAGGCCAAAGGCTGGGGACTTCCCTGGCGGTCCAGTGGTTAGGACTTGGCATTTTCACTATTGTGGCCTAGGTTTAATCTTTGGTTGGGGAACTCAGATCCTGATTAAAAAAAAAAAAATGGCGAGAGACTTGCTAGTATTGTCATATCAAAGGACCCTGCTGGGCCTGTCTGTAAGTCCTTCTGTACAATTGGCCATGCTCTTGTTCTCTCCTAGAGCAGTCGTCTCAGAGATCATGTGTGGGTAGAAGGACCCCAAATCCTCTTGGAAGAGAGGAACCAAGGAACCACGTGAGAGTATGTCAGGACTTAGTGAGTTCCTCCCCTGCCTCAGGCTATTGAGATGCAGAGTTGTTTCCTGCAGCAGGTAGCGTGTTACCCTGCCTACCACAGACATGGACAGAGGCATTCCTGGACAGCAGGATGCTGAAGAGATGGGCGTTCAAGGGTCAGAGACTCCACACTCGGTGGGGCCAGATTTCCGTGTGCCTCTCTTCAGCCCTCCATTGTTCTCTTTCACAGCCATCCCAAACATCTGTCTGGGAGTTAGCAGCCTGCGTTAGCTTCCTCCTGTGACTCCCACAGATGAAAAGTGCTGGAGAATGATGTCCCGGGAGGGCCAGCATCGGGCCAAGCACACCCCACCCCAGCTCTGCTGCAGTGCCCCTGTCCTGCCCGAGGGAGCATGTGGGTGCGAGGCCAGCTTCTCCATAAGGTGCTTTTGTCCCCCTGGATCCTGTCCCCTCTGGTCTCTGCCCGTGGGGCTGGATAGAGGGACAGAGGCTTGGACCCACAGGGCTCAAGAGTGAGTTGGCCACGATTTCAGGATAATGAATGCTCTGCAGGCCCTTTTGCTGGCTGCCAGTTCCCGGCTTTGTGTGCTGGAAACATCTTGAACAAAATGTCATGGAGAGCATCTCAGCAGTGTCCTGCTGACTGAGGACACGGGGCTGCCGAGTTTGCCATCTGCCCGCAGCCTCTCCGAGGTAATGATATCAGAGTCTCTCAAGTCCTGGAACAAGGTGGCTGTCAAATGCACTTTCCTTCCTCTAGGAAGGTAATTTTCATTTTCTCAGCTCATTTGGAGTTGCACATCATTATTGTCTCCAGGTGTGAGGGAGGTGCAGGGAGAGAAGATGGGGAACTGTGTGGAGGCAGGAAGGGTGGCAGGAGGGGGAGGGAAGAGGGGGTGGTTGAGGGAGGGGCACAGTCACTACTGAGCCCAAAGAGGGGCACAGACGCTAATTTTGGCAACTTTTAATTAAACGATAGGCTGGAAAAATTCCATTATTATCACTGCCCAGCTTTCTGACTGGAGTGGCTTAACGTCTTCTTTATTAGTGTAACAGTCTGAAAGCATTTTCTTTCTTCTCTGATTGCTAATTTGCACTAGGCAGAGGCAACGTGTCTGATGGCTCTTGGAAGAGAAATGTTTTCAGAATTTGCCGAGCACAGAGCTCTTATACTGTTTCCCTCTGCCCCTCCTGTGATCCTGTGATTGCGTTTTGTGTGGGGTGGGAGGGAGAGGGGAATCAGTTCTACACGTGAAGACTGTCACTTGGCAAGGGGAATGCAGAGCTAGTCCTCACTGGCAATATGTTCTCAAGGTGGAGTCCCCTTCTCTGGGATATGGGTCTTCAGGTTCCTTTGACTTTAGACAGCGCTTAGGACTGTTCTGCAGAAGGAGGGCTGGCAGCACCTCTTCTTCAATGGAATTGCTTACAGAGTCTTTATAACAGAGGTTAATGGCCACAATCATAAGGGCGCGGGAAGCCAGGCAGCTGTCCGGGTGCCCTGGGGTCATGGGACAAAGGTTTGTAGACATTAAAAAGTCTACATTAATTCCATTGTTCTCACAGCAGGTATACAAATTAGGCTTTATTTTTATCTTTTTGCAGTCAGAGGCATGGGGTTTTATAAAGGAAAAAGGTTGTCTAGTAAATAGACTGATGAACAGTTCCCATTTTCTTGGGACTTAGTGAGTTCCTGGTACATGGGACTTTGAGTGTTACAATGGACTGAGTCGTGGGCAAAATGGGGTCAGTTGGTCACCTTGTTAGTTCCATTTTCGGTTTTCAGATCCAAGAATAGGATTCTTTCTTGTTCCTCACAGCTGCCCCCAGTATATGCACTGTATTAATTGTGGTGTTAATTGGCTTTATTTAGGCTTTTATTATTTTGCATGTGGATGCAAACTACCCTATCAGGGAGCTCATCTAGCTGACTTAGAGCTGTACTGGAGAATGAACACACCAAATGGTAATAGTATTGGCTTGTGCCTTTTGAAAAATTGTCTTTGAGAGGGTGCATATTACTCCATCACTCAAAATGTGTTTGGAAATTCCAAATCTTCCAATTTGTCACTAGATCCAATTTTCAGAGCCATTCAAGAGACAGAGTCTTATTATTTTGCAGTTACATTTAGTGGCAAAATTACCTTTTAGTAATGTGCCTCTTGGTTCACCTCTCGCTCTGCTGCTGCTGCTGCTGCTAAGTCGCTTCAGTCGTGTCCGACTCCATGCGACCCCATAGACAGCAGCCCACTAGGCTCCTCTGTCCCTGGGATTCTCCAGGCAAGAACACTGGAGTGGGTTGCCATTTCCTTCTCCAATGCATGAAAGTGAAAAGTGAAAGTGAAGGCGCTCAGTTGTGTCCGACTCTTCGCCACCCCATGGACTGCAGCCCACCAGGCTCTTCTGTCCATGGGATTTGCCAGGCAAGAGTACTGGAGTGGGGCGCCATTGCCTTTTCTGATCTCTCTACTATATGTTATCATATCCGTACACCAGCTTGTTTCAGTGGTCATATATCTATAACCGCAGAAAATATGGCTGATTATAAGTACAGTTGGTGTTTGATGCCCACTGGCTGTTTTAGTGAGTAATGAGAGCAAGCAACACATTGAATACTGAAGATATCACAAACTAATATACGGTAGCATTTGACACATGGTTCAAATATAATGTAAAGTTAGCAAGGATCCAAAATTTAGTTAATAAAAAGCAAGCATTGTTATTGTGCTATAAATGAAACCTCAAGAAGGTTTTGGAAAAGATGTTTGGAAAGACGCACTGGAGGAGAACCATAGTCACAGGACATACACTCTGACCATAGCCTCAGTATGTAATGGAAAAGTAAGCTGGTAGGGAATATCAATTTCTCTTTAAATTTAGTAGAATCATTACAAAAGCCTATTCAAGAGAGCAAAAAAAGCAAAGAGCATTAAAACAGCAAGGAGCATTAAATACTCTTCCCCAGGAATTTTATCACTTTTCAACCTTCATTTCTATGTAGCATTAGATTAAGTATTAGGTTCAACCAAAGTAATTTTTTTAACCTCAGAAATGGTTGAGTATTGGCAATTTTGTATGGTTCAGCCTAACATGGCTATTTCTATATTGCTGAGGGAAAAATGGAATTTATTACCGAGACAGTAAGTTATTGGAAAAACAGGGAAGAAAGCCCTCTGATCCCCAGTATAGAGCTCTTTCTGTTTTTCTCCTCTGTAGCTCCAGCTCCCCTGGCTCCCACAGAGCAAAATGTGTGTGATGACTTTTGAAAAATGGCTATAAATTTGTTGACACTCTTTACAGCAAGGGAGTCTGTATCCTTACCTCTTAAGTCAGGCAATCTTATGATTATCTTTTTTTTTTTTTTTCCAAACAACTTTTCATTGAAATATAGTTGATTTACTTACTAATGTTGTGTTAGTTTCCAGTGTACGACAAAGTGATTCATATGTATGTATGTATCTATACACACACATACTTTTCCAGGTCCTTTTTCATTATACTTTATTACAAGATATTAAATATAGTTCTTTGTGCTCTACAGTAGGTCCTTATTGATGATCTAGTTTGTATATGCTACTAAGTCGCTTCAGTCGTGTCTGACTCTGTGACCCCATAGACGGCAGCCCACCAGGCTCCATCATCCCTGGGATTCTCCAGGCAAGAACACTGGAGTGGGTTGCCATTTCCTTTTCCAGTGCATGAAAGTGAAAAGTCAAAGTGAAGTCGCTCAGTCATGTCTGACTCTTAGTGACCCCATGGACTGCAGCCCACCAGACTCCTCTGTCCATGGGATTTTCCAGGCAGGAGTACTGGAGTGGAGTGCCATTGCCTTCTCCGAGTTTGTATACAGTAGTGTGTATATGTTAATCCCAAACCTCTATTTTATTCCTCCCCCCTTTCCCCTTTGGTGACCGTAAGTTTGTTGTCTATGTCTGTGTGTCTATTTCTGTTTTGTAAATAAATTCATTTTTATTGTTTTCTTAAGATTCCACATATATCATAATGTATTTTTCTTTCTCAGTCTGACTTAATTTAGCATGATATAGTATAATCATACTTAATTTAGTATAATATAGTTTTTGGGTCCATTTCTATTGCTGCAAAAAGCATTTTTTCATTCGTTTTATGGCTGAGTACTGTCCATTGTCTGTATGTACCACATCTTCTGTATTCCTCCATCTGTTGATAGACATTTAGGTTGCTTCCATGCCTCACTATTTTAACCTAGGATTATCTCAACCAGTGGAATTGATACTGTGTGAGCTCCAAGGGTAACTCACGACAGACGATAGAATTTTTGCCTGGTTCTCTTGGAATGGTCATTCTTGTGCCACGCACAGCTCTGATCATGTGGTGAGACGCCCAGGTCACATGGAGAGGCCATATTAGGTACATCCATGAGTTGGTGAACATGTGGAGCCTAGACTTTGAGTCATAATGCCCCGGCACCAGACATGGAGTCAGTTCAGTTCAGTTTAGTCGCTCAGTCGTGTCCAACTCTTTGTGACCCCATGAATCGCAGCACACCAGGCTTCCCTGTCCATCACCNTTACTATAGTAATTATTAGAGAGAAAGAAGATTAGCTTTGTGCCTGGCCTTTCATTAGATATTTAAACATAGACTATTTGTGTAATAAATCCAAGTGCTCCAGAAAGCATTGTAAGAAAATTTTTCATTATTAATAAAACCCATGGATTCAGAGTTACAGCTGATAATAAGGATATGACTAATATTGGATGCAGGATGATAAACTTAGGGCTTGTAATCTCAGAAAAAACTATTAGAATAGTAATTGGAATGACTCCTTTCAGTAAGATATTACAAGACTCACAAATGGTACTGAATACTGAAGCAATTCTCCAGAAAAGATTACTTGGGGAAAAGGATAGGAATCGTTTTGAATACTCATAAAGTGCCAGATACTTACACGTTGTTTCCTTGGATACTTATAATAATTTTGAGATGAAAGTATTATTTTTACAGCTAAGGACATAGAGGGTAAAAGAGGTTAAGGATTTCACTAATCTCATATGGTGTATGCATGTGTGCTAAGTTGCTTCAGTCGTGTCTGACTATTTGTGACACTATGGACTGTAGCCAGCCAGGCTCCTCTGTCCATGGGATTCTCCAGGCAAGAATACTGGAGTGGGTTGCTGTTCCCTCTTCCAGGGGATCTTCCTGACCTAGGGATCCAACCCACGTCTCTTAAGTCTCCTGCAGTGGCATGTGGGTTCTTTACCACTAGCACCACCTGGGAAGCCCACTTTATATTTACACACACACACACACACACACACACACACACACACATATGTATATAAAATCTCATATGGTAAGTGAATGAAAATGTCGGCTCTAGAATTCAGCCCCTGCATGTATTCCCTTTCCATCAAGGGAAAGATTAAACGTGTTTAACCTGTAGGGTTAAATGTGTTTGATTCAGAAGGTGTTTTACTTCAAAGTCAAACATAGAGGGGCAGAACAGTTATCCATAAAGCCAAGAAATGAAAAGTTTCAACTTCACATTTATTGGCAGTTGGCAACCGTCCATCTTCCATCATTATAGAGAAAAGAACATATGTTCGCCAGGTGTAGTGAGAAGAATGGTTCTTGGCAAGGTGTTTTCAGACATAGAACTTTGAGAGTAAGATCATGAATTGAAGAAGAGTGAGAGATTGGTTGACTTCTTGGAGGGTTAGCAATGTCAGAATGACAGTGGACTGTCCCAGAAACTAAACTTGTCAGTGCCTTGGATTTAACCAGGCTCTGAGAACTGATTCATGTTTATAGAAAACTATTTATTAATGTACAAGCTAAGATTTCATCTTCTGTGACCATATAATGGTACTCACCACCCCCCCAAGGAAATTTTTTTTTGGTACTAAGATAATAGGTGTACTGAAGGTTTATTGGTGAGGACTTAGAAGGAATGGTTGGGTGACCATATGGGCAATTTCTTCAGGCCACAGATGAGAGTAGGTTATGTCTAGTGACCAGATCATTCTCTTTGGCTCAGTAGTAACTATAACATTCTTGTTCTTTTTTCCCCTGGATTCCATGTAGATCTCACTCCTTTTGTAAGATTCAGTAATTTAACTGTTTAAACAAGTATCATACAAATATATACTCAAGTAACCTTAATTGGATCCCCATAACGCCCTGCAATGGAAAATCCAAGACCAGTTTCTCCCATTAACATGGATCTCATTTGTTCTACTTATTCCAAGGTTTGAGGTCAACTTCCTATAGCCACCGCATATACTACTCATTCAAAACACAAAACTCCCTCTCAACAGAGCTGATTTAATCTGACCTGAAATTCATCAATGAAATGGAATTCAGATAATCATTCGCTAGAGATTGGAGTGTAGGAAAGAAAATATAAGCTGAATTTGTGGCAAGCTTTCTGTAAATAGCAATTAATTGAAGAAGAAACGAAGTATGTAGGAAGGGGTGGATATTGCATTTTATTTGGGGCAAGAGAGAAACTAGAAGGAACGTTTCCTGGGAGAGAAGCTACAGTTCTGATTATCATTTTCATTAAGGATGACAATAACATGAAAGGCTCATGTAAATTAAGCATTACTCTTTCCAAACATACTTTCAAAGTTTCTTTTGAATCACTCAAGGGTAACATAGCATGGTTAAAGTTCTGTTTATCCCAATTATGGTGTGTTTCTCTTTGTATAATTGAAAGCTATCTAATGAGCACTCTCTGTGTAAGAGGTGAGTGCAAGGTGATATGAATAAACAGAAAGGACGATCCTTTCCTTTAAGGAACAATTGTTTTGAGTTGCGTCATTTCAAGTCTTCATGTGGGAAAGGGTGATTGACAGCTGAGGGCTGTATACGCTTTGTGCTCAAAAGTTGCCACATCACACTGTTGGGAAGGACTGGCATAACGTCTTGGAGGTCAGGTCAGGAGCTGGGGAAGGTAGCATGAACTTTGATTAGGAAAGTTAACCTGTGATATTTGCTTCCTTGAAGAGGTTGGGTATTCCCTTTACATCGGTGACCGCCAACCTTTAGGCACCAGGGTGCAGCTTGACGAAGACGATTTTTCCCTGGATCAGTGGGTGGGGGAGGTGGCTGGATGGTTTCAGGGTGAGTCCAAGTGCATTGCTCTTATTGTGCACTTTACTTCTGTTATTATTACATCAGCTCCACCTGAGATCATCAGGCATTGGAACCCAGAGGTTGGGGACCCCTGCCTTACACGAATCTTCAGTAAAATCTTCAAGTTTTCCAAGGGTTTATTATTCTTATTTCCAGTTTGGCCACCTTTTAAGGGTAGCAGTTCTCCACTTAAATGGCAGCAGAGTTGTCTGTGTTCAAGTACTTTCCAGGGGCACATTCTGGAGTCCAATAGTTATTAAAATTGCTTGAGGGGGAAAAAAAAAATGAAGGATGATTGCATAAAGGATATGCAGTTAATTCCTTCTTTTGAAATGCTAACATTTCCTCCAGACCCAAGAGCTGTGAACCTCAGCTGACTAATAATGGCCCACCAAAGATTTGCAGTCTGGGTGTCATGAGTTTATGGTGAGGCACATTATGAGGAACAGCCTTCGGAAACACCTTGTGCAGGCTGTGGAGAGAATGTTTCTGAGAATATCTTGTATCATTTAGTGCAAAGCATAGAGAGGTTTTTAAACCTATTGGGCAAGTTACCTAGGCAATAGTCCAATAGGCTAGCTCATCAATAACACCTCCATCTTCGGCCTTTTCAGTGTTACTTGTCCCTCTATCATAGTAAAGGCAGAAGCAGAGAGAGTAGTGGAAGCTGAGATCTGCCACTCCTGTGAGAGTATTAGCTCCTCTTAGGAGAGTGGGCAAATCACCATTAATGAGAAGAGAATTATCAAGGTGGAGAAAGTGACTCTACATGAAATTATTTCCACTTACTACATTACCTGATTTTTAAAAATTTTCTTTCTTTATTTTTAACTGAAGGATAATGACAATAACTTGTTGGTTTCTGCCGTATATCGACATGGATCAACCATAGGTATATGTAGGTCCCCTCCCTCTTGAGCCTCCCTCTCACCTCCCACCCCATCCCACCCCTCTAGGTTGTCTCAGAACTCTGGTTTGAGGTCCCTGTGTTGTACAGCAAATTCCCACTGGCTCTCTATTCTACATTTGTTAGTGTATATGTTTCCATGGTACTCTCTCCTTTCATCCCACCTTTTCCTTCCTACTCCGCCCTCCAAAACGTGTCTCCGTTCCTGTCCTGCTAATAGGGTCATCAGCACCGTCTTTCTAGATTCCATATATATGTGTTAATATATGATTTTTTTTCTTTTGACTTACTTTATGCTGTATAATAGGATCTAGGTTCATCCACCTCACTGCGATGGTCTCAAATGCATTCCTTTTTATGGCTGAGTAATACTCCATTGTATACATGCTACATTACATGATTAAAACATTTTTATTATTGGAATATAATTACAGTGTTGTGTTAGTTTCTGTTGTACAGCAATGTGAATCAGATATATGTATACATATATCCCTTCCCTCTTACATTATATGATCTAGTTTGCCCAGATCTGTGCTGTTCAAAAGGGTAGACACTGGTCACATGTGGCTATTTACATTTGCATCCAAATTAATCCAAATTTAGTAAAATGAAAAATCCATTTCCAGTTTCTTGGTTATACTAGTAACATTTCCAGTGCTCAGTAACCACATATGACTATTTGGCTACTATACACAAATGGATAGAAAATTTCCTTTACTGCAGAACATTCTGCTGGATAGCACTGGTCTAGAGCATAATAAGGAGAGAACGAGCCAAGCAGTGAAGTCTGTGGTCTGTTTTCCAAAGCAATGTATCAAGATGTTTTCTATCTTTTTATTGTTGTACTTACCCCATTACATTATTAGTATGCTACATTATTGCCACATTGTCTTTGTGTTAGCACAAATGGATCATGCTTGCTCAGTTATTCTAGAATAAGGAAGATTCCCCCTAGCCAAATGTATGGATTCATATTTGTGTGTATGTATATTTATCAGCCCTTTCTATGCATCTGTGTATCTATGTCTCTCTATCTGGGCTTCCCTGTGGCTCAGATTGTAAAGAATCTGCCTGCAGTGCCGGAGACCTGGGTTTGATCCCTGGGTTGGGAAGATCCCATGAAGAAAGGAATGGCAACCCACTCCAGTATTCTTGCCCAGAGAATTCCATGGACAGGGGAGCCTGGCAAGCTACAGTCCATGGGGTTGCAGAGTCAGACACGACTGAACACACACACACACACATTTATCATCTAGCTAGGTATCATCTGTCAATATATTCTTTCTCTTATTGGCTTTATAGAATTTCTAAATTTAGTGCATCAGCATAGATACTTTTATGATCTGTGGAATAATTCTAACTGGGAAAGTTGACTCAAGGTAATGACTCAGGAAGTCTTGAATAATTTGTAGATTTAAACATTTTCTCTGTACCTGCTTCCTATTATCAAAAATAAACAAGAGTTAGGTGTCACTTTGATTAATAAGAGAAGTTGGGAGAATGTCTGACAGATGGAGAAGGACAAAGGGAGAAACAAATGGAGATGAACAGATGAATAAAAGGAGAGACATTTATTGCGTCCTGTGGACCTATTGCTAGGCGAGGTTGTTCTCCTGTTTAGTTTTAGAATAATCCAGTGAAGTAGATTTTGTCTTGATTTTATAGGTGAGGAGGGAGGGACTTCATTGCTCAGAGTTCATATGACTAGTTAATGTAGATGGTGCTGCTGACATTCAAACTCAGTGTCCTACTCAAAGAATCCCTCATTTCCCCCCTTCTATCAGGTGCTAAGTCATCTCTTTCTTTCCTGAGAGCTGACAGCTTACCCTCTGTCTCCTTCTGTTGTTTTATATTTTATCTCTTATCTTTTCTTCAGATTTTTTCATGTGAGGCATTTTCGTTCTCTTTACTTGAAAATAAAGGGCAGTGTGTTGAAAGATTTGTTCCTTTTGCTTTCCAGAGTAATTCTTTTTCTGAATTGTGTTATACCCACTTTTTTGCTCTTATAGCTCTTCCAGTTTTTACCAGAATACTAAGCGATGGCCCATGCCATTTCGTTTCTAAAGATGACATCTTTCAGTGGGGGTAATTTTGGTTGGGTCTTTGATTTGCTCATTTAAAATGTTGGAGATGGGTCAGAGGTGTGAACTCAGGTTGCAACTACTTCAGTTTGGTTATATTGTCTCCAGACTCCTCACTAAATCTGCTGCATCCTCTGTTCTCATTGGATCACCTTTTAAATGTTGGCATTCTGCTTTTCAAACTAAGCAGAAGTTTAGCTTATTTTCATTGAGGCTGAATATATCACCAGTCTCTTGTGATTTAATATGAACAACATATACATACACAGTTAAATAACATAATGAAAATAAAATGCCCATTACCCAGTTTAAATAATTCAAACTGCAGTTTTCATGGAAGGGGGAAAGCTGAACTATTGGCTGGCTTTTCAGATAATGTTAAGGTAAAAAAAGGAATAAGCAGTAAGAATAGTTGCAACTGGCGGTAGTAGCGTTAGTTGCTCAGCTGTGTTCAGCTCTTTGCAACCCCATGGACTGTATGTAGCTTGCCAGGCTCCTCTATCCATGCGATTCTCCAGGCAAGATTACTGGAATGGGTTGCCATACTGTTCTCCAGGGGAATCTTCCTGACCCAGGGATCGAACCCGGGTCTACTGCATTGCAGGCACATTCTTTACCATCTGAGCCACCTTACTGATAAAATAAGGACAGATACCTTCTGGGTGTTTGCATGGAGTATATCATTTATTTCTTAACCCTGGAAGCAGATGTTGCTACACGCATTTAACAGTTGAAGAAACCAAGGTTCAAAGAGGTTAAACAACTTGTCCAAGGACGTTTAGCAAGTAGGTGGCCAACCTAGAACTTGATTCTGGTTTTTCATTTATGTTAGTGAGAGATTTGGGAAAAGAGCTTCACTCATTAGACTCTCACTCTGTTATTACAGCAGTTTGTAAATGTTGGATCAGGAGTGCTGTGGAAATTATGCAGATATTACAGAGGAGGAATAATTAGATGATAACAGAGAAGTGGTTTGGCTACAAAGATTGAACAGAACTGTGTTACCTTTCCTAGAAACAAAAAATCTCTCTTGCGGCAGGAGACCTGGGTATAGAAGGGTAGGGTGTTCTTGTGATTAAAAGGGATGAGAAAAGGAGGTCTTTGGTGGGAGCTGGGGGCTCTCACTTAGTGAGTCCTGACCACACCCAACTAAGTGAATAAATTCTGCAGATATCTCTATGGGATGCTTTCCTCCCATAGAGGAAATGCTTTCTTCCCTTCATACCCACTAGACTGCATATGAGATGTTCAGACTGTCCCACAACCACAGAAGGTTCTACTCTTAAGACAGTAAATTGGTTGAGATGTCCTCTGGGGGGAAATCTGATAATATCCAGAGATACTTTTAATTGTCACAGCTGGAGAGGGTGCTACCGGCATGCAGTGAATAGATGACAAAGATGCTGCTAAACAGCCTATAATGCACAGGACAGCTCCCTGCAGCAAAGAATTACCAGCCTCAAATGTCCGTAGTGACAGTGCTGAGAAACCTTGCTTTAAGATAAATAAGCGAACAAATGGCAAACCTTTTGTTCTCTAGGTCTTGAAGGCGACAGTGTGTAAAAGGGTATGAGGTTTAACTAGAGGGAAGAGCAATAGACACCGCTGCTGCTGCTGCGTCGTTTCTCTAGGGAACCTTCAATATCTGAGTTCACTTAGGTTGGCTCCTAAAAGGAAATTAAGGAATTTATAGCTTTGAAATTCAAGCTCACGTTTTCTGATTCCAAATCCAATGATTTCCAGTTTCCATCATCTTGATTTAACAAATGCTGCACAGTATAAAAGTTTTCCCTTACAAAGACTATTTTGTTAGAAAATAACTCAAGGGGAGTTAAAAAATATAAATATGTTTGTTAATGATGAACATTTTTTTAAAATGAAGTTTTCAGTGAAGTTTCATTAAAGTTTCAAATCTCAACTTTCTATAATTTTTGAAAAAAAAAATTACCTTTGAGAACATTGTACAAATGTGTGAGTGTCTATATAACAGTCTTGAGAACATTGTACAAATGTGTGAGTGTCTATATAACAGTCTCAAATATAATTTACTTCAGTCAACTGGTAATAAAATTGCTGTTAGAACAAATATTGGTCTATGGTATGCATTAAAGGGATTCTAGATTTCCACAATGTTGGGGAAATTGTTGTAGGGGTCTGTGACTTTAAGTATACAGTCCAGTTTTATTTATGTATTTAATTAAAAAAATATTTTACAATTGAGCAAAAAAATAGTTTCATCTTAAAAAATTTGTGTATGTTGCTAATTTTTGTGCATCAAGCAACCTCCTGATGATGTCATAAACCAGGGAAAGTTCCTTACCAGATAAAACACATATATATGTATAGAAAATAGAAATCTTGACCTTGCATTTTTAAAAATTACATTTATTTCTTTTTTAATGGAAGGATAATTGCTTTACAGTATTGTGTTGATTTCTGCCAGCCGTGAACATGAATCAGCCATAGGTATATCCGTGTCCCCTCCCTCTCCCCCCTCATCCCACCCTTCTAGGTTGTTATAGAGCCCCGGTTTGCGTTCCCTGAGTCATACAGCAAATTCCGATTGGCTATCTATTTTATACACGGTGATGTATGTTTCCATGTTATGTCACGCCCCCTCCTTGCTTCCCCCCACTACCTTTTCTCCTTAAGTCTGTTCTCTGTCTGTGTCTTCATTGACACCCTGCAAGTAGCTTCATCAGTACTGTCTTTCTAGATACCATATGTATGCGTTAAGGTGAAGTCGCTCAGTTGTGTCTCTTTATGACCCCATGGACTGTAGCCTACCAGGCTCTTCCATCCATGGGATTTTCCAGGCAAGAGTACTGGAGTAGGGTGCCACTGCCTTCTCCAGAAGGAAATATGTGTTAGTATACATTATTTGTTTTTTCCTTTCTGACTTACTTCACTCTGTATGATAAACTCTGGGTTCATCCACTTCATTAGGGCTGACTTAAATGCACTCCTTTTTATGGCTGAGATATACTCCACTGTATATATGTACCACACCTTCTTTATCCCTTCATCTGTTGACAGACATCCAGGTTGTGTCCACGTTCTAGCTAATGTAAATAATGCTGCAATGAGCTTTTTCAATTTTGGTTCCTTCAGGGTATTTTATTAATTTTGTTTATGACCCAAGTTTACTTTTATTTATTTAAAATATTTTTGTTTATGAAAAACAATAAAGAAGGTAAAGAGTGAAAATTTCTCCTTAATTTTTCTTCCCAGCTTCCCGGTTTCTCTCCTTTTCCCCAAAGAAACTATTAGTTTCTTCTATTCTCTTCTGGAGTTTCCTTATGCATATTAAAGCTAAGAAAAGCATGCCCTGCCTTAGTTTTATAGACTTGTACTGCTTACAGTGTTCTTTATCTTATTTTCTCATTTAACAACATTATCTGAGAGATGTTTCCATATCATTAAACAGAACACAGAGAACTTTTTCTTTTTTGGTGTGTTTTCACAACTCCATGTTCGGGTGAGTCATAATCTACTTAACTGATTGTCATTGAAGGACATTTGTTGTTCTCAAACCATTATTATCAAGCTTACACATATGCCAATTCAAACATTATGTAGATATGTCTATGAGATAGTTTTTGAGAAGTGGAATAGAAGGGCAAAGTGTATATGTATTCTGATTTTTGAAATCTCCTGGGTTCAGTGAAAGAGTTGCATTCCCACCAGTGATAGACAAGAGAGGCTGTTTCCATGTGAATTCATTAATAGAGTATGCTACTAAAATTTCAGGTTTTTGCTGACAGAATGAGTTCATGTTTGGATGCTTAGAGCAAGTTGTATTTCCATTTTTGTAAACTGCCTGTTCATGCTATTTGCCCATTTCTCTACTGGGTTGTGATACTTTTCGAATTTATTTCTAGGAGCTTCTTATGATGTTAAGAATCCATATCCATGAAATAAGTTACATATATATTTCCCAGGTTTTAATTTGTTTTTGGAACCGTATGATATATTTTGCTATTCAGAAGATTTGAAAATACCTTTATAGGCAAATTTATTAATCTGATTCTATAGCTTTCAGATTTTGAACATAGCTAGGAAGTCTTTTCTAGCTAATTGGGAAAGGAGTGCGTCAAGGCTGTATACGGTCACTTTGCTTATTTAACTTATATGCAGAGTGCATCATGCAAAATGCTGGACTGGAAGAAGCACAAGCTGGAATCAAGATTGCGGACAGAGAACCTCAGATATGTAGATGACACCACCTTTATAGCAGGAAGTGAAGAGGAACTAAAGAGCCTCTTACTGCTACTACTGCTAAGTTACTTCANGACTTTTTGACTCTGTTTTCCTTTTTAAATTTATCTTCTCTTCTCCATTTGAAGTTTCACTGGCATGATGTGGTTTATGGCTCCAATTTCATTTTTCCTACAAAAGGATAGTAATTGACTGTTTAGCAAGTAGTCTATCTTTCTCCCACTGATGTGACTTGGTAATTTTCTTAAATACTGTTTTCTTCTCCTTTTTTGTATCATCTTGGGGATTTTTTTTATCAATGTTATGTTTACTTCATAATTTATGTTTTCTATGTTTTGAAACACTTAATGTTGGATATCCACTGTTCAAGTTGTTAGTATATTTCCACTGTGAAACCAGTAGGGCCCAGTGCTTTATTAAAAAGTAGCTTTTTGATAATTTTTCTGTTTCTTGCATGGAAAACAATATGCTTAAATTTTCTATTTTGTTTTCTGGGATCAGTTTTGGTAAACTGTATTTCCCTAGAAAATAATTTATTTTATCTGGATTTTCAAGTTTATTTGTGTGGAATTTCATAAATCATTCTCCATGATACTTTAATTTTCTGTGCATCTTGTCATATTTTCCCTTTTGTATTTGTGCCTCCTTTAAAAAAACAAACATAAGATCAGTTCAGTTCAGTTCAGTTGCTCAGTCATGTCTGACTCTTTGCGACCCCATGAATTGCAGCACTCCAGGCCTCCCTGGCCATCACCAACTCCCAGAGTTCACTCAGACTCACGCCCATCGAGTCAGTGATGCCATCCAGTCATCTCATCCTCTGTCGTCCCCTTCTCCTCCTGTCCCTAATCCCTCCCAGCATTAGAGTCTTTTCCAATGAGTCAACTCTTCGCATGAGGTGGCCAAAGTACTGGAGCTTCAGCTTTAGCATCACTCCTTCCAAAGAAATCCTAGGGCCAATCTCTTTCAGAATGGACTGGTTGGATCTTCTTGCAGTCCAAGGGACTCTCAGGAGTCTTCTCCAATACCACAGTTCAAAAGCATCGATTCTTCGG
>SJYA01002682.1:639672-670698 GCA_006410615.1 Neotragus moschatus
GGAAAAACCATAGCCTTGACTAGACGGACCTTAGTCGGCAAAGTAATATCTCTGCTTTTGAATATGCTATCTAGGTTGGTCATAACTTTTCTTCCAAGGAGTAAGCGTCTTTTGATTTCATGGCTGCAGTCACCATCTGCAGTGATTTTGGAGCCCAGAAAAATAAAGTCTGACACTGTCTTCACTGTTTCCCCATCTATTTCCCGTGAAGTGATGGGACTGGATGCCATGATCTTCATTTTCTGAATATACAGAATTATTTATATATTTTTACTATTCTTCCCTACATCCTGTAAGAATCATATTTTATTTTATTGGTTCCATAGTTTTCCTAGTTTTTAATTAATCAGTTTCTGCTATTAACCTTTATTAATTTCTTTCCTGTGATTTGTTATTGTTGTTAGGCCACTAAGTCATGTCTGATTCTTTGTGACCCTATGGACTGTAGCTCACCAGGCTCCCTTGTCCTCCACTGTCTCCCAGAGTTTGCTCAAACTCTTGTCCACTGAGTCAGTGATGCAATCTAACCATCCTGTCCTCTAACACCTTCTTCGCCTTTTGCCTCCAACCTTTCCTAGCATCAGGGTATTTTCTGATGAATCAGCTCTTTGCATCAAGTGCCAAAGTATTGGAGCTTCAGTTTTGGCATCATTCCTTCCAGTGAATATTCAGGGTGGATTTCCTTTAGGATTGACTGCTTTGATCTTACAGTCTGAGGGGCTTGCAAGAGTTCTCCAGCATCACAATTCAAAAGTATCAATTCTGTCATATGAAAGTGGAATATATACTTAATTATTTTATTATTATTTTAGTTGACTAGGTTATTAACTATTAAAGTTATAATTTTGTGAAAACTATTTTAGCTGATTGTTACAAGTTCTACATATTTTTTGTCACCCATGCTTTCTGGAAATTCTGTGATTTCAATTTAGTTCTCTTTGATTCAAGAGTTAAGAGAAAAAGCTTTACTTTTAGGAGTAGTAGGACCCTTTTGTTTTCTCCTTTTATAATTAGATTCTAGTTTTAGTCCATTGTGATTGGAATATCTTCCTATTCTATTTTTACATTTTGGAATTTGATGAATTTTACTTGTCAAATACATGGTCAAATTTCGTAACTATTCCCTGGGGACTTAAAATGCATTTTTATTTTAGGTATATATTAATCTGGATTACAGACCTCATTTTATTGCACTTTGCTTTAGTTCACATTGCAGATATCACTTTTTTTCCCCTTCAAGTTGAAGGTTGTGGCCACCGTGTGTTGAACGAGTCTGTTGGTGCCGGTTTTCTAATAGCATTTGTTCGTTCGTGTCTCTGTGTCGTATTTTAGTTCCCTCTTAGCTCAGTCAGTAAAGAATCTGCCTGCAATACCAGAGACCCGGGTTCAATGTCTGGCTTGCGAAGATCCCCTGGAGAGGGAAATGGCAACCCACGCTAGTAGCCTTGCCTGGGGAATCCCATGGAGAGAGAAGCCTGGCAGGCCCCAGTCCATGGGATCACAAGAGTCAGACATGACTTAGTGACTAAATCACCATCACTGCAATATTTCAAAAATTTCATTGTTATTATGATCTTTTTGCGATGATCTGTGGCCAGTGATCTTTGTTGTTATTATTGTCATTGTTTACAGATACCATGAACCTTGCCCACATAAGGTGATGAAGTTAATTGATAAATGTGTGTGTCCTGACTGCTTCACCAGCCATTCCCCATCTCTTGCCTCTCCTTGGGCCTCCCTGTTCCCTGAAATGACAATATTGAAATTAAGCCACTTAATTAATAACCCTACAATGTTCTAAGTGGTTAAGTGAAAGTAAGAGTCCCGTCTCTCAGTTTAAATTGAAAACTGGAAATGATTAAGCTTAGTGAGGAAGACATGTTGAAAACCCAAGCAAACTAAAAACTAGGCCTCTTGTGCCGGTTAGCCAAGTGGTGAATAAAGTTCTTGAACGAAATTAAAAATGCTACTCCAGTGAACACAGGAATGATAAGGTGAAACAGCCTCATTGTGATAGGGAGAAAGTTTGAGCGGTCTTGACAGAAGATCAACCCAACCACAGCTTTCCCTTAAGCCAAAGCCTAATCCAGAGCCAGGTCCTAATTCTCCTCAATTCTGTAAAGGCTGAGAGAGGTGAGGAAGCCACTGAAGAAAAATTTGAAACTAGTAGAGGTTGGTCCATGACGTTTAAGGAAAGAAGCCATTTCCATCTCTGTAACATAAAAGTACAAGTGAGGCAGCTGACGTGGAGGCTGAAGCATATTCTTCAGCAGGTCTAGAGGAGATAATTCATGAAGGTGGCTACTTTAACCAACAGATTGTCAGTGTAGGCAAATAACTTTCTATTAGATGAAGATGCCTTCTAGGACTTTCATAACTAGAGAGGATAAGTCACTGCCTGGCATCATATCTTCAAAAGGTAAGCTAATTCTCTTGTTAGAGGCTAATGAAGTTGGTGACATGAAGCTGAAGCCAGTGCTCATCAGCCACTTCCCAAATCCTAGGGACCTTAAGAATTGTACTAAATCTACCCTGCCTGTGCTGTCTAACTGGAACAACAAACCTTGGAGGACTGCATATCTGGATGGCTTAAGTTCGAAAAAAAATTTCTCTTTCAAAATCTGACTACTCATTGACAAGACATCTGGTCACCCAAGATATCTGATGGAGATGTACAAAGTCACTGTTGTTTTATCTCCGATGCAATAAACATGAACTTGGGCAAACTCTGAGTTTGGTGAGGGACAGGGAGGCATGGCATGCAGCAGTCCATGGGGTCACAGAGAGTCAGATACAACTGGGCAACTGAACAACAACACAACTTTCATACTGCAGCCCATGGGTCAAAGAGTCCTTTCAACTTTCAAATCTTACTAGTTAAGAAACATATTTTGTAAGGCTATAGCTGTAGATAGTGATTCCTCTGATGGATCTGGGCAAAATAAATAGGAAATATTTTGGGAAAGATTCACCATTCTAGCTGCCATTTAGAATATTTGTGAGAAAAGATCAAAATACCAACAGTAACAGGAGTTTATAAGAACTGTTTACTAATATCAACAGTAAGGAGTTTAGGAGAACAATTTAGAAGGACATTCACCCCTCATGGATGACCTTGAGAGGTTCAAGAATCAGTGGAGGAAGTAATTGCAGATGTAGTGGAAATAGCAAGAGAACTGAAATTAGAAGTGGAGCCTGAAGATGGGACTGAATTGCTGCAACCTCATGATAAAATCTGAATGGATCATGAGTTGCTTCTTAGGGATGAGCAAAAAAAAGTGGTTTCTTGAGATGGAATCTACTCCTGGTGAATATGCTGTGAAGATTGTTGAAATGACAACAAAGGATTTAGAATATTATATAAACTTACTTGATAAGGCAGCAGCAGGGTTTGAGAGGATTGACTCCAATTTTGAAAGAAGTTCTCTACTAGGTCAAATGCTATTAAACAGCATTGCAGGCTGCAGAGAAGTCATTCATAGAAGGAAGAGCTGATCTGTGCAGCAAATTTAATTGTCTCAGTTTAAGAAATTGTCACAGCCACCTCAACCTATGGCAACCCTGGTCAGTCAGCAGCTATCAACTCTGNCTCTACTAGGTCAAATGCTATTAAACAGCATTGCAGGCTGCAGAGAAGTCATTCATAGAAGGAAGAGCTGATCTGTGCAGCAAATTTAATTGTCTCAGTTTAAGAAATTGTCACAGCCACCTCAACCTATGGCAACCCTGGTCAGTCAGCAGCTATCAACTCTGAGGCAAGACCCTCCACCAGCAAAAACGATTACTATTCACTGAAGACTCAGATGATGGTTAGCATTTTTAAAAAAATTTTATTTTATTTTATTTTATTTCCATCTCAGGTGTATAGATGGTTAGTATTTTTAAGAAACAAAATATTTTAAAATTAAAGTATGTATATTTTTTAGGCATAATGCTATTGCATTCCTAATAGACTACATAATGGTGTAAATATGACTTCTATATGCACTTGGCAACCAGAAAATTCATGTGACTCACTTTATTGCAATATTCGTTTTATTGCAGTAACTTTCTTTCTTCTTTCTTTTGGAACTGAACCTGCAGTATCTCTAAGGTCTGCCTCACTTCATCAGCTTTCTTATTTAGGTTTTCTATCTTTGCCTCTTGTTATGCTTTTTTGGTCTACTTAACTGTTGAGAGCTGACAGAAACAGTGTAGCCTCCTGTTACAAGGGCATTTCTTTATTTCTCCTCATAGCTCTTGAAACTTCTGATTTGTGAATATGACTGCTAAATTATTTGATCTTCATAACTTGAACGTCTTCCATCTTGACAGCAGCCATTACCAACTGCCGTGCTTTGTTTCATACAAGGCTTTGTTTTAGAGCCATACTTCTACCTGGTCTAGGGTTAATACTGTGATCCCTGCTTTGTGTAATTCTTTGCATTGCGTGATGCAACTGCTCAGGCCTCTTTTCTGTTTTGAATCACTTTTTAAAGATGTGTCTAAAAGTAACCCAATCATCAATTAGGAAGACAATCTCAATAAACATTTCTCCAAAAAGACATACAGATGGCCAAAAAGCACGTGAAAAGATGCTCAACAGCATTAATTATTCAGTTCAGTTCAGTCGCTCCGTCATGTCCGACTCTGCGACCCCGTGAACCACAGCACGCCAAGCCTCCCTGTCCATCACCAACTCCCGGAGTCCACCAGAACCACGTCCATCGAGTCGATGATGCCATCCAACCGTCGCATCCTCTGTCATCCCCTTCTCCTCCTGCCCTCAATCTTTCCCAGCATCAGGGTCTTTAGAGAAATGCAAATCAAAACGACAACGAGGTGTCACCTCACGCAGGTAGGAATGGCGTTATAATCAAAACGTTTACAAACAGTAAATGCTGGAGAGGATATGGAGAAAAGGGAACCCTCTACACTGTTGGTGGGGATGTAGTTTGGCCACTATGGAGAACAGTATGGCGTTTCCTTAGGAAAACATAATTCAAACAGATACATGCTCCCCTACCTCAGCGTTCATGGAAGCAGCCTATGTCCACTGACGGATGGATAAAGAAGATGTGGTCTGTGGAAACCTCATCCAAAAAAACGTGTCTTTTTAATTTTGGCAGAGTTCAGTTTTGCTTTGTGAGCCACTCTGAACACTTCTTTCTTTTAATACATATGTTTTCTCATTTATTTTTTTATATAACAGATGCATTTGATTAGATTATGTTAAATTATTTTACATTTGTTTTCTCTTTTGTTTTTTTAAAAAAGTCATTCACGATGAAGTTTGCTCTTTGTCTTGGTTGGTTTGTGGTTCTGTGATTTATAAAGGTTTGAATTTTTGCTTTAGTAGTTACTTCCGTACTTAGAATTTTCTATGGCCACCTACTTTCTTTTTAAGATTTTTTTTTTTTTTTGATGTGGGCTATTTTTAAAGTCTTTATTGAATTTGTTACAGTATTGCTTCTGTTTTATGTTTTCTTTTTCTTTTCTTTTTTTTTTTTTTTACCTCAATGCATATGGGGTCTTATCTTCCTGACCAGGGGTCAAATCCTCACCCTCTGCGTTGAAAGATGAAGTCTCACCACTGGACTGTCAGGGAGGTCGCCGCCTGCTCTTCCAGGAATCTACTACTTCCCCAATAGGTGCTCAATATAAATTAGTATTATCTACTTCCTAAAACTTTCTCTTCTTTTATTAGTTGATATTAGCCGACGAATTGAAGAAAGTGCTTTCTTTGTATAGTTAAATGTGTCTCTACTTGAAAAAGAGCAATATTTCTGTTGTTTCATCATCTTTCTCCTTGAATTTCTCCACTTTTGCAGTGTGGTCCTTATTCAGTGAGGTATTTCATTCATATTGAATATAATAAACTCTGGTAAAACGCTTGGTCACAGTTTCAATCTGCTCTGTGGCAACGTTTTTCTCATGACGGCTTTTGTCTGTTGGTAAGTGTTGCCCCTCTCTCCTGTTTTTCTTACAGTAAGTTTGTGTTGATATCTTTTCTGTACCTCTTTACTATTCACATTTAAATCAGTTTTATTTTCCTAGATGAGCTCCTGGTGGTAGCTCCTTGGTGATGGTGGGAGTGGGTATGGGACGCCCAGACTAGATTTCCAGATGTCACAACCCAAGGGTCTTCTTTGTTTCACTGCCGCAGAGACAGACTGCTTCCTGAATATAGTTTTTCTGTGCTTTTTTTTTTTTTTCTTTTTTTCTGAGTATAGCCTCATTTCCTCTGTCTTTCCAAATCAAATTGAGTCCTAAAGGGCTTTTTCTTCCTGGCTGTGTACCCCGATTTCTGCACTCTTTGTGGCAACCATGAGATGTTGTTTGCCTCAGGAGGCGTCCTCATATCCAGGAAGCGTATCTTTTTACCGGAACTTTCTGAGAGTGGCCTCTGCTGGGCCTTTGCACCCCTGCTCATTCTTGCACAGCCTCTGCCGCATTTCAGGGGCTTTGGGGGGCCCTTATGCAGATTTTTTGGAGTCTGTAGATGATAGCTGTCCTGGTTTTACTGAAAATGGAATTTGTGACAATTCTCAATTTTGCTTTTGTAACATGTTCAGTAGGAGAAGTACTTATCTTGGAATTCGAATCCAATTTTAAAGTATGGGGGGGTGCAGCGCTGTTTGAGGGGCACAGGAACACAGGGCAAAGTGAAGTGCTTCTGCCACTGTTAAATGTCCGGCCTCACCCACACGCTTCTCAGCCAGTGTAAGCATGGAGAGAGGTGGGAAAGCTGCAATTGTCATCTTCGCTGTTTTGTTTGTAATTCTAGCCTTCTTTCTCTCCTCCTCAAGGTCTGGTCATCTCTGTCAGACAGCTAGGGATGTGTCTCTGAGTTTCTTTAAGACAGTGACATTGCTCCGATTTGGGGGTCATGTGAGGGACACTGAGGCAGTGCTCAGACCTCCCGTGTAGCCCAGTGTTTGCGCAAAGGTCTGTCCCCCACATGGGGGAGCTGTCTCCATGCTCCTGCCTGCTTACACACAGACACAGCTGCAGGGGATGGGTAACAGAACTCTGGGTAATAGACTGCTCTTTTTAAAACCACAAGTCGTAGTATAGAGTCAGTGAGCACTAACAGTGGGTCACTACACGGAGAGCCGTCTCTGTTTCTGGGTAACCTGAAAGGTGCAAGCTTTCCACGAGATTTGATATGTTCACTCACATAACATCACACCATTCCTCTTGCCACTTTCAGAGGTCAAGGACAAGGTTATCTATGTATTCTTTTTATTATTGTCTTTCACAGTTGTTTAGCTGCTTAGCAAAACTGTAGTGTATTTTGTGGGTTATTGGTCACGTTGAAGGAGAAATTACCTGGGGGATGGGTTGAATGGTGATCACAATGAATATGAAAAAGATTTAGAAAAAATAAAGAGCACGTTACAATATATTAAGTTCCATGTCGTTGATGATACAAAGCTTCCCGACCCAAACATGGAACCTGTGTCTCTTGGGTCTCCCACATTGGCAGGCAGGCTACTAGCGCCACCTGGGGAGACCAATTAAACCCTTGGGTTCGATCCGGGGTTGGGAAGATCCCTTGGAGAAGGCACTGGCAATCCACTCCAGTATTCTTGCCTGGAGGAAGTCGATGGACAGAGGAGCCTGGTGGGACCCAAAGCCTCAGTCCACTGGATCGCAAAGAGTCAGACACAACTGAGGCACTACACTCTATGTGGTAAATATTGGGATAGGCATTTTACTTAGTTCTTTTGACAACTCTCTTGTGTGGGCGTTACTAGCCTTATCTTAAAGAAGAGCCATCTGGAGCTCAAAGAGAAGGCATAGAGCCCAAACTAGGATCAGTGACCTCAAAGCTCACCCTCCTTTTACTGCACCACAGTGATTCCATTTCCATAGATGGAACAGGCATGGGTACCATTCCCTGACATTCGAGTGATGGGCTGAGACTGGAAATGAAACCAGTCAGCCTGAGGGTTCCCAATTTAGGTACCTGTGTTAAGGTGCTATTGAAACCTGGGTCCCAAGATACTCTGAAATTCTGTTTGTGTCTGAGGCTAGAGACTGGGCTGGAAGGGAAGTTTGGGTTGAGAGATTAAACACTCTGGGGACACTAAATGCCAGGAAGATGAAAAACTAATAACCAAACATACATATTATCCAGAATGCCTTGTTTCTTACTCCGAGAAATATGTAAGCCAAAAGCAAGTCTCTTATCTTTTCTTTAAAGTTACGAGATGATATTGGTAAAAGCGTGTCCCATACTTCTCTTTAGGGGCTGTTCTCACAGTTCCTGGCTTGGCATTGGTGTGGGAAATCCAGTGCTCCCTGGTGCCACTCTGTTGGGGAACTCAATACTTGTCCCCGGGTTGGCTCTTCCCAGCCACCTCCGTTCTCATGGCCTCACCAAGTCAGTTATCTTTCCACTTGACGCTCATGGGTCTGTGTCTTGAGCCCACTGTATTANCATAACATCACACCATTCCTCTTGCCACTTTCAGAGGTCAAGGACAAGGTTATCTATGTATTCTTTTTATTATTGTCTTTCACAGTTGTTTAGCTGCTTAGCAAAACTGTAGTGTATTTTGTGGGTTATTGGTCACGTTGAAGGAGAAATTACCTGGGGGATGGGTTGAATGGTGATCACAATGAATATGAAAAAGATTTAGAAAAAATAAAGAGCACGTTACAATATATTAAGTTCCATGTCGTTGATGATACAAAGC
Source organism: Neotragus moschatus (assembly GCA_006410615.1). Lineage (NCBI taxonomy): Eukaryota > Metazoa > Chordata > Mammalia > Artiodactyla > Bovidae > Neotragus > Neotragus moschatus. The sequence goes on from SJYA01002682.1 coordinate 648,357, forward strand.
TTCCCGACCCAAACATGGAACCTGTGTCTCTTGGGTCTCCCACATTGGCAGGCAGGCTACTAGCGCCACCTGGGGAGACCAATTAAACCCTTGGGTTCGATCCGGGGTTGGGAAGATCCCTTGGAGAAGGCACTGGCAATCCACTCCAGTATTCTTGCCTGGAGGAAGTCGATGGACAGAGGAGCCTGGTGGGACCCAAAGCCTCAGTCCACTGGATCGCAAAGAGTCAGACACAACTGAGGCACTACACTCTATGTGGTAAATATTGGGATAGGCATTTTACTTAGTTCTTTTGACAACTCTCTTGTGTGGGCGTTACTAGCCTTATCTTAAAGAAGAGCCATCTGGAGCTCAAAGAGAAGGCATAGAGCCCAAACTAGGATCAGTGACCTCAAAGCTCACCCTCCTTTTACTGCACCACAGTGATTCCATTTCCATAGATGGAACAGGCATGGGTACCATTCCCTGACATTCGAGTGATGGGCTGAGACTGGAAATGAAACCAGTCAGCCTGAGGGTTCCCAATTTAGGTACCTGTGTTAAGGTGCTATTGAAACCTGGGTCCCAAGATACTCTGAAATTCTGTTTGTGTCTGAGGCTAGAGACTGGGCTGGAAGGGAAGTTTGGGTTGAGAGATTAAACACTCTGGGGACACTAAATGCCAGGAAGATGAAAAACTAATAACCAAACATACATATTATCCAGAATGCCTTGTTTCTTACTCCGAGAAATATGTAAGCCAAAAGCAAGTCTCTTATCTTTTCTTTAAAGTTACGAGATGATATTGGTAAAAGCGTGTCCCATACTTCTCTTTAGGGGCTGTTCTCACAGTTCCTGGCTTGGCATTGGTGTGGGAAATCCAGTGCTCCCTGGTGCCACTCTGTTGGGGAACTCAATACTTGTCCCCGGGTTGGCTCTTCCCAGCCACCTCCGTTCTCATGGCCTCACCAAGTCAGTTATCTTTCCACTTGACGCTCATGGGTCTGTGTCTTGAGCCCACTGTATTATCTTCCTCACAGGCATTTGGTCTCTGTGCAGAAATTTGCCGTGTGCCATTTCCCATGTCCTGTGATGATAACATGTCTGTGTAACTTAAAAATTTGGCAACAGTGACATTTCTGTGTTTGTGCTGGCATTATCTTGCTATTACCAGGGACTGAAGGATGCTGCCACCTGCTAGGAACATATGCTTATGTTTGAGCAAAGGTTAATGAGTCTATTCAGAAAATGATTCAGGTGTGGCCCCAGAGCAACTTGGTATGTTCTAAGGTAACTGAGCTGTGTGTTCTGAGAACTCAGTCCCCTTGGGGTAAGACAATTTGAAAGTTCCTTTCAGGGAGGTGGTGCATAGAGTAGTGGTTTGATTGATAATTTCCATCTTACACATAAGACAGATATTCTCTGGCTTGACTAGATGTTTTGCCTTGTAAGTCTGCATGCAGATGTTAATTCTGTATTAGATTATACATTTGTAGGGGGGGCAAAAGTCCCTTTATCTTAATCTCTGTGTATTTGTCTTTGTGTAGGCTCAGTGCTTTGCACAAAAGTGGCAGCCACTGTTAGGGGTATACACACAGCGACTTGGATTGTATTTATTGAATATAAACGTAGGTTGATAAATTTGATACCATTTAATCACATTCACCCTTCATATCAATTCTCCATTCTCTGGAGGTCTCACTTAGTTAAATGTGATGACCAAGCTTTTGAGAATCTTCTAAATCCATGAGCCTTATTTTTAGATACCTATTCATTGAGGTGTTTTTCTCTTGGATTTACAAAGAGCTGTAGCACACCACTGAAAATTGCTCTCTGGACAAACAAGACATCTTTCCCCAATCAGGATGGTGGTTTGACCTGAAGGAGCCTTCTCACCTCCCAGAAAAGCAGAGCAGTGAAACTTGTCTCTTAGTTAACTTGTCTTACTTTAAGAAAGGACTTGTTAGTTTAAAAATAGTCATCTTTTATTCCCCGCCTGTCAGGGCCTCTCTGCCTTCTCTCAAAAGCCAGCATTTACTGATGTTCTTTGATTGACACCCTCCTCAGTACTAAAAGGGAACAGAGAATGGGAGAACGTTTCACTTTATTGACAGGCGCTGAGACCTTGTCAGGGACAATTGCTTAGCAACCTCTATGGTGCCACTTTGGGGAAAGGGGGAGGAAAGGACAGAATTACATATAAGTGAGAGGCAATCGTGTGACAGAGGCCAACTATCAGGAAACACTGAGTATTTTCTTTAAGTAGGTCTTTTAAGTTAGCAATGTAAGCTGTAAAATCTGCACAAATGATCTTTGCCCTTCCCCTGGGTTGTCGGATTACTGCAGAGTAGAACTAATGTTAGGTTTTTGCGAAATGCACATTGATGTGGGGAAGAGAAAGGGAGCTGAGTTCAGAGAAAGCAAACCTGGGTTCCTGTCTTGACTCTCCTTCCTGCTGCTTGACTCTGTGTGGGTGGCTTGCCATTCCTGAGCTTCCTGGGTAAAACTGGGAAAACCACCTTGTGAAGATTAAACAGACATATTTAGAATTATAGGTTTGTATGTGTGTGGGAGGGTCTTGAAAACTGTCAAGCACCTATATAATAAGGGGTTCTTATAATTGTGCTATACTGAGATGCAGTCTATGTATTAAGATGGTACACTACTGTAAGTTAGACATAAATACGATTTTATTGGTGTGAAAAGAACACTGGCTTATGTTTATAAGTACTTTTCAGAGTACCTTTGAAAACATTATATCATTTGGTTCTTATAGTTCTATCATACAGAATAATTATCTCCTTTTTTAAGGTTAATCATTATTAAACCGATTTCTAGAATTTGCCCACAACTAGTCTAGGGGTTGAACAGGGACTTGATCAAATCAGTCGGTCCAAAAAACTGTGGCACTTTTATTCTCTTTTCAATTTCTGTCACTATTCAATTTCTTTTGTATAAGATTATGTAAACTAGCCTTTTCCCCAGATAACTTGTGGTAAACAACTGGTTTTTAAAAATTCTAATGTGTCACTCATGGATATTTTTGTAAAATACTATGAAAATGAAATATTACAGTCAGTTTGGAGTATATGTTATATTTGGACTGTATGTTATATGTAATATTACAGTTTGTTTGGACAATATGCTAGAGGAAAGAGGATACCATCAGGGAAGCTGGGCAAAGAGTACATGGGGGCTCTATACTATTTTTGTAACTTTTGAACTTTTGTGAGTCAACTTCCTTTATAAAAGTTACTGAGAATAAGTGATTAGAAAATAAAAATAAATACAAAATACAATTCTTATATTTTAATCATTGGTGTAAACAGACATAAAACTAATCTGTCAAATTGTTATAAAAGTTTCTAAAGCATACTCTGGATTTCTACACTTATTTTGTAGTGGACCAATAACAGGTCCACCAACCACATGAGTGTGAACATTAATAAAAAGAAATTTCTCCTTTGTTTAAATAAGTCATTCCCGAAGGGACTGCAACTTCAACGTTCAAGTTCACCGAAGAGAGTCTAACTGTCGCACACCTGTGTCCAGTCAACTATGGCAGGGTGGGAGGTAGGACCATGCCAGGATCCAACTTACCAGTGAGCATCCATTTAAGAATAATAGGGATGAAAAGAAAAGCTCAGGAAGTGACCAATGAATGACTCAGTTTGTGTCTATTTCTAGGGAGGCAAAGACCAGCCCTTGGTGGAAGTAACTGTAGGTCATTGTCTAAAAATAACAATTGCTTAAATACTGCAAGTTAGGGAAGAGGAGTTATGGGAATTCAGAGAAGAGAAAATGTCTCCTGGGAGATGACAGAATTTCTTAGATTGGGTGGCATGTAAGTAGCTGAAATAATCCTTGAAGTAAGTGTGAGGTCTTGGAGAAGGCAATGGCAACCTACTCTAGAACTCTTGCTTGGGAAATCCCATGGACAGAGGAGCCTGGTGAGCTGCAGTCCATGGGGTCTCGAAGAGTCGGACATGACTGAACGACTTCACTTTCACTTTTCATTTTCATGCACTGGAGAAGGAAATGGCAGCCCACTCCAGTGTTCTTGCCTGGAGAACCCCAGGGACGGGAGCCTGGTTGGCTGCCGTCTATGGGGTCACACAGAGTCGGACACGCCTGAAGTGACTTAGCAGCAGCAAGTGTGAGGTCTGATGAGAGATGAGAGGGGAATGTTATTGTTTAAGTTTTGTACAGATTGTTATTTTAGGAAAGTCAATCATTCACTGGTGGGGAGGATGGATTAGAGGTAGGGGGTGATGAAGCCAAGATCAGGGAGTCAGTTGTCAGGCTGATGCTTGGGAAGCACTGAAACAGTGGTTGTGGAATGGAAAAGAAGTGGACACAAGGGAAATTCCAGGTGGAAAACAGAGCAGAGAAACTGATTCAAGGTGGAACAGTAATAGTGAGAGGTGCAGGAAGAGAAACACATTTGGGAGGAATGAGTTTCAGTTGTACTGCTTTCGAGGGGCTGGTGATGGTTTAGATGGTAGTTTCTTCCCTGGTGGCTCAGATGGTAAAGAAGCTGCCTGCACGCAGGAGACTTGTGTTCGATCCCTGGGTCAGGAAGATCCCTTGGAGAAGGGAATGGCTACCCATTCCAGTATTCTTGCTTGGAGAATCCCCATGAACAGAGGAGCCAGCGGCTTATAGTCCACAGGGTTGCAAAGAGTTGATCGAGCAACAACACTTCTCTGCAGTCGAAAATACAAGTGTCCAAATGATCAGGAGGATGCTTTCACAGAATCAGAACCTTAAATACTGCCACTCACAAAGATACATTCCAGTCCTGAGTGTGGCCATCCTGGGGAGAGGGGCTTTGAAGATGGAATGAAGGTAAGATTTCCAGGTGCAATCATCCTGGATTTGGAGTGAGTTACCCTTGGAAGAGAAGAGAGAGGCGGGTTGACACATGGAGACGCACGGAGAAGGCCAAGTGGAGACAGGCAGAGGTTGGTGTCCTGTCACAGGCCAGGGAACTCGGAGCCCCCAGGCCCCACCAGAGGAGACTGCACAGGCCTCCCGACTGGAGCCTGGGCTGGGAGTCAGGCCTCACACTGTGAGTCACACTTCCAGCCTCCTAAAGTGCAGCAGAATATACTGTTGTTTGGAGCCACCAGTGTGTGTGATTTGTTATGGCAGCCCTAGGAAATGTATACCTCTCTGAGAATTCTGTATATCATGTTGTTCTTGTGTTGTGAGGTAGAGGGAAAGCGAAGTTCCTTATTCATCTTTATTGGTGTCTTGTTTCTGGGTGTTTTCAAAGGTGGCTTTTCTTGCAAGTTACCAGAGGTAGAAATGACATCATTCAGAAGAATAAAGTTTAGGACACCTTAGCAAGTGTGAAAGGACTGATTTACAGGTCAGTCCACCCCTCCCCATTGCACTGATTTAATTACTTTCTTCCTTTTTTTTCCTCTCTTCCTCCCTCCCCCCACCTCCTTCTCTCATTTTTTCTCCTACTTTCTAACAGAATCTCCCTACATTGGAAGATTTCCTGCCATAAAAAGAAAACACAATTCAGATTCATTTTTCCATTTCTAACTTCCAATCTGAACTTTAGAATAACCAGAGTTACCACATTCAAAAGTAATCAGCATCCTATACACAGTCAGTCTGGTCTTATTCTGGTTAAAGATGTGATTATTTTCTTCTTGGACCTTTTGAAATATTGACAAATAACTTGCAGACCCTCTAACTTCATTGCTACTGCCAGTATTTGGTTAGAGGTTATTGCCTCAAGAGCAGGGTTTCCATTGGGCTCCCTGCCTAACACAGTTTCTGGCACAGAGTAGGCTTCTACCTCATGTTTGTTGACCTGAACTGTTGACTGACGGATTGGATTTCCTGGCCTAATACTGCATAATTCTTAAAGTGAATTTCCCTCACGAGATCAGAAGCATTTAAATGTGTCCTCAGGCTTGCGTGAAATTGGGAACCACCATATGTTTGCATATCAATAAGAGTACCCTCCATTGTGAATGTGGAAGAACACAGATCAGTCTGGTTTCAACAAAGGGAATGTATTGGCTTGTGGAACGTAAATTCCAGAAGTGCTGACTTTAGATGATAGTTGATCAAGGAGCTCCATGATGCCAAGAAGGAATGAGTTTCTTTCTGGTTTTGTTATTCTGTCCATGATGTCAGCTTTATCCTATGGTGGGGTCCCCTTTTGCCACTAGGAAGGCAGATGATATTGAAAAAAGCCCTACTTGCTTGTTAGTTAATATCACTGGAAAAGAATATCTCTACCTAAGCTGTCAAACAAAAATACTGAGCATTCCTCTGATGGGACTAATGAGGGTACATGTCTGTCTTTGAGCCAATCTCTATAATGATGAGTTATAATTATGCTACAAGACCTCATTGCTGGTTTAAGAACTTTTTGGCCTAACTAATAAGGAAAGGGTAACTCAGTTCCCCTTTGGTTAGACAGTCCTTTCTGCTGTATCTGCTTTTACCATCCCGACTTCCTTCTGTATCCTTCAGTTAGTAAACCTTGTTTTATTTGCCCAAGCCAAGGTCAGTGTTGGTCTTACTCAGTGGATCTGAGTTACTCTTGATGTTTACCGCTTCAGTGGTTACCCAGAGCTAACTGTCTTGGACCAGTTCTGAATTACTCCTGGAGCCAGGGCTGGGCTTAGCCCGCCTCAACCACGTAACCTTTTATACTGGCTAAAACTGATGCTGGGAGAGGCTATCACCATGCCTACTTATTTGCATTGTCTGTCCACCTTATAATGGGTATTTCAGTTGCTGTCACAGAGACCATTAATGTCTTCCTATTGCAAATGAGAAGACTGTGAGATTTCTGTTTCTAATTTGAGTTATTTATCAGTCTAATATATTATTTATATAAAGAATATTTGGAGGTACAGGAAATGTTACTGGAGCCAGTGGGTCATAGGAAGATGGTTTGGATTTGTGCTTCCTGGAGACTCGGGGCTTCCCCAAGATTCTCATAGCTGAGCTGAACAAGGAGCAGTGAAGCTTTGGAGGCCAAAGCTTATAGTCACAGTGCCGTTTCTTAGATGTCTCATGCACATTGTAGTGGTCCTGTGTGATTTCACTTAAGATCTGGTGCAGCTAACAGGTAGGGCTGAAAACCACTATTCCATCCTAGCTCTGTGACCTGGAAAAAAAAATCCCTCCCCATCTCTAGTCCTCAGTTTCCTTTACTTGTAAAATGAAGGTGCTGGATGAGAAGTTCTTGAAAACCCCTTCCATCTTCCACAGTCTATGATTCTATGACTTGCCTTTAGCCAAGTTGCATGAAAACTGATTAAATGACTCCCTTCGAAGTTATTAATTCGGCACAGCTTCCCCATCTTAGTGAGTTTTCAGCTGGCTAATGCCAGATGACAGTCATGAAATGCTAGCCTTGCCGGTATGGGATGGAGTTAACAGTATGAGGTTTGCTAAGTGTTTCTGTGCGATCAGTGTGAAAGCAATCACATCTCCAGAGCGAGAAAGGTCAGTGCCCTGTCGCTTCCAAGCCTTGCCACACTAAGGGGACATGAAGGGGACTGCCACCCGCCGAACGCAAATCAGGCTAAAAAATGAATGCCCTCTGCAGTTGCAGTCTGCTAGCTCCGAATGTCAAACGATATTACTTTGGGAGCCTGTTAAGCCCCCTTCTCAGAGCACAGCAGTGTCTAAATCCCCTCATCTCATTTGATTAATCTGAGAGACTATAGAATATGTTATTAGGCATGGAAAACATGCCTGCAATGTGATAGTCTGCAGTATTACCAAGCATGGACATTTTTTGAAGGCCTGATGATTTTTCCTGGCTCTGGGTTGCTTGAAAGTGGGGGTGGGGAAGCTCATTGATCTTAGTGAATTAGTATCCGATGTGAAATAATATTAGTGAATATATCCATACACTTATAAAAACAACAACAGGGTGGAATTTCCCTGGCGGTCCAGTGGTTAAGACTTCACAGTTTCAATGCAGGGGGCTCGGATTCAGGCCCTGATCTGGAAGCTAAGATCCCCACACACTGTGTGAAGTGGAGCGGCCAGGAAAAGAAAAAAGTATTATAGAGTGAGTCATAGCCCTTATAGGAACAGGACTCTTCTACCCAAAAGACGGGACTCTCTTTCTCTGTCTTTCCCTGAAATAAAGTGAAAGTGTTAGTTGCTCAGCTGTGTCTGAGTCTTTGTGACCCATAAAGCCTGCCAGGCTCCTCTTTTCATGGAATTCTCTAGGCTAGAATACTGGAGTGGGTTGCCGTTTCCTTCTCCAGGGGACCTTCCTGACTCAGGGATCGAATCTGGGTCTCTTGCACTGCAGGCAGATTCTTTACCATCTGAGCCACCAGGGAAGCCCCATGCCCTTAAGCCTTGAACATACACCCGTACTTAACAGGAAGGGGACCATATATTTAACAGTGGTATTTCTCATCGGTAAGATCACAAATGACTTTTTTCTTGTGTTTTTGTATCTTACACATTTTTATCATGGGCACATTTTGTAATAAGAAAATATACTTGAAACCATGTGTTATTTCAAAATACATTTTCCTTTGTTTGTTGTAAGGTCATTCTTTTCCCGAGAAATGTCCCTGAATACTGTCTTTTTTTCCCATCCTGCTAAAATGGAGAAAGGTACCTGAAATGCTGTATGAGACAGATGAACTGAGCCCTTCCTGGGAAGCATCCCGCGTTTTCCTTTTCAAGACCTGGAGCCACTGTGTGGCCTGACAAGCAGTAGGAAATGTGATAATAAAGAGGATGAGCCACTCCAGGGCTGGGTTTCATTTCCAGCTTAATTAAATCCTAGAAACACACCTGACCTCCAGCTTTGAAGCGCCGCCACAAAAGCCAGGTGCCCTCATCAGCTCGGGCTCGCCCTGCGCTGACGGCGGGAAGGCGGCCTGAAAGGAGAGGGCAGAGGGAGGCAGAAGCCGTCGGAGATGAAACAGTGGAGTCAGGAGGCAGTATTTCAGGGGAAGCTGTGGGTGATCTCTCTGCCCCTCTGCTTAAAAAGCCGAACAGCAGCGTTAACCTACAAATGTCCTGAATTGAAAATTCTGCCAGCGGCTCTGCTGCCCCTGCCGCCTGGCCCCCCAACCAGTCCTCGACCAGCTCCCCGCCCCCACCTGTCGTGGTAGATGGGATGCAAAGTGCACTTGGTGGGCCCAAGTCCTGACTTGCTCTCTGATCCAAGCCAGTTGGCTGGCTCTTTCGATGACAGACGCCTGGCTGCTTGTGGTCTGTTGGGCCCTGCAGCTGCCCGGGGTCCCTGTGAGCAATATCCCAGGGTCTCTGTGTTCGGTATCTGTTTCAAGACCAGAAATCCTCCTGAAATCAAATGAGGAGGTAGGGGGGAATGCCATGATTAATTGAGCCCAGAAATTGTACAGTGGTCTTGAATGGCCCATCAGCTGGTTTTCACGACCACCTGTGACACAGGATGAGCTTTATAAGTGAGGAAACAGGACTCTGAAGGGGTAGGCGATTGTCGTGGCTCTAAGAAGCAGAGCCTGAGACACGGGTTGGGCCCCTGGTTTTATGAAGGGGCTGCTTTTAGAAGAAAGTTAGAATGAGGCAGGGGGCAGGAGACAGGAGGGAGAGGGCAAGCAAGGATGTGGTCTCAGGACACTCAGCTTGGCCTGGACCAGAGGCAGCCCTGGAGCATAAACTTCCTCATGGAATGGTCCCTACCCTGAGGCCAGGAGGCTGACTGACCTCCACTGGTCCTTGCTGGGAGTCGTCCCTGGGGTGGGGACACAGCTCCTCAGGCCAGGAGGCTCACGTCAGCTGAGGGCAGTTTGCTGAAGGGAGGCGCATTTGAAGCTCATGGCAGTCAATACTCATAATATCTAGGGGACAACACCACCCTGTAAAGGGGCCCTGGCAGGGCGTCACCAACTCCTGCTCATCCACAGTGAACCCATGCCGGTTCTTTCCAGAACCGAAGGATGGCTCTGGGGGTCGGGGTGACCCAGGTGGGTGGCTCTCATTCTTGTGGCATGTGAAGATGGTCACAGTGTGCAGGAGCCACACAAATCATGGGAGATCCTTTATAATCACTGAAAAGAAGAGTCCTTTGACCCTAAGTGGTGAATATTTCTTGCTCCTCTTTGATTTTTGAACATTTTGTACCTTCACAGGAGCTGCCATTATATTCAGAAAGTAAGAACATGTCTATCTCTTTAACTCAAGTGGGAACTTCTCAAGAGAAGAAATCTTGCCTCGTTTCAGGGGTAACACACCCGCTTATGCATGTCTTATCCATAGTAGGCTAATCAACACTGATTGAATTGAGCACTTCTTGATTTTGGGGGGTGGGGAGTAGCTTCCTGGTGCTATTATTTTAGCCCGTCAACCACTCAAAGTTCATTCAGTGTCTATTAGTTGTGACCAGCTTAAAGGGCACTGTTTTGGTGCCTGTTTTATTTCCTACCTATCCAAGGGTCTCAGAGTTTATTAAACAGCAACAGAAAGGTTATTCTAGGGACCAGGAAGAAAGGCAGCTCCGGTTTGAAGTCATGTAGAAAAAGAGTGTGTCTCCTGGAGTCAGAAGACTTGGAACACCGCTCATTAGTTAGGTTTTGCATCTGTGAAATGGGACAGGTCACCGCCTGGATGAACGTACAGGGCTGTTGTGGAGGATCAGAGGAGGTAATACAGCTGAAGTCCACAGTCTGCGCAGAGAAAATTGATGCACTTTTAAGGACCAGTGATGGTTCAAAGGCAAGGGTGAGAGCCAAAGGGCTGGGAGCCCCTCTCTGCAGTTCAGGTGGTGAATTCCTGTGTGCTTAGAATTCACAGTCTCAGGGAAACAAAAAAGGGAAAGGAAAATCAGCGTGCTTCTCTTTTCCTCTCCTGACTTTAGGGAACTGCATATGCTATAATTAGCGCCTCAGCTTATACCTCCAATTTCTGAAAGTTTCCCACTTATTTTTACAAGAACATAAAACACTTTACAATGCCTGACACTTTGCTCAAGCAAGCAAATAATTGTTTTGACACTGTGACAGAGAGTATATTTTAGTAGGTTTTGAAATCTGCCAATGGAAAATTAGAGTCTAACTCTCATTTGCCAGGACAATGAGCTCTTGAGGCCAGATGACTCCCTGATGGCAAACCGGCCACCTTTTCCTGGTTCTCATTGGCTGGTAGAGATTTAGTTTCACATAATTGTCTCACTCCTCACTGATGACTGATTTTTGACCTTTAATGATAATACAAGTTATGTATTGAGCACATCACTGGTTGGTTTCTTTGGATGGGTATTTCACTACAATTCTCATTGCTTGAAAAATAGCTTTGATTTGATAGTTGGACTATTAAAGATTTCACTTTCCTTGTGGAGTGACCTCCTAGCTGGCCTAAGGCAGTAGGGCACGGGGCCAAAGAGAGCTAGCACTCCTGTTCTGGGCAGAGGTGGCCAGGGAAGGAGGGATGGCAAAGAGAAAGTGTGGATACGAGGTAAAACTAGTGAGAACTGGCCAGAAGCACGGTCTTATCTTTTAGCATCTGTGTCAGGAAGGATCTTGGAAATGCTGAGGATGGGGAAAGGGGTNGGTATCCCTCAAACTTCCCTGAACATTAGTGTAAAACTTATAATGGGCAAGCTGAAATAAAGCTAAATGAAGGTAGAAGTCATGTGGTATCCTTAGGCATCAGGTAATTTTACCAGGAAACTGGGTTGAAGGGCAGTGAAATAGAGTTCAATGCTCCAGCTTTGAGCTTCTTAGAAGATAAGACTCTCCCTACACCCGCCCCCATCCTGACACACTTAGACCAGTTTTGCACAAGCCACAAACTTCCCTTAGTGCTCAAAGTCAATTTATCTTAAGATAAATTTATCTTAAGTCTTGTATTTGGACAACAGCCATAGTTTATAGGGACCTTCATGAAACACAGCTTGGTATGAATGAATAGTTGGTGAAAGACAGAGGCTGGAATTTATATTCTAAGTGAGATAGATGAAATATTTGTGGAGCATCTTTAAAGGGGAATGACTTATAGATGTATATCCTAGTGTTACGTATCAACGAATGTTCTCAGATCTGTCATACCAACTCCATTGGTAAATGTGTTTACCAACCTCATAGAAGGAAATAACTTCACTTATGTGCTAAAACTCAGTTGTTCTTAAAATTTTGGAGGAAAAAAGTTTACAACTAATTTAGAACTTGTTCAACTTCAACTTAATGAATAGTCTCTATTTTCTCCTTGCAAGATCTGGTTGAGACCGAGGCTTCCTCATTCATTTATTCATTCAGCTTTTAATTTGGTTCCCTGTTAGTGAAGGGGAACTTCAGGCTTGACTGACACCCAGGCCAAAGAAACAAGCGAAGAAACCTTGGCCAAGAATTTGGTAGATCTCAAAGGCCTGTGGTACATTCATGGGTCCTATGCACAGCTGATTCAGTTGAGCCCTACCTGTTAATGTTATGCTGGAGCTAACCATACAGGAAGGCGAGAATAAGATGGGGGTACAATCAGGAAACGAGCCAGAGTTTCTGATGTACATGGTAAGTTTTCAAGACCAAGGGGGTAAAGATACTCAGAAATGGGTTTGTATTCAAGTGGCCACAGCACAGCATTCTTGCCCTTGAGACAGCCTTTCTTTAGTGAACCACAGTCTCACCCACGTGGGCGCTGGAAGTACAACTCCTCATACCTGATGGGTAAAATCGCAAATAGCTTAAAGATGAAATGAAAAGCCCAGGGGATCATAAACATATGTACAGATAGATGTATGATCATAGCTAGGTTCTAGGGTATTTTTTAAGTCTTTATTGAATTTGTTACTTATCGAATATTGCTTCTGTATCTGTTTTGTTTCTTTGGCTGTGAGGCATGTCGGATCCTAGCTCCCCAAACAGGGATCAAACCAAAACCCCTGCATTGGAAGGTGAAGTCTTAACCACTGAACCGCCAGGGAAGTCCCAGTTCTAGGGTTTTGCTCAAATATGACGTCAATATATCTATATCTCCATCCAACCATCCATCCATCCATCCCTCCATCCCTCATTTATTTGATATAATTATGTCTATTGACTCAGAAACTAAAACTAGTTCAATATTAATGGAAATGAAAATTAAATTAGGTTTCTTTATAACAAAGAAATGCAATACAAATGGCATAAAGTATTAGTCAACTGTGCATTAATTTGTAACTTTAATAGATATTTATTAAAACACTGTTACAGACCAGGAGTTGTGGTAAGAGCTAGGGAGAGTATACGGATAAGTAAGACAGAGGCTTGCTTTTTAGATTTTAGGATTTACAGACTAGTAGAAAGTAATCACATAAACCTCTCTGACCTCACGTCCCTTCCTCTTACCTTCACTCACTCCACTTTAGAGACACTGTCCTCCTTCCTTTTTCTAAAACATAAAAATCCTCTCTTTCCTCAGGGCCTTTGCACTTGCAGTTTCCTCTGCCCAGACTGTTCTCTCCCTTGATGTGCAGCGTCGAGTCCACACTTCCTTCTGATGTCTGCTCACACATCAACCTCTCAGTGAGGTCTCCCCTGAGTATCCCATACAGGGTAGCAATTCTCTTTCACCCAGGACACTCTGTATCTCCACAGTCTGAACTCCTTTTCTTCCTAATCATCTATATTTAATTTTTATATGTTTGTTCGTCTCCCCTTATGCCCAGTAGAATATATGTCCCTTGGAAATAAGGACTTTTTAATATTCTACACTATCCTTGTGTCCAGAGAAAAGCTTGGCAAGAGTCGATGTTTAATAAATATTTTTAAATGAAATAATGCAAGGAAGAAAAAGTAATGTTTGACAGCAATGGGGAAGGACTGATTATTTTGGTCTTGGCGGTATGAATTTTGATCGGCTTATGAATTCTTGAATAAAAGGTTTTTACTTTGGATAGTAAAGTCTGCAAACGTGGGACAACTACACGGCTAAATTCTAAGATAGATATACCCAGCATTTCAGGAATCAAGGTGCCGGTTAGATGTGATAAATGGTCATATGATGCCTGAAAATTTTCCATTACACTGTGCTTTTTTTTTTTTTTTTTTGGTTTGGGACCATCTGGAGGTAAATGGGTTTGACCTCATTTCCAAAACTACTTGTGTAACCCGTTCCTGGTAACCAGGATCTAAATTTTCACTTGTTGGCTGTCTGTACCTGATTCTGTGCTCCCAATCCTTACGACTCTGACTACTCATGGGACTCAAGAGAACTCTGAACATTTTCCTTGTCACGAAAACCATCACTCATTTGAGATGCGGAACAAGGAAGAACTCTAATATCCACCAGAATGGCTCAGGGCAACCTGGACTGCCAAAGAAAACAGGTGTTCAGTGATGACTGGAACAACTTTGAGGCACAGAATCCAAGCTGTGCTTGGGCCCTGTGACACCTTTCCTTGTCATGCTTCTGGATGTCAGACAGGTAATTGAGGACTCTCAGGCAGCCAGAGGGTCCCTCGTTTGGGGGCAGTTTTTCATTTATTCAATTGACATCTATTGAGCTTCTTCCTGGCATAAGACTCAGNTTTTTTTTTTTTTTTTTTGGTTTGGGACCATCTGGAGGTAAATGGGTTTGACCTCATTTCCAAAACTACTTGTGTAACCCGTTCCTGGTAACCAGGATCTAAATTTTCACTTGTTGGCTGTCTGTACCTGATTCTGTGCTCCCAATCCTTACGACTCTGACTACTCATGGGACTCAAGAGAACTCTGAACATTTTCCTTGTCACGAAAACCATCACTCATTTGAGATGCGGAACAGGGAAGAACTCTAATATCCACCAGAATGGCTCAGGGCAACCTGGACTGCCAAAGAAAACAGGTGTTCAGTGATGACTGGAACAACTTTGAGGCACAGAATCCAAGCTGTGCTTGGGCCCTGTGACACCTTTCCTTGTCATGCTTCTGGATGTCAGACAGGTAATTGAGGACTCTCAGGCAGCCAGAGAGTCCCCCGTTTGGGGGCAGTTTTTCATTTATTCAATTGACATCTATTGAGCTTCTTCCTGGCATAAGACTCAGAGCATGACCCAGTCTTGATCTAACCAGAAGTTCTCTCTAGTAAGTTTGTGGGATTTCCCCCGAGGGTTTCCGGAAGCTTTCTCTTGAGATTGTTTTAATCAGAGAGTGTTTTTGAAAAACATTGGTTACTTATTCATCTGTGCCGGGTCTTATTTGCAGCTAGTGGGATCTTCGATCTCCTTTGTAGTGTGTGAGATCTTTAGTTGCAGCATGTGGGATCTAGTTCCCTGACCAAGGATGGAACCCAGGCCCCCTGCATTGGAAGTTTGGAGTCTTAGCCACTGAACCACCAGCAAGTCCCAGTCAGAGAGTATTATTTTCAGGAAGGAGAAGCTCATTCAAACAAGCTTCTTTTAAACATAGGAGAGATGGGAGAAATTTTCCAGAATCTAAAAGCAAGAGGTGGCAACATGTTAGCTCATGGCATATTTCTCTTCAGGGTTCTAATTTAGTTTTCTCTCCTTGGACCTGGTTCCTCCAGTGCTCTGTTCTTCAGGCCCAAAAAGACCATTTCAGACCTGGCTGGACAGCATTGTCCAGGAGCATGTGAAGGAGGCTGCCTGCAGCCTGTGTGTTCCATTCTAGAAGAAAGAATGTGTTCCATCCTGGAAGAAAGAGCTCAAGTGGCTCAGCTGTATCTGGGATCTTCTTCTGTGCAATAAGACATAACCAGAGGGCAGGGTCCCGTGGCCTGGTGTCCACTCAGCAGGTGGGAAGTGGCTTACTCAGAAAATAGGCTGAGGATATGGGCAGGGTAAAACTGGCGTCTCTAGTGCAGACTGGAAGTGCTGTTCAGAGCTAGAGACCTGTGCATTTAGTGGGACCTGAGGGGACAGATCTGTCATGGACGGGAGCTATTAGACACATGAGATGGAGGAGGGGAAGTTCAGATACCAAGAAGGAATCCTGGATACCAAAGTGCAAATGATGGGGAGAATGAGTGCCTGGGCTGTGCCAACATGACCTACCCTGTCCCCTCATCAGCCACTTGCTGTTCTGCAGCTGAAATGGGGGTGAAACAGAATCTCCTGGATTAAGGAGGAGCTGCTGTACCAAAGGGGTTAATCAGTGTCTGAGTGACTCACATGCCCTCTCCTTCCTGTCCNTGAGTGCCTGGGCTGTGCCAACATGACCTACCCTGTCCCCTCATCAGCCACTTGCTGTTCTGCAGCTGAAATGGGGGTGAAAGAGAATCTCCTGGATTAAGGAGGAGCTGCTGTACCAAAGGGGTTAATCAGTGTCTGAGTGACTCACATGCCCTCTCCTTTCTGTCCAACACCGTGAATTCAGTGCCCTGGAAGACAATCAGCACGTAGATGAAGCTAAGCCAGTGGTCGCCTCATCAATGCAGTTGCTTTCTGAAGGTCGCAGAGAAGATTAGTCTCCTGCATGGCATCAGGAGTTGTGTGAGGTCTCAGGCCTTTATGGGTGCTTCCACTGACTGTCTTCCTTTCTCCTTCAGCCTGTGTGGCACTTACCCATCTAGTTCATCCATCAGCACTCTGCTTTGAGGGTCTACTTTCACCTATGGCTCTTAATAAGCCAGTAAGCTGGATGAGGACCAAAACCCTTACTCCTTATTGCGTGAAATCCCCAGAACCTAGCATGGCCATTGGCACATAAGAGGTACTTAAATGAATATACCTTCAGTTAAAGGATCCCGCCACAGGGCAGTTTACTCCATGAAAGGTCTGCTCTGGAGAAATCAATTAAGTCAAAATGAAGGGATTTTTCTGTGTTATTGAAAAGAACTGGGTTCCTTGAACTAATTTCTTGCTCTCCAGTGCCTACACTGTGGTTTAGCGCAGAGACCTCACTCCAGTGCTGTCTGCTGAGTGTCCCTCCTCTGAGATCTCCTTTCCAGCAACAGTAGCTAATTCTGTCCAAAGGTTTATACCCTTGATACATTTTCAGATGAAATATATACATATTTTGAGGGATCAATGACTTCGACATTAATTCTGGGGAATTATGAATCCCTCTTCTTAATTTTGGAGAAGGCAGTGGCAACCCACTCCAGTACTCTTGCCTGGAAAATCCCATGGACGGAGGAGCCTGGTGGGCTGCAGTCCATGGGGTCACGAAGAGTCCGACACAACTGAGTGACTTCACTTTCACTTCACTTTCATGCATTGGAGAAGGAAATGGCAACCCACTCCAGTGTTCTTGCCTGGAGAATCCCAAGGATGGGTAAGCCTGGTGGGCTGCCGTCTGTGGGGTTGCACAGAGTCAGACACGACTTAAATGATTTAGCAGTAGCAGCAGCAGCTTCTTAATTTACTATGCAGAAATCAAAAAGCCAGGACAGCTATAGTAATACCAGAAAATTTCAAGGCAGAAATTGTTTTCAGAGCCAAGAGATAAAGAGGGATATTTTACAGTGCTGAAAGACCAATCCACAGCAGACAAAACAGCCCTAAAATGTTTGCACCCAATTAAGGTACTTAAAAGTACATAAATCAAAAATTAAGAGGTAAAAACAGACACATTCACTGTCATAGTCAAGGTTGACAACTCACACAGAGAAAGGAGACATAAACAGTTACATCAATGTTGAGATACAAAACACATTAGAGTAGTTGCCCATTGGTGGGAGTGGAGGGGGATAAGCAAGTGTAAGAAATAGGAAAAAAGGTAAAAATTAAAATCAAATTAAACAGAATGAGGCCTGACATAAACTGATGATAGGATCCCACATATTAAAGGTATGTGTACCTCAATTCTCTAGACAACAGGGGTAAAGTGAAAATTAAGAATGAATTTATTGGAAAATCCTAGTATTGAAGATTTTTTTCTTACCAGCATCACTTTTGTGTTCATCATTCTCCCAAGGTTATCAATGGAGTAGACACTGTCTTGATACCATGAATCACAGTGTAGGTAATTATACATTCCAAAAGCATGCCTATGTTCCAGGGTCTATTGATCATCTTGAAGTTTCACTTCTGCCACAGCTGAAATAGAAGGAAAATAAACATCCAGAAAAAAAGTAATCTTCCACTAAAATCAAGCCTGATCATTATACTGAACATCAGACATGAGTAATGCATAGGGTATGATTTAACCAATTTTGAGTGGTCAAATAATGGCATTATTATCTTTTAAATTGTGAATCAATATTAGAAGCCCTTGCATTTTTCTGCTGATGCTGCTAGCAGATTTTCCTCACCGTGCTTTTATGCACCCTCCCCTCAGTGTACCAATCCAGATAATAATTCAGATGGATATTATGGCCCATGGTTCCTGGGATTCTTTTTTGAAAGGTGCGTGGGTGGATTTTGTGATTATGTAAGCACAAAGCTAATAGGATTGGCGGGCGCCCCAGCTGAGAACAGGCAGGTGCCCTGCAGTCTCCTCCCGGCCTTGCTCTCCCTGGGTGTGGGCTGGTGCTGGGCCGCCTCTGTTACAGAGCAACCCCAGCATCCCCACCTGCTGTGCCCTGCCACGCTACAGCTTCTAGCTAGAACCGGGAAATATGGACACTGACTCTTACACTCCAGCAGCCTTTAAAGTCATCAGTACAGAAGGAGCTTGGATCTAGAATCAGAGTTTGTAGGTTGCATTGGGGGTAATCCATGGTAGTAACTGGGCTGAACTGGGTGCTTATGTTAACTGATAAAATTTATGGAAGATAATGTTTTGGCCTGTGTTTCAGGTACCCGTCACTGCATGACAAACTAGATGAAAAGCTTAGTAGTAGAAAGTATCATGACTTTCTCTCATGACATAACTAGGAGGGTCTATAATTTGGACGGAGGAGTAGGGATTGAATGTCTGTGTTTCACTTGTTTCTGCTGGGCTGGGGTATGCAAGGTGGTTTCTTCACTGACATGCCCGACACTTGGTCAAGGATAGTTTGAAGGGCTGGGGCTTGGCTGCGATAGCTTGACTAGGTACATGTTTGGCTTTGAGTCTTGTTCTTGGCTGCTTCCCTTGGTTTCCCTCTCTGTAGTTTCAGGGTCTCTGTCTCTCTCTTCATAAGGCCTCTCCTTGTAGTCTCTCCAGCAGGGTAGTGACAATTCTGACATTAGCACATAGAGCTTCCAAGAGTGCAAAGGCAGGAAGTCAAGGGCTTTGGAAGTCTTAGGCTCAGGACAGGCAGAGCCTCGGTTGTATTTTACTCTTGCTAATGTCTATATTTTGGCTCAGATCCAAGAAGTGGGAACTTNTCTCCTTGTAGTCTCTCCAGCAGGGTAGTGACAATTCTGACATTAGCACATAGAGCTTCCAAGAGTGCAAAGGCAGGAAGTCAAGGGCTTTGGAAGTCTTAGGCTCAGGACAGGCAGAGCCTCGGTTGTATTTTACTCTTGCTAATGTCTATATTTTGGCTCAGATCCAAGAAGTGGGAACTTCTCAAGGATGTAAGGACTAAAGGTATGATTTTTCCCCCAGATCCACTGAGGTAAGACTTCTGCAGCATGGTTTGGGATATAGAATAGACAGAGGCTACTGAGGTTTAAGAAGTGCCTAGAACTGCCAGATAAAATACAGGCTACTCAGTTAAATTTGAACCTTCGATGAACAATAAGTAATTTTTTAGGATAAATATGTCCACTGCAAGCAGCATAGCAGGCAATATTTGAGACATATTTATCCTGAATTGCCTTGTTTTTCTTTCCTGAAATTCAAACTTAATAGAGCATTCTGAATTTTTCTTTGCTAGATTTTGCAACCCTAGATAAGAGCCTGGTGAGCAGAACCTAGTAGCTGTTTATCGGTCTAGTTGCAAGGTGGTTTCAGGGCATATGAGGACAAGACGTCGAAGGCAGGTCTTTGAGGATAGCAGAGGACTGAGGCTGAGTGTTCAGGCGGTGGACCAGAGTGGCTAAGGTCAGGACAGTGGAATCAGCAGACCAGAGAGGAATCTCAACTCTGCTCTGAAAAGTGTGTGTGTGTGTGTGTGTGTGTGTGTGTGTGTGTGGGTGGGTGTGGTGGTGGTGGGGTGTTTTAGGCTTTCAAATAAGGCCCATAATATAGTGCTACTCAGTAGGGTGGTGGTGAGGATTAACATGGATGCACTTGGCGCAGCGGCTGGTGTGTAGTAAGCTCCACGAACAGGCTAGTGTACTTAACACCAGAGCAGCCATTGCAGCAGTGATCATAGCGTTGTGGGTATTGAAGCTGGTACACAGGCAGTGGGGAAGGGGCACAGAGGAGGCTAATGTTCCCAGAACGGAGGCCAGGCTCTGTGCCTGGTGCTTACAATTCTCCCTCTCCCTTAATCATCGTAGCCTTTGCAGGGACAATAAATCAATTTTAGAGATTAGTGAATTGACTTGGAGGAATTACTGTTTGCCTGAGTGGCAAAGTCAGGTCTGTCTGACTCCAGAATTATTTTCCTATTTAAAAAAAGACAAGTTAATATAGTTCATTCCGGTGGACCTCAGTTTGGGTACTTCCTCTTCGTGTCCCAAGGCCAATCTTCCCTTGACCTGGGCCTCTGTTGCTTCAGCTCTGAGCCTCCCTACTCCATGGGATGATAGAAGAGGAGGACACACTTGCTTCTCCCACAGCCCGTTGCAAGCATTCACTGTGGTGTGAAAACATGTGAAAACTCTAAAGTGCCCTACAGATGTTGAAATTGTTTTATAAATGCTAGTTCATCAACTGTCTGTAGAATTGAAATATTAATCACATATTCTGCTAATTCTAGGCCTTGGCAGGATGGGAAGCTCTGCTTTCTAGAAGGCAGTGAAGATGGGGATTGGGGAGGTAGGAAGAAAAGAGAGGTGAGTCTTAGGCTGTGGTGTGTTTCCCCTGGAACACTCTGGCAGAAGATTTTGAGGATGTAGGATTTAAGGGCAAATAGTTGAGCAGGACATGAGCCATCTCTGTGTGGGCTGTGTATCTCTCCCTCTGGCTTATTGCTTTAAGGAAGCTTTGCAAATAGCTCCTTGCCTGAGGCACAGGGAGGTGTAATCAAGAAATTGATGAAATGCCAATTTTGTGTTTCTTTCATTATCTGCTGTAGATCTGGAACTTATTTACAAGGCCACTATGAACTTTCAGACTTCCCCAGAGAGGAGCAGCTTAGAAATATGTGGAAGTATTGTCATTATCTATTTTATGGGTGAGCATGATGTAAACAATGACTGACAAAGCTTGAGTGAGCTGGGTCGTGCCTCTGGCTTGGGTTTTCTCTTTCTCTAATTCACTCTGGGTCTGAATTTCTGTCCTCCCAGTGCTCTGGACGTGCAGCTGCATACATTATGCTCACGGACTCTGCCCAAATCTGCCACACAAGGCACACAGTGGTCTGTAACCACAGACTCATTTCCCGGGCAGTAAATTATGATAACGTGACAAGAGAAGGTTCTAGTTCTGACACATATTTCCCAAGTTTGCCAGAGGTAACAGCATAGCTGGTGGGGTGTGTGTGTGTGTGTGTGTGTGTTTGTGTTTATGTGTGATGGGGGAGGAGTGAATGTGTGGGCTTCTGAAAGTCA
This sequence comes from Neotragus moschatus, assembly GCA_006410615.1. Lineage (NCBI taxonomy): Eukaryota > Metazoa > Chordata > Mammalia > Artiodactyla > Bovidae > Neotragus > Neotragus moschatus. The sequence goes on from SJYA01002682.1 coordinate 669,778, forward strand.
TCTTGCGAATGCCACGGTAGAAGCAGAGGCGAGAGTGCTCTCTGCTTGGTAATGAGATTCAGTGTTATGGGGCTGTTATTTTTAGAGTTTAAACTATGAAAATCTCATTCGCTCCCCAGAGGCCTCCTCTCTGCCATTCCTTAGCACATCAGGTGAGAAATCAAGTGTCATCTTTAAAAAATGATAACAGATCCCAAGTTAACTTGTAAAAAAATACCTCTTTCCCCTACTTCTAAGTGTTTGGTATGGCAAGAATCATCTTATAAATTGGAATTCTGATTTAAGATGAGCAGAGAGAGACAGGAGAAGGGAGATTACAGATAGAGAATTAAAAATGAAACTTGACTTTACTCTTATGAATAATTAAGCACAAATGCTCACTGCAAGTATGTGTGCTTATTTGTGTACTTGACTTTTATACATAGGTGTATGTAGAGGTAACTTGCGACTCCCATACGTGTGTATATGTATGTGTTTCAGACATGCTTTTTGATATATTCTATGAATAATTTTTGATGATCTTTGTCTAAATTCTCTTCTTTGGTTATCCTTATATTTTATTCTCACATTTGTTCCCATCAGATTTCTTTAGCAGAGTTAGTAAACTGGTTGCAATCTTAAAGGTACAAAGGCATGTCTACTTTGATCATATAAGCTCCAGAGACAGAAATTTCTATTGTTTTTGCATACATCCAGTCAACCCGTGTGTTTTAAGTGCAGGGTCCCACCCCCACCCCCCAAAGACTTAGAATACCATTCATATTGATGGCTATATATAAGAATCACTATGAACAAAGCTAGTGGAGGTAATGGAATTCCAGTCGAGCTGTTTCAAATCCTGGAAGATGATGATGTGAAAGTTCTGCACTCAATATGCCAGCAAATTTGGAAAACTCAGCAGTGGCCACAGGACTGGAAAAG